>OX453315.1:25635778-25985778 GCA_949710035.1 Crambus lathoniellus
ATCATCATCATCATCATCATCGTCATCACCACCAACATCATCATCATCATCATAACCAACATCATTAACATCATCATAACCTTTATATTCATCATTACCATTATTATGTACAAACTGAAGTTTAAGAATGGTTTTTTTTTTATTACCTTTATCATTACCTTCATCATCATCTACCCGTATATTGGTCCATTACTCGAAGACATGACTTAATGTTAAGTTGTATTTGATACTTATTTGCGTTAAACATGGTACGATCACATTCCGATAGCCCTACTCAGTTGACAAGCTCATTCCTTCATTAAGTTTATTTATTTATTTTATTTTTCCTTATTAGCACAATAACAAAATTCAGACCAAAACAATTTTCACATAGTTTACTACGGCTAAACATTATTAATAGTAGTAAAATTATGTTCTCTTAGTACTTTTCGAAGCCTAACCACCTTTACTTCATCGTTAAAATTGTACACACTTGACCCCCGTCCAATTTGATATCAACATCGAAAATCTCTAATAGCTTACATTCATTACAAAGTTTGAACCAGTTATGTCCTATTTATTTGACTGTATTGCATTTAGCATATTCGTCAGCCACATAAAAGCTGTTTCAAATCAGCCTTAGCATTTAGAGTCATTTTGTTTTATCCCATATGCATCATTCTTAAGCTATGAACACCTTGTTTTTGTATATCCATCTACCTTAATTGTAACACTTTACCCTAAAAGTGACACCATGTATGCAAAGTACACTGTGATTTGCCTTATTCCAAATGTGATGGTTCTTAAATTCATCGTCTAAGTGACGGCCATTGTTTCATCGTCTGAGTGACGGCCATTGTTTCATCGTCTAAGTGACGGCCATTGTTTCATCGTCTAAGTGACGGCCCTTATTTCATCGTCTAAGTGACGGCCGTTATTTCATCGTCTAAGTGACGGCCCTTATTTCGTCGTCTAGTCGACGGCTCTTATAGCATCTGCTTATTGCCTACCAGAAAGTCATTAATTTCGTTAATTTCTTCGTAATTGTTCACCTAGTTATTGCCTTCCAGCAAGTCATTAATATCTCCATGCTCTCTAATGGTATAAGAATTCTCGAAGTTTGTTCAGCAGTTCCTAAGATTACTTCCTACAATGATACCTTACTTCTTTATGATATGATAATAACAAGTACCTATTGATATTATTATGATATCCGTTAGATTTTGTCATCTATAAAATATCCTTATCTTTGTAAATTAATATAAAAGATCCAAAAACCTTTGGTGATCGAGTCAAAAGTAATCTCGTAGCTCTTTCTCCTAATTTATGATTTTATCTACTTTCTTCCTCCATAATTATTTAGTTTTAATTATATACTTTTTCTAGCTCTGTTTATAATGTACCCATTTATTACCCTATTTATTTGTCTTCTCTGGCCCAAGGTTGCTTGAAAGAAACTGTTGTCTAGCATAAAGCTACCTAGACTAGTGTGTGTTATTTTTGTTGTATTTCCCTGTATTTGTTGTTTAATTACCATGCGCAATCAAATTGATTTAATTTCAATTTCTAATTCCGTTTATAATGCACCCATTCCCTATTACCCTAGTTGTTTTCTCCAGCCCAAAGTTGCCTGGAAGAAACTGCTATCTTGCATAAGGCTGCATATATTGGGTGTTATTCTTTGTTGTATTTCTCTGTATTTATTGTTATATTACCCTGCGCAATAAAATTTAACTTATTTTAATTATAAAATAACCCAGGGTAGACATTATAAACACTTCAATAAAAATGTATCAAAATATTCATAAAAATAATGAACCTATTATTCATTCTGCCACTAAAATTCTCAACCTTTTAGTTCAAAACTAAGTCAATCAGAAGTTATTTCAATTACCAGTAATATGTCAATTGATGATCAAAACTTACCGAAATAAAAGTTGTTTTAAGTACCATCGATATGGTCAGTTATTGTTTAATAGAAACTTTCCTCAAAATACAATGTTAATATTTCACAGATATCAGGTTATTCCTTAGCCTCACATCCCAATCACGGGTCAAGTCAAAGGGTGGAATATGTATGTAATTAGTAAAAACAATAACTTACAAAAAAAACTCGATTGTCTTAATTCCATGCCATAAATAATAGTTAAGACTTTATCATAAGTTCGGTCCAACAAATTAATCTATTGTGTTGTTTTAAGTAAGTTTTTTTTTTGATAGGTCGTACTGAACTTTAGCTTTGTAGCTACAAGCTGCAACACGAGCTGAGCATGTTAATATCCATGATAGCATCCCTTCTAATTGCAAAACTTGACAACTAACCTCTTCAGAAAGGCTATTGAAGCTTCTACTGATAAAGCTTATTACACAACTGTAGACTTCCTCACTGACTCTTCCTTAAATGAAATGGATATTTAAATAAACTCATTCATTGACATATTAGGGCACAACTTAATTTAAGTTCTTATTGACATATTATGATGGCACAATTTAATTTTATCTTTTGTTTGACATATTTATGACACAATTTAATTTTAGGTACCTATTCTTAATTTAGTTCCTGACATCGCTCTAATATGATAATTGTATTTTTATAATTATGTTGAATTGATTTTAATAATTGTATACCTTGTAAAAGGTGGAAGTGTAGTGAGACTTAAAACCTATTTAACAATTTTTGTACACTAACAATGTAACTAGCTACATTTCACAATAAAGACAATTCGTATTTGTATTTGTATGCAGGGTCAGCCCCTTTCAGTTGTTTCTCATCACCTCGGTTGAGGAAACCTCTTGTAATTTTCCATTGTTAATGCATAGAACATAATTAATTATACTTTTACTTTGCTTTACTATACTTCATTATACTTTGTTATACCTTGTTATACCTTATTATACTTTGTTATACTTTGTTATACTTTGATATACTTTGCTAAACTTTGATATACTTTGATATACTTTGATATACTTTGCTACAATTTGCTATACTTTGCTATAATTTGCTATACTTTGCTATACAATACTATACTTTACTATACTTTACTATACTTTACTATACTTTACTATACTTTACTATACTTTACTATACTTTACTATACTTTACTATACTTTACTATACTTTACTATACTTTACTATACTTTACTATACTTTACTATACTTCACTATACTTTACTATACTATACTATACTTTACTATACGTAGGTACTACTTCTGTGAAAGACTTATAATGAACCATCAACAATATTTTTGTTAATGACACCGTAACTGATAACGCAAAAGCCACAACCAAACCATTTAACTAAGATTATGGAATAATAATGATATAACTCATCAACCAATTCCTTTTTAGATGGATAAGTTATGCCTCGAGTTTGTTTGTGTTCAATACTTTGTCTTGAGTTGTATGAAACAATGTTATTTTCTTTTGTTTAATATTTCTAGTGTATGTATTGTTTCTCGTTTCTATGTGTGTAAATCTGATGATCTGATCTGTGTGATTGGCTTTCATGTTTCCATATTGTTACTTATTTTAGGATTAATAAGCTGTTGATTCACCGAAAAGTTAAAATAAAGACACAAATAATGCTAATAAAGAAACTATAAGGCAAGATGTCGTAAATTTTATTTCTGTCTTAATAATTTTATTTTATGCTATCAAATTTTATTCAATATGTCCATATCCATAATTATTTTACTTCTGCTAAAATGTAGCAAAACTATCTGAAATTCTTATCATTACACTTTTTCTTGTTTTATTGGTTTTGAAAACTTTTATAAGAAAATCTAACTAATGATCTATCTGACAAAATATTTAATGGGCCCCCAGTAAATAACCCGATGATAACGTGTTACATATAAGTAGTTGAAAGTATTTCTAGAACTTGTAAAATAAAAATAGAACAATAAACCTCAGAACTGTCTTAAACTGTAGAAAATAGTATTTATTAAAAGCTCGCAGCTACAGTCGAGTTGATAAAAAACTTGCAAAGTTAAAACCGAATAATAGCAGTGACTATGGTATGGAGATATCCCTAGCTGATCATTAAGAAATCCCTCAATTCAATATGTAAAATGTTGTAAGAATATCTCATAATCAGGAAATAAACATAATTATTAGTTATAAAAATGATACGGACGGATCCAACTATAAACAGTAACATAAACAGTAAATATTACAAAAAACGGAATTTTTACCATGTTTTGATTGGTTGTCGAGTCCCCGATATTTTGGCGCAGTTGCACACGCCATGATCACGGAGTAACTGAAGAAAGTTAATGCGGGTTGGATGTTAGGAGCGGACAAATCTGTCTACCCTCTTTCTTGTTCGTTTTCTATGCTCAATCGGTAACATAAACACCGAAACAGTGGTTTGATAAAATGGTATTAAAGTGTAATATTATTTGCCCACTACTATCAAGCTTGATCAGTCAGTTGGTCAGTTATTTAGACTAAATATAAATTTAAATTGATTCTTAAACGTTAAATAAATTGTTGATACTAAATTTGTTCTTAAAACCATTATTGAAAACGGGGTTTTTACTATGTTTAAATTACAATAAAAGTTATAGTGACGTTAAATTAGAAGTATTTAAATACATAACAGTTTTACTCATTATGACCATGTAAGCTTAAAATGTTATTAATGTTCTTTCTTTCCAACTTGCTTAACAGTTGTAAATGATACTGATTCTGTTCTGTCTGATGATTTGTCTTACATTTAAAACTGAGAGTTCGTCTTCTCAACTAGCCATTTACAGAACCCAACAGCTCCATTTTGTTGAGCAAAATGCAACAAAGGTGCAAGGGATTTTAAAGGTCAAAAACTAACTAAATACTTCATCAGGCGAAGTAGTCACGTTTTAACATAATAAGGAACATTCCTACCTTGCAAGCCCTTACTCTCAAGGCTTTCATCTTCACTATCCATTGTAGAGTGACTGATCACGCACAATTGTGATGACCACATCTACTGTGTTCCACAGTTTATTGAAACGAAGGTTTCTCATGCAAAATTAAGTAAATTAAAACTAATCCTACCTTACTAGAAAATAGTGTCCGTAATCCAGGGGGGCTGAACGTTGTCTCGCCGGCGCGCGCCGGGCAAAACGATCTCCACACAACCCCCGATGGGATACTCTTACAGCTAACACTCTTATACTACACAATGCCCTAATAGGCAGCTAAAACTTTCCCGGCGCTTTTCAAAGCGAACACACACGGGTTACAAGTCCGTACCCCGACCGGAGCCCTAGTAGGTGCAAAACGAAATCTCGGTCCCAATATGGGTAGGTAACTTGCGCGGCACGTCGCTACAGAAACACACGAACTTGTCTCACGGCTGCTTACGGCCAACTGGTCTGCACGCGGCCCGAGCGCATTGCGTGTCGCCCGTGACCTTGACAATGACAACGCACCGCTCGCAGCGCGGCGCGAACATCCCCCCGTCCCGGACAGTAGCAAACTGTCCGCCAACTCAATCTAGGGGCAGGCGAGAGAGGGTAGCGATCGCTCGCTTCAAAACAGAGTCCCCCACCAGGACCTCGGCAAACCTGGGCACACCATCCGACCCCGGATGAAGCTGAACAATGCGTCCTAAACGCCAGCGGAGGGGCGGCAGGTTTGGATCCTTTACCAACACGAGGTCTCCTGTCTTGGGTGGGGTCGTCCTATCCGACCACTTAACGCGTTGCTGCAAAATGTGCAAATACTCCAGATGCCAACGGCGCCAAAAACTCTGCGTAAGCTGCTGGAGCAATTCAAATCTCGAGAGCCGTCCGGAGGGCACTTCGGAATAAGGATATTCCGGCAAGGCGTTAAGCGGTCTGCCAATCAAAAAATGGCCCGGCGTAAGGGCCTCTAAATCATTCGCGTCCGAAGACAACGGACACAACGGACGCGAGTTGAGGACCGCCTCAACCTTACAAAATACGGTCGCGAGTTCCTCAAACGTGAGGACCGTCTCCCCAATAACGCGACGAAGGTGAGTTTTAGCGGCCTTTACAGTTGCTTCAAAAATCCCTCCCCAGTGGGGGCAGGATGGCGGGGAGTACTGCCATCGTACCCCTCTGCGAGAGAGTGTGGATCCGATCACAAAATTATTCCTATCCAAAAATTCACAAACTTCCTTTAAATACCTATCGGTGCCCTTGAAATTGGTTCCACAATCGGACCTTATTAACGACGGCATTCCGCGGCGAGACACAAAACGATTCAACGTGGCTACAAAGGCTTCTGTGGTGAGAGCACTAACCACCTCCAGGTGGACCGCTTTAGTGGCCAAACAAACAAATACACACAAGTAAGCCTTTTCCGTTCTAGCATTACGAAGCCGCGATGTCTTAACGGTAAATGGCCCCGCAAAATCCGTTCCAACTCCTGAGAAGGGCATCGATTCGTTCACTCGATCGGCAGGCAAATCACCCATCTGGGGCTGCATCGTATCGGCGCGCAAACGATAACACGGGAGACAACGAAAAATAACGGATCGGATTATTCTCCGCGCTGACAAAATCCAGAACTCTCGTTGGAGGAGCGCGGTCAAAGCATTACAACCGGCATGAGCATTCTTTACATGTCGGTCTGTAATCAACAGTCTAACTAACGGTCCATCCTTGGGGAGCAACAAAGGGTGGCGTGATCCGTACGGCAGGTTGGCATGTCTGAGCCTACCTCCGACACGCAGCAATCCGGTACTGTCCAAGAAGGGATTCAACCGCACCAAGGGTCCCTTCAGCTTGGGCTTACTTGAGCGCAGGGCTTTCAGCTCCGGTTCAAACTCTCGCTGTTGCGTCACTCGCAACCAATGCAACAGAGCGTCTTGCCGCTCTTGTGGGGCGAGGACCGGAGACAACAATTTCTCCTGAGGCTGGCGACAATTTCGCACAAAGCGCCTCATCCAAGCAGTCACGCCGAGCAACTTATCCAAAGAACTGTAGCGGTCTAACAAAAACTCCATCTGCGGAGCCGCCACCGTCTCCACGGCGTGAACACGCATGCCTAGGTCTGGGACTCTGGCCACAGCCGGGGTGGCAGGCCATGAGCGCTCAGGCCGTAACAACCATGATGGACTCCACCATAGGTGGTGGTCCACTAACTCAGGCGCCTCGCAGCCGCGGGAGGCACAATCTGCGGGGTTCAATTCGCCCGGTACGTGGCGCCAAATCAACGGGGCCTTTGAAGTCTGAATTTGTGAGACCCGGTTGGCCACAAAAACCTCAAGGGTGTGGACTGAACTCTTCAGCCAACAAAGGACGACCTGGCTGTCAGACCACGCAAATATCGACCCCAAGTCGACACCGTTTCCCAAGGTGTCGGCAACATGATTGAGTAGCCGTACTAAGAGAGTGGCGCCGGACAACTCCAACTTCGGAATGGTTAGCCTAGTCCGAAGGGGGGCGACCTTACTCTTGGCCGTAACTAAGTGTACGGCGACAACGCCTGCTGCATCCACCGTTCGGATGTAAACGGCTGCCGCGTATCCGCTTTCGGACGCGTCACAAAAGCCGTGCAGGGAGGCTTTAAACTTTCCCGAAGGCAGCATTTGCCTCGGTATACAAACCCGATTGACGTCGGGTAGGGATGACACGAACCTCACCCACTCTCGTAGGAGGCTACCAGAGAGGGGCTCATCCCATGACAATTCCGCAGCCCAGAGCTCCTGTAGGAAGCACTTCATCGAAAACACTACAGGGCTGAGCCAACCGTTCGGATCAAAGGTACGGGCTACAGTGGACAGCACCGTGCGTTTAGTCCAGACCTTTGGGTCTGGCAGTTCCAATCTATATGTGAACAAATCCGGGACTGGTCGATACTGGACTCCCAAAACAGACAGCATGTCTGGAGTCTCCGGATTTTCAAAGAGGAGCGGCTCTTGCTGGTGGTCCTTAGGCAAATCTGCCAATAGGTCCGGTGAGTTAGACAGCCACTTCCGCAACTCATAGCCACCAGCCCTCAAGAGCGCAATCAGCTCATCACGTAAGACGAGAGCCTCATCTAAGCTCGAGGCCCCCGTGCAGATATCGTCGACAAATAAGGCCCCCCCCTCAATAAGAGCAGATGCCCGGGGATAGCGTAGCCGTTCGCGCTCTGCGAGCTCCAAAAGCGAACGGATCGCCACAAAGGGGCTCGACCGCAAACCATAAGTGTTGGTGTTCAGCTCGTAAGCCAACATCGGATCCTGGGGATCCTCACGCCAAAGGATGAGCTGGTATCGTCTATCCTCCGGGTGAATCACGGTCTGTCTGAACATCATGCGGATATCGGCCACAAAGACGACAGCGTGCCGGCGGAAGTTGGTCAAAACATCACAGACATCGTGATGCAACTTCGGCCCCGCATGCAGACACTGATTCAACGACACTCCGGTTGACGTGGGCGCTGAACCATCAAAGACCACGCGGATCTTCCCATTAGAAGTCTTCAAAACAGCGTGGTGTGGCAGGAAGTAATGTTCCACATTACGCCAGTCCAACTGCGAGATGGTCATGTGCCCAAGGTCCAAATACTCCCGCATGAAGTCTATATACTTCTCCTTGAACGCGGGATCCCTGGCCATCCTACGCTCCATGGACAACAATCTCTTCTCGGCCATCGGTCGGGAGCTCCCTAAAGGGGGGCGAACCGCCAAGAAGGGCAAGCGGGTAATCAAGCGACCCGAGAGGAGGCGCCCAGTGTTGTTCTGGTAGAACAATTCGCACTCCTCCGCTAACGGATCCAACCGCTTGGCAGTGGGAGGTTCCTCCACCTCCCAAAACTTTTGGAGAACGTCGGACAAAGTAGAACCGACAATGGTCTGGCGGTCCACCGACGGGGTCTCTGGTGTCTGTGGTACCTTTCCCATCACCACATGACCCAGCGACGAGGACAAGGCGACAAGATCGGCTGTCTGTAAAACTCGCTTGCTTCCACACAGTACACGACCGAGGACATCCGCACCAATCAACAAGTGTATTGGGCCCGGTCGGTGGAAGGAAGGATCAGCCAAAGCCAGTCCAGACGTCAGCTCAATCGTGGATGGCGGCACTCGCACTTGCGGGAGTGGTCCAACCACCTTATCAAAGACTATCGCCGAAGCACCGATCTTCGGCCTTGGCGCGAAGTGGGGGGAGAAGGAGAACTCAACTCGACCAATCGGATCAGGGATCCGCGAGTCTCCCACCCCCCGTACCGCTTCGTGATGCGGCACAAGCAAAAGACCCAGCTGTCGGACAAGCCACCTGGACATTATGCACCCCTGGGCACCTGAGTCCAAAAGGGCACGCACCGTGACAACATTGCCCTTAGGTCCCCAAACATTCACGGAGGCTGTTGGCAACAGCACAAGCTCCGGAGGGGTGGTTGGGTCCGACAGGGGCGCCATTAAAAATTTTGGGGGGGTACTTGTCCCCCTCGCGCCTGAGTCGGCGCGCCAAATGTGGGACGCTCGTACCGGGCGAGCGGGTCCCAATCGGGTACATACTGGCCCCGACCAACAGCACTCCTAGGTGCAGGGTAATACCCGTGTGGGGCGTGCCTCGGTACATAGTACCCCAATCGAGGCCTCTCCATTAGGGGGGGGGAGTAGCAAATAGGGCCCGTGCCCATCGCCACCGTGGCGTACTCTTGTGGTACCCCCCTACCCCCGCCCGTGGCGGGGGCGTCTCTCCTATAGTTCCCCCTCTCCGGGGGGGACTGAACGGGGGGGCTAAGCCCCGCCGAATCTCTAGGGGACCGGTTCCGGGCTGCCGGGCCCCCGCCCGTGCGCGAGGAATTCGAACCCCGGTCGCTCCCGGCGTCCTTGCGGTCCAAACAAAGGAGGGGGTGATGCCTCCCTCCGCAAAGACGACAATCCTCGGTCTGGGGACACGCCGACTGCATGTGTCCCCCCAAACACCTATAGCACCATTGGCGCTGTTTCGCAACGGCCCTCCGTCCCTCTGGGCGGAGGCCTCTAAATTTGGCACATTCGTGCACCACGTGCCTATCTCCCCTGCAATACCTGCACCGCTCACTCGGTGCGGGGGGAGGGGACTGCTGGAAGGCAGCATAGCGATTGGTCGGGCGACGGGGCTGTTCCCTCGCCGCCACCATACGACCAACACCTGGAACCGGGGCGGGCTCCAGGTGGTCCGTCACCCTACATTCGTCCTCCAAAAAACGAAGGAGGTCCGCGAAGGGCGGGAGATACGAGGCGCTGTCGCCTCCGTACCTCTGCTCGAAACGCCCCTTCATTTCAGCGGGCAATTTGGCGAGGACTATGTGCAGCAGTATAAAGGACCACTGATCCACCGGCAGGTCCAATCGCCTTAGGGAGTTGACCGCTGACAGTAGCGGGTTCAGCAACTCCCTCCGTAACAGGTGTACCCGCGTGATTCGCGGGAGGGCCAAAATCGTGGCCACGTGGGTGTCCGCCAGTAACCGGACATTCTGGTACCTGCTAACCAGAAGCTGGCGAGCCACCTGGTAGTTGTCGTCACTGATGAGCAGGTGCTGGATCACCGCGCTGGCCTCTCCTCGCAGGGAGGAGCGCAAATAGGCCAACTTCTCACTAGGGGATAAGTCCCGTCGTGAATCCACTAGGCTGTCAAACAGGTTAATGAAGCCCATCCAGGCTGACAGATCCCCATTAAAAGTGGGAATCTCCAATGTAGGCAATCGGCCTAGCAACACCGTCGGGGTAGGTTTGACCTCCCCGCTCAAAACCGGCTCCCCCTTCCGAACAGCCAGGGCCCTCTCAGCCGCCTCCGTGAACTGGTCAGCCAGCTCATAGGCCTGGGCTACATCCTGCTCCAGCTGTTCCGACACGGCATCATCAGCTGGGGGGTTTTCCAAATAATACGCGCGACACTCCATGGCGTGGCGCTCCAGGTCTTGCAGCCGAGCTGCCAGCCCGCCATACCGAGCTAGCAACGCACCTACCCGGTCGGCTCGGTCTATTAATGTGACCGCACAAGCAAGCCAACGCAAAGCTCCTTGGATGCCAGCCCTGGATACGGCGGTCGGATTCGTAGGAGCCATTTATAATCCGTTTAATAAACAAAGCAAACAAAGAAATATAAAAGTGGTAAACATCAACAAAAAACAATAGAAATAGGTCGCGTCACGATAATATAAAACACAATTAAAATTCGGACGACATACACGGACCCTACTATTTTCATAAATTATTAACAACTTACCAATTTCAAGGGCTAACAATATAACGGTATAAACAAAACGTATAGGATTAACGGTATGGCATACCTCGCAAATCAACTACTAAACCGTTATCAACAAACGAAAACAAAACTATTTTTAATAATAATACTCGTAATTTAATACTACTAATAATTAAAACTAGTTCCACTTTTTTAACTAGGCAAGCGGACTCGGAACAAACACTAGTATGTGGTACTAATAAACAACACTTTCGAACGAAACTATTCGTCAAATAAATCCGGACACACAAAAAAAAAATATACACATCTAGGCGAGTAAACTCGTATCAAAACACTAGTATGTGACAACAATTATATAAGTGTCTATCTATTATCGGATCCACCAAGTGAGAAACATTCGCTTCGAGAATTTACTAGAACAATTTCTTAGTACTTCTCGTCTCGGATCGGATCGGATCGGGAATCGGATCGGATCGGGAATCGGATCGGAAATACCCTTTTTAACAAAAAAAAATAATTTTATTTTTACTATGAAATTTTATGTACCTAGTTAATTTTAATATGAAAATTAACTAATTATATCAACTAACTACGCTCTGCTACCAAAAATTATGATCACGCACAATTGTGATGACCACATCTACTGTGTTCCACAGTTTATTGAAACGAAGGTTTCTCATGCAAAATTAAGTAAATTAAAACTAATCCTACCTTACTAGAAAATAGTGTCCGTAATCCAGGGGGGCTGAACGTTGTCTCGCCGGCGCGCGCCGGGCAAAACGATCTCCACACAACCCCCGATGGGATACTCTTACAGCTAACTAACACTCTTATACTACACAATGCCCTAATAGGCAGCTAAAACTTTCCCGGCGCTTTTCAAAGCGAACACACACGGGTTACAAGTCCGTACCCCGACCGGAGCCCTAGTAGGTGCAAAACGAAATCTCGGTCCCAATATGGGTAGGTAACTTGCGCGGCACGTCGCTACAGAAACACACGAACTTGTCTCACGGCTGCTTACGGCCAACTGGTCTGCACGCGGCCCGAGCGCATTGCGTGTCGCCCGTGACCTTGACAATGACAACGCACCGCTCGCAGCGCGGCGCGAACAGTGACCAAAAGCAGAAACCTGGCATTTCCAAGGTCGCCTTCTTCTTTGATAGTTGTTCAGCTCTCCAACCAACTGGAACATTGTAGCTGTCGATCCCACTTCTGAAATTGTTAAGATTATGGGTCAGGTATTACAATAAATAACTCAATAATTAATATTCTTTTTCATTTATTCAAGTTATTATTAAGCCTTTGTGATTGTCTAGGATGCTACGCTATTGGTTCAGAAAACCCTACGGCGGGAGACCTTGTAACGAGAAGAGCCAGCAAGAAACTCGCCAAGGGGTGCAATTCTCCCTTCATCAAACACTTTTATTTTCATAAAACACGTCAGACAAATTACATTTTTAAGTATGAAATGCACAATGTGTATTTGAATTATAACCATACTGATAATAGTTTTAATACATTTACAACAATAGAATATTGTGACAAAGAATAACAAATTCCAACAGAAACTATTTGATGCTAATTCAAGTTTGTTTCGTATTAGATATCTAACAATTTACAACACCAATAATCTCACATCGATGTAGGTAATAGAATACTTAGCTTTGCTTTGAATTCCCGATGCAGATTCCCGCTCAGGGACCGTACTATCGTATTTATACGTCACTTAAACCAAAATGGCGCGGTAACACAACCGCTTTCTGCCTATGTGTTTCCGCCCAGTTAGTAATAATTCTTATTTACCTAAACTAATTTAAATTATGAATACAAATGTTTAAATATGATTATAACTTTATAAAGAATGCATTTTAATTTTAATAACGACATTTGTTTAATTTTCAATAAAAAGTACGACTACAGATTGTGGACTTTGACTAGCATAGACAATACACTGTCCTAATTAATTTAGATTCCTTTTATTGCCTATTAGATAACTTTAATTCTCAATAATTATAACAATTTGTCTTGTTCGGGGATCGAACCCGAGACCTCTGGCGCACAAGGCAATGGATGTTAAATGGGCGACTAGTCGCTCACCTAGTATTTTGGTCGGTAAAAGAGTATTTTAGTCGATCGGTTAATTACTACCCTTATACAATAGGGTATTTTACTGTTGTTGAAATGTAGATATTTAATGATGACGTTAAAAAATATTGCAATTAAGAACACCAAATGTAAAAAAAAAATTTGAATCTGTTTTATAATAAAAGAATTATAGTCTGTTTGATTTTGACTATAGCTGTCTCTTTCTAAAACGAAATCTTCTATGGCGTGACTATGACGCTACTAACCCACTGACGTCACTAAGATAGCGTCCTGTCAAAATCAAAATCAAAATCAAAAATCATTTATTCATTTTAGGCTGATACAGCACTTGTGAACGTCAATGAAGCTACGCTATCGGTTCGCAAAACCTACGGCGGGAGGCCTTGTAACGAGAAGAACCGGCAAGAAACTCGCCAAGGGCTATTTTTTTCTCCCTGTCATATTTCATACAGAGTCGTCAAATTGAAAAGTGACTTTGACATAATATAATATGTAAAGTCACTTTCCATCACAAATTAATCTTAAGTTTAAAAACAAAATAAAAAACCCGGTAATCATAGCAGTAAATAATTTTCAATAACTAAGAAATAGACATACAAAAGGTAGTTTCTTTAAAATACACACCAACCAAAAACGTAGCAAATAAAATAATAAATATAAATGCCGAACAAGGGTAATAAAACTTTGAATAGTTTAAGAACATAAGAGTCAATAATAAACAGTGCCATACAAGCCACGGTAAAATAAAACTAATAACAATAAAACATTAAAAATCTGCATATTTTGAGACAAGAAGCCAGGAGCAGACCCATCCCACTGGTGGCACCCGTTCACGAGCATGAAGCATGAACCAGCCATCGCTTCGCTCAACCATATTTTAGGGAACGTAACGACCCGCCTCACACGACACCACCGCAGAAATGTTTACAGAGAGCATGACATACTCAAACTTCTCATCTCAAAACGCAGAAACCAATATAAGAATGTACCTAGTATTAATAATTTTGTAAAACACGACTCACAATTAACTACAGAAAAAATCCTTGTCAGCTTATGACCAAGTTGCTTTGTCATTTAAGTAATCACTTACAGTATAGTAGCCCTTCTTGAGGAGGCAATTTTTTATATGATTCTTAAACTCTTCAAAGGGTAACTCCAAGATATCACTTGGAATCTTGTTAAGGATGTGTATACCTTGACCCATGAAAGACCCATGTACCTTCTCTAATCGGTACCGAGGCATTGAAAGTTTATTCCTATTTCTTGTATTGTAACCATGCAAATCGCAATGTTTAATATACAAGTTAATATTACGACGCACAAAAATAATACAATTTAATATAAATTGAGATGCAGCTGTCAGTATACCAATTTCTTTGAACTTCTCCCTAAGAGAAGTTTTAGAGCTTAGTTGATAAATGCCCCTTATTGCTCGTTTTTGCAGAATAAATATAGCATTAATGTCAGCTGCTAATCCCCACAAAAGAATGCCATATGACATGATGCTATGAAAATAACTAAAGTATACAGTCCTAGCAGTTTCTATGTCAGTTAACTGTCTAACTTTTCTAATAGCGTAAGCTGCAGAGCTGAGCTTACCAGCTAATGCAGCAATATGCGAATGCCACTGAAGTTTTCTGTCTATAGTTACACCCAGAAAGACTGTTGATTCAACTAAATCTAATTTTTCATTATTTATTACAATTTCTACGGGTGGAGATTGTACATTTGGTAAAGAGAATAGAATGCATTTCGTTTTCTTTGCATTAAGCTGTAGATTATTAAAACTAAACCAAGTGAGTATTTCCGAGAGTGCTTTGTTTACATCGTCAAAATTAGATTTATTTCTGTCAATGTTAAATATTAAGGAAGTATCATCAGCAAACAAGACAATCTCACATAAGCTATTTGCAAAGAAAGGTAAATCGTTAATATAAACCAAAAACAAGAAAGGGCCCAAGATAGTCCTTGTCCTTGTCTAAATATAAAGTTTGTAGTCCTATATCTTTGAAAATATTCAAGATAATTCAAAATGAAAACTTGTTTTGTGTAGCTAATATTTCGAAAAACATTTTAAAGAAATAAAAAAAAATCAGTAAAATACCGTATTGTAATAACAGGCTTTTAAGAATTATTTTATTAATATTTCGTGTTTGTCCAGCAGGGAAACCTGAAAACCAGCCGCAAAGAGCATGTAATCAATCACTACGTTTAACCAGCCGCAATGTTTTATTACTTTTAAATATTTTACTTACTTCAATCAATATTACCTGACTTGTTCGTATTCTTTTTTTGGTCTGACAATAATAAGTTTGACCTCACTAACTTATTGTGCCTGAGAATAATGTTGAGGTACTTAAGTACCTATAAAATCATTCCAAATTTAGTTTTTGATTTGAACTTAAACACCTCTTCAAATCCATAAGTTTTACTCTCAAGTCCATATCTCCATTCAAATATGAACTTCAAAACTTAACCCTATTGAGAACTATTTTAACATTAAACACGTGGTTCGTATGAGGTCCCTGTTCAAACAAATAGAAAATGTTTACCGACGGCATTTCGATGGCTATTTAAATAGAAACGATACCCCTTTGTGATTCTAATCGATTGTACTCGCCCTTATATGACTCGTATTCGTATATGTATATTTAATACTGTGCCACTTGTCGGTCCGTTAATAATCATGAGAACTTACAATAATTATTTTTTTCCATGTCATTACTGTTGTGAGCTATGAGATAGGTAGGCATCATCAATTCCCAAATGTTATACAACGTAGCCGTAACGTAATACATTTATTATCAGTGCACAAAGTTTTAAGATCAACTCAGAATCGGTAAGTGCACAACTTTCTCCTAGAAACGTAGGTCGAAATATGTCAATTTTTTTTTACTCAATACAAATCGGACTGATCAAAAATCCAATTTTTTTTGTCGTAATTCGACCCATGTTTCTAGGAGAAAGTTGTTCACTTACCGATTCCGAGACGATCTTAAAAATTTGTGCACTGATAAAAAAAAAATCCTATATAGGTACGTAGGGATTTTTTTGGAGTTTTTGTGTTTTGTTAATGAAAACATTCATGATCATTAGTCATTTTTGAGTCCCACTGGTCCCTTTCTAATGACAGAGAACTTCCTAACAGAAGGATAAAGGAGAATGGGGCATATTCAACTCACCGGATATAGGTAGTACTATAGTACACTGGATATAGGTAGTACATTTTTGGTCAAATTTAAAAAAACATGCCTTTTGTGTTATAAATGACAAAAGGTTTGACACAGCATTATGTAACGTTAGAGAATGTTGCATAACATTTGTTACTACATTTTGTAACAATAATTCTCTAACAAGTTGCAAAAGGTTACACACTGTTACAGAATGTTATCGTGTTATCACTGCTGTGTTGGAGCACCTATAGCGCTAAGGAATTTGTTATGATGCCATCAACGAGATATGCCATATTCCAACACAGTGTAGCCACGTTATCGCGATAATTAACGCGATAATTTTACTACGGCATTCACTACGCAGCTGTATGCCGTTTGCCTATTCACTCGGGTGGCGGTACAAAGGGATAACCCCGGTAAGTCTGCTGTACCCACTGGCTGGTATAGCGCCTCCAGACGTCCGCAGAGCTGTGGCTAGCTCATGTGAGAGTGCGAAAACGCAGGACGACACACGGGGGAGTGCCGTGCACCTCATGTATGGACACGTTTCAGTGCTACACAGATTAAAAAGCCGAAACGATTACCTGAAATGTGTCGATCCCCTAATAACGAACCCAGCACAAGCGAGATGCAACCTATAGGGTGTTTGTGCACTACCACTGAATTTTACCGATCCGGAAAAAAACGGATGCTTGTATTTTAATTATTAATCATTTATATTAGTAATTAATTAAATACAAGCATCCGTTTTTTTCCGGATCGGTAAAATTCAGTGGTAGTGCACAAATGCCCTTAGAGTAAGAAAATAGCTCCGTATGTTCCACTTTTCGAGAGACTCCCTTCTGGACATGGATTGTCTTGGCCAATAGGGAAGTCTCTAAATAGGCTTCGGACCCTAGTTGGCCGGAGCAAAGACGACATGTTCCGATGGGGACTCTCGGATGGCTCTATTATGGGTTGTATTTGCGGTGAAACTCAAACGATGTCACACCTTATATCGTGCCCCGCATGCCCTAAAACCTGCACGTGGGAGGATTTAATGCATGCCACGGATAGTGCAGTGGACGTGGCCAAATTCTGGGCCGCAACAATATGTGAGTGTTTGCCATCGAAACGCTAAGAAGAAGAAGACAAAGGGATTACATAACGCGAGAATTCTTGCGATCGAGCGACCACACTATCTTGATAGATTTATCGCGATAATTAACGCGATGTACGACATCGGCCTATCCCGAATCATGCTGGATGACCGATTTTCTACTTTTTTTTGTCATTTGTATTATGAACGGTTTTGAATAATTGGTTCGTGCTAGTCTGACAACTAGTAATCACCAGCAACACTAATGACATAATAATAACATAATTTTTCATACTTAATGTAGAAAATCTTTTTGTCCAACTGACATAAATACTTAAGGTTGATTACATCCTTGACTTTATAAATAACTAGCTTTCCGGCCGTGGCTTCGCCCGCGTGGACTACACGACGTTATCCCGCGGAAATGAGATATTTATCCGGGATAAAAAGAAGCCTATGTTCTTCTCCAGGCTTTCTCTAGTCCCAAATTTCAGCCAAATCCGTTCAGTCGTTTTGGTGTGATTGAGCAACAAACATCCAATAATATATTTTATAACGAGGGACTAAACGAAGCCATTATATAACAGAGGTGGTTTGTCAATGAAACCGAGGGTATATTAAGTTGGCGTTTACCCTCGAGGTGCAAACTGTACTGTCACTTTGCGTGCGAGAAAAATAGTCAATTTAGTACAAAAACATTTAATAAATTCTAAAATTTTCGCTGTTAGTAGTAGTAGTAGTAAAAATATTCGCCCTTTTGTAGGACAGGCGAAGACATTTAGCCATACTGCTAAATCTTGAGTTGAGTTTTATTAAATTATTATAGTTTCTTAGGTTTTCTTAAGAATGTAGGTGTTTATTTATTTTATTTATGAGTACATAAACAGAGATACAACTAATGAAGGCATAAATCAGTAGACTACAAGCAAGCACGATATGTTGTAGCTCCAGGAGGAATGTACTGTAAACATGTTTAAAGCAGTGCAATACAAAAAAAAAAAAAAAAAATAAGAAATCATTTAAAATTGTATAGGTAGGTTACAAAAGAATAATAATCTTATAATTTAAATACAAACAAAAACAGAAAGTCAATTTGAATCAAAGTTGTCAAGATAAAAAATAATAAAAAAATTAAATTGAACAAAAAACAAACATAGGAAAAAGGTCAAATTAACATGCAAATTAAAATTAAAATTGAAAATTTATAATCAAATGATCAAAATATCAACAATAAAAATAAAAATTTAAGACATTGATAACTTCAAATAATGTAATATAATATAAACACTAAGGCAGCAATGTACTGACTTCGGCTTTAAACTTACGGAGTGATAAGTTGTAGATGTCAGGCACGTCACTGATATTGGACGCCAAATTGTTGAACATGTGTTACAGGTGTGTTACATTCCAATGCTCCTTGGAGTATTTGGCGTCAAGTGTGTCAAGCCAGCCTTCTCGATAATTCTTGCTGAGGTAGTCACCACTATAATAAAACACTCGGCATCACTTTACCGAGATGGCGCATATTTTAATCATTCCACATATCGTCCAGTTGCGTAGACACTTGGGGCACATCTTGGTTCAAAAGTCGACTATGAAACAAATTGCGATTAATTAAAATATCCACATAAACTAACCCGGCAAAATGGCACCAAAAACTCCTTTTCACGGACAGTTTATTTCTTCTAGGCCAGTCACAAATCATCAATTTAAAACACATGGCGCCACCTTCCTTGCGAAAAAAACCATGAAAAAAAAAGACTTGATTATCGCAATGAAAATCCGCACACTTCACAAATAATAGTTTATTTACTGGCTGTTTGAGTTTGTCTATGTCACATGAAGGAAATAAAAAACTAATTACTTTTTACTCCCTAGTGACCACCTTAGTCCCGCTTCGTAGGGCTATATTGGCGTACTTTTAGAGCATGAGAAGTAAAAACAATCAAACATCCAAACATGAAAACTTTCACATTTATAATATTAGTAGGATAGTAGGACTAGTTTTCCACTCCCGGCTTTCCTCGCGTGAACTGATGCTCTCCCATGGGAATGAAATATTTTCCTGGAGTAAAAGTAGCATATATGCTATTCTAGACCATAATCTATCTCTACGCCAAATTTCACCCAGAGCCGTTCAGCCGTTTCGTTGTGATTGAGTAAATAAGAAACTATCAAAATTTCGCATTTATAATATTAAAGAAAGAAAGAAAGAAAGAAAGCAGTAGTAGGTAAGGTTAGGGAAAATATAGCTATTTTTACATTTTTGCATTCACAATGCAATTTTTATGAATGAAAATGAAGTAAGTGAAAGGTCGTGGGTCCGAGTCCCATCGGAGCTAGTTGCGAGACGGGTCGTTTTTTTCTTCACCTATGAACTATGAATTCTATTCCATGAATAGGGGAAACCCCAACAGGTATTTGGGGTATTAAACATGTGATATAAAACAAACTTTTTAACGGTTTAAATTCAAACTGCTTTGAACATGTGTTTTAAAACAACTTGTTTAATTCATGCTAACCCTGAGCCACACGAATATCAGTAAGAAGTGGTTCACCAAAAATTGTCCTTGACTTCTAAAGATTCCAAGGCTTCTAAAGCGATCAATAGAGCACGTGCGTTCCAATTTCTTACTAATTAGCACAGGAATCTGCGAATTAAGGGCTCCGTTTAACTGCATCGACGGCGCGGCGCCCCGTATCAATAACAGAGTGCCTGTGGAGTAATGGGGAGGAAAACTAACTTTTTATCACGACAGAGGGCGTTCGGTGTTATTGGGGGGGTGTTTTGTTGATTGGTTGTTATTATGACATAACGCCACAATAACAACCAATCATAATAGCTGTCAAAATCGATGAAATCTTTTGATTGCGTCATTCGACCACAGAGTACATTATTATCCCACAGATTATGTAGAAGAGGACCCCCAATCACAAAAGCGCCATCTACAAAAAGCTTTGCCTGTTTCTCCCCATTAGCACAGGAATCTGCGAATTAAGGGCTCCGTTTAACTGCATTGCACTGCTTTGTTATTGATACGGCGCGGCGCAGTATCAATAACAAAGTGCAGAGCGCTGTGGAGTAATTAGAGAGTGATCAGGCATGGAGCCGTGGTGCAGCGGTTCAACGCATTCGGACTGCAATTTTGGTCGATAAACAACTGCCGCGGGATGAATTGACCATAAATTACCAAAAAAATTGGTATCTCTAGCTGCTGCCTCCTACGTGCTTCGGAAGGTAAGTTGGTCCCAGATGCGTTTGCAGTCGTCAATAACAACTATCGTCCGTTATCCTCATCCATTCATCAGTAAGGCAAGGAAAAACGACTGGCCTTTAATTTTACTTTGGCGACATTAAATTGCTGATGATGACGAGGATTAAAATAGAAGACGTTGTACCTAGTGTTGAAATTTATACTAAACTAGCGGATTGTCGCGGTTTTACCCGCGTAGTACCCGTTCCTGCGGGAATATCGGGATAAAATATAGCCTATGTCACTCGAGAAGAATGTAGCTTTCTAATGGTGAAAGAATTTTCTAAATCGGTCCAGTAGTTTCGGAGCCTATTCGATGCAAACAAACAAACAATCAAATCTTTCCTCTTTATAATATTACTAGCTGACCCGGCAAACGTTGTTTTGCCATATTAATTATAGTGGACCCGGTAAATTTCGTATCACCAACATCTATTATAGATAGACAGATAAAAATAAATAATCGCGAAGAAGTTTTATACACCTTTTTTTTATACAGTAGGTAATCCAAAGCGGCTAAAACGAAACGTCAAGTGGTTGCTAACACTATCGTACACTGAAACAGAGGAACTATTTTAGAAGAATCAATAACTCAAAATACTCACACTCCAAAACACACACACACGCATACACACGCACAGAACACACATACACACACACTAAACCACATACACACACACTACACCACATATACACACCACACTACACACACACACCACACACACGTGCACACACACATTCATACATCTGTCAATTAAATTAAATTCTTTATATTTTAATGTAGTTCTTTAATATGTACTCGACAAATCTCTCAAACTGTAACGGAAGGCGTTGATAGCTGTTACACAGTGTATACTAGTTCAGCTATTAACGGCCCATCTATTTTTGTACTCGTTTGTGATATTACATTAACTTGTTTCCTTGTACTTTACTAGAAATAAAGATGATTATGATTATGATGATTGATTATGATTATGACAGTTTTGTATAGTACGACAGTTTATCGATTTTCTATACAAAATAATCATTTTTATTTTATAATTTTCCAGAATAAAAAGTAAGTAGCCTATGTTACTCTCCAGCTCCCAAACTATCCCCATACCAAAAATCGAGTTGATCCGTTGCTCCGTTTTGACGTGAAAGACGGACAAACAAACAAACAAACACACTTTCACATTTATAATATTAGTATGGAGTATGGATATATAGTATAGATGATGATTTTGTACTTGAGTATAGATGTGATAAAAGAAAAGGTTATCAGTCTGTTAATCCGTAGATACTTACGATACTTACGTCACCATTTCTTGATTTGTCTGGCGAATACCCGCCATATCGTTCAAAGCATAACGTTTCACGATTTTCCTGTCCATGTTCAAGGAAATCTATTGTTAAAGGAGTGTCACTGCTGCTAACACACCATTTTCTCTTTACCATTTTCTCTTTGAAATATTTATATATATATATATATTTATATATATATTATATATATTATTTTTTAATCTTTTGATAATCACTAAGCCTTTTTTAATTCATTCATTATCGTCAATTCCTTTGTATCTGGATGTCTCCTACGTACAATTGCCACAAACTTTGCTGTGCCGGTGGCCAAAATGTGAAACTAGCGTGTTTTTTTTAATGTCATTTTGCTGTCAAGTTGATGTCCAACCATAGCGCTGCTAGCGGTTGAAGTTCTTAGAAGTCAGGGCCGGTTAAATTGTTACAAAAAAAAAGAAAACCGTACGTAGCGCCGCTGTCACCGGAACAGAAAAGGTTGTGGCACGCCACTGGTTATGGGACATGCAGGCAAAGATCTTAATAATGGTGATATCAAATTTCTGTAAAAGGAGACATTGTACAGACGACATAAGCAACGTCTAATTTTAGCTATGCGTCAAGTAGTGTCCGAGATTTCGTGCTTAACTCCTGACAAAGTGACCTCATTGATACATTGGACTCTCTTATTTAACAGGCACTGCTATTCGACTTAATCAGCTAGCAACTCTTGTACATTGAAACAATGGCCTTCATCATCAGCCATTTAATGTCCCCACTGCAGCTGGGGCGCTGACCTTCCTTATGGATGGATAAGGAGAATGGACCATGATGACATGCCATTATTGTTATTATATCCAATTCTTACTTAATTCTTTAGTTGTTTCATAATTTCAACAGGTACCTTTACAAGTAAAAAGTAAAATTCCTTTGAACTAATACTTTCTAAAATGTTTTCGAAATCAATGCGATTCCAGCCGTTGAAGAAGAATGCTTTGTAACAATATTAATATTGCTTTGTGATACATATTTTCTTTCAATGTTCCCTGTGTTCATGTTCTCTATTTTATAAGTATCTTTAACTATATACTACCTATAATATCCGGGTATCGTATACGACAACTTGTAGACATAAGAACTTGCCCAAGACCTGTAAACTAATTAGATTACTTTTTTGCATACAAAATGCAATTTTTATATTGAAAATGAAGTATTTCAATATAAAGATTGATTCTCAATATTTTCACCTTCTTATAGTCTCAACCCGAATACAAAGCCAAGTCGCTCTTCAAGAGACTTCGAACCTTGCACAACTGGCGAGCAACCTTGCAATAGTTGCACTAAACCTCCATAGCATTTGTACGTACACACAAATGCAACCATCTACAATCCACAAAACAAACAACACTAAACTACATTAGGTTTGACATATTGAACCTGAGCTTGAACCTTACCACCTACACGATAAGAGCCATTTTATTGATGCATCTTGCTTGAATGTGCTGTCAACTGTTAAAACAAAAAAGAAACAGCCTTTCAGTCCTACCGTGAGATCATAATCGTGACGCGTGAACGGTTAATCTGTATGTAAGTTTGTTTAAACTCATCTAATGATCGAGTAGAGGGGACAGGTAGCAGTGAAGTATTCTGGGAAGTCGAATGTGATATTAACCTCTGAACACTCGAACGTTACTAAACTTAAGAAGTGTGTAGAGGCCTTTTATGAGAGGCCCTTAACAGTCTGCCTGCAGGCTCCGCAATTGGGCGATGTTTACGTGTCGCTTCTAAAGTTGAGTTGCATTCTCAAGTATTCGGGCGTAGATTTTAGAAATGATGAGATCCGCAGGATAACTAAAACAACCGACATCGCTCGAAGGATTGAGAAACGTCAACTGAGAAATGTCAGGACACTAGCACGGAGAACCGATGGCCGTTGGGGAGAAGGTTCTCGAATGGCGACCGCGTTCCGGACGAAGTTTCGTAGGCAGGCCCCCTAGAAGGTGGACCGAGGATCTGATCTGATCAAACTGCTGGAAGCGGGCAGCGCAGGACCCATCGTTGTGACATGATGATTCGGGCATAAGACCATTGTTACCGGGTGAGTAAGTACGTGTACGACGATCCGTGAGCAGGCCCCCTACTAGGTGGACCGACGACGTCAAGGTCGCGGGAAACCGCTGGATGCGGGCAGCACTGGACCGATCGCTGTGGAGATCCTTGGGGGAGGCCTATGACCAGCAGTGCGCGTCGTTCGGCTGACATGATGATTCGGGCGTAAGACCATTGTTAGCGGGTGTACGAGTAAGTACGAGTACGACGATCCGTGAGCAGGCCCCCTACAAGGTGGACCGACGATCTGGTCAAGGTCGCGGGAAGCCGCTGGATGCGGGCAGCACAGGACCGATCGCTGTGGAGATCCTTGGGGGAGGCCTATGCTCAGCAGTGGGCGTCGTACGGCTGAAATGATGATGATGATGATGTACGAGTAAGGACTTCTGAAAATCTAATGGTGTGTACAGATCTAGCGAATGCGCTGCTCGCGTGCCGCTGGCGAGCCGCTGGCGAGCTGGGATTGTTTCTGAGCCGTTCAAATACAGCAACTTTTTGTACGGACCTATCTTTCTTTGCCTATAAATCAATCTCACTAAATACTTCTTTGTTATTATTCAGCGTCAGCGTAATTACGGAGCAAAGTATAGGAGTTTAGAAAAAAAATGTAACAGAAAACACACCAACAGGGGGCCAAGTCTGCTAACGTTATGTCGCAATCGTGTCTTAATCGTGTTTCGATTGTAGTACAGTTGTAGTGCTTTTTTCCTCACTCTAGTTACAAGAAATATGTACTTTTTTCACAATAGATTGATGGTCACACCACACACTACATTCACATCACATCATACTGTCATAATTCTTGTTCATCATTTCAGCCGTACGACGCCCACTGCTGGGCATAGGCCTCCCCCAAGGATCTCCACAACGATCGGTCCTGCGCTGCCCGCATCCAGCGGCTTTCCGCGACCTTGACCAGATCGTCGGTCCACTTTGTAGGGGGCCTGCCCACGGAACGTCGTCCGGTTAAAAAAAAAAATTCAATTAAATTAATAATAATTCTTGTTACTAGTGTTTAAAAAAGCACTACAACTGAACTACAATTGAAAAACGATTGAGACACGATTGTGACTTAACGTTAGCAGACTTGGCCCCCAGTCTGCAAGTAGTTTTCAGGCGGGATTCGAACCCTGTGATTCCGGCCCAATTAATGCTCTGACAAACTAATCTACCGAAAGGCTGACAACAACCTCCACTTAAAAAAATACGCTGTTTATTCGAGTTTCGTTTTACAGAATAGAGGTACTCACGGCGAGTCATTAAAATGTCGTTACTGACATGAGTCCGTGAACGTGAAATAAACATGTTATAAATAGTAAAACAAATCGACCTGAATCTTTAAAAACGGTGGTGTATAGGTATTTGATATTTACCTACATGTAAAAACAGACAAAGAGACAGACCTACCGAAAACTGCGTAGAGTAAGCACTATTATAGTATTACTAGCGGCCCTCCGCGGTTTCACCCATGTGGTTCTTGTTACCGTGGGAATATCGGGATAAAAAGTATCCTATGTTCTAATCCAGGCTATCTACTTCTTCTTCTTAACTAAACTAACTTTTGCGGCCCTAAATTTGGCTACGTTTGCAGCACTATCCGTAAGGTGGCAAGCATTAAATCCTCCCGCGTGCAGGTTTCAGGGCATGCGGGGCAGGATATAAGATGGGACATCGTTCGAGTGTCACCGCAAATACAACCCATATTAGAGCCATCCGAGAGTCCCCATCGGACAGTTGTATTTGCTCCGGCCGACCTGAGTCCGAAGCCTATTTAAAGACTTCCATATCGTACGATATAAGAGTTGTTCCCATAAACTTTTACTATGGGAACAACTCGAAAACGACTCTTTTTCTTAGCAAAATAAAGTGACATCATCAGTTTCAAAATAGGTTTACAGTTGCTCCAGATTTACTAATAATAAGGGGTTCAATATCATTCAAGCTAGACCATACAGCTCTTGTGAATGTCAAACCCTACGGCGGGAGACCTTGGTGCCTTCAACTCTTATTGCGGTTTTCTTTATTCGTACCACGACAGCTTAATATCAATGACAGCGATTCAGTGATCATTCAATGACATTTCACAGCCGCTGAGCTGTCATCAACTCTTATTTGACTTAACTCGGCCAAGCTAACATGACACCTGCAGGTTATACCCGTCCCTTACACTCTCCGGGCATGACAGAATCGAGTGAAAGAGACGGGTAGAAGAAATAAGGACACAAATCGTCCGGTCATTCACATTTAGCAATTCATTTGCGATCCAGTTTTTTAGAAGGTCAGAGTACGAAAGAAAGCAATTCATTTTAGGAACCTATTCTGCATCGCGCTATTTTTGAATCGCTGTCTTAAAATTGATGGTAGGCACCCTTGTTCGAGAAGAACTGGCAAGAAACTCGTCAACAGCTGTTTTTTTCTGGCTGATTAAAAGCAGCAAGTTTTTGAGAGAACCACCAACATTCAGCCATCACAAATGTCCTGTCAACGCTAATCTCGTATTCAAATTAGGCATCTCCCGTCAACCCACTCTTTGCTTTTATCACTTTCCGATTACGATCTCCGTCAGACGTCGGAAACTTAATACATTTCAATCTGGAATTCGTTAAGAACCGCCTCAACGAATTCTGAACCGTAATTAGAAACATTTAAGTGCAATTTTCGTCCGTCAGGTGGGAACACCGAGTGCGGATAATCGTTACCGTTTGTAAAGCAGTGCTATAACTCTTAGCAGTTGCATTGTGATATTTGCTATAGGATTTTAGGCTGTATGTGTTTGAGAAAAAGTATATTTTGCAGAATCTTTAGTTATTGGCGAAGTATTGGTGTGGCCTTAAATATTGTATTTAAGTATACTGTGGTTATCAGTTGGTACTTGTTAAGTGGAATCGAACTTGTATACTTACATTGGATGCTGATTGGTACCTTTTAGTATGTACTTTGTATTGTAATTGGGAGAATATCGTAAAACCCTCTATTTGTACTATTTATATTATGTTAATTATACCGAGTTTTACCATTGCTACAGTGCAAAAGTGCCTCTAGTATAGGGCTAAAACGCAATTCATTTGCAATATCATCAAAATTCTTCAAGCTCTTAATAAAGAGACCTTTCAGACCCTGAGGTTCCGGGTTAGATTCTCAGTGGCAGTGGGAAATACATATTGTACCTACCTATTCGGTTTGGTTGGTGGTAGGACTTGTTCTTAGTCCGCCTGGCTAGCTACCACCATCTTATCTAAGTCTGACGCCATAACAATGATATTTTCAGCATTATTGTGTTCCGACAGTTAGATATAAGATAGCCAGTTTCTCAGTGATTGAAGATTTTTGGAGTTCAGCCTTATCACCACAACATCAGGCCCCTATTTCACCACTTCAACAATTGTCAGAGACATAATAATATGTCGAGTGACAATTGTCAAGCGACAGGTGACATGTTACAATTTAGAAAATTATTTTCTATAGAAATGCATATAAAACGTGACAGGTATTTTGTTACAATTTGTTAATAACAAATTATATTGTGAAACAAGAATGATTTTTCATAGTCGATGTTCACGCCGCGCGTGATTCATTCATTCACGTTCTTTTCGTGGGTTCGGCGCCAACCGCCGCCCGCGCGACATCGCGACCAGTTGGCCGTAAGCAGCCGTGAGGAGCGCCCGGTCCGGGTACGGACTTGTGACCCGTGTGTGTTCGCTTTGAAAAGCGCCGGGAAAGTTTTAGCTGCCTATTAGGGCATTGGGTAGTATAAGAGTGTTAGCTGTAAGAGTATCCCATCGGGGGTTGTGTGGAGATCGTTTTGTCAGGCGCGCGCCGGCGAGACAACGTTCAGCCCCCCTGGATTACGGACACTATTTTCTAGTAAGGTAGGATTAGCTTAATTTACTTAATTTTGCATGAGAAACCTTCGTTTCAATAAACTGTGGAACACAGTAGATGTGGTCATCACAATTGTGCGTGATCATATTTTTGGTAGCAGAGCTTAGTTGATATAATTAATTTTCATATTAAAATTAACTACATAAAATTTCATAGTAAAAATAAAAAGCGTACCTAAAAAGCGTACCTAAAAATTATTATTTTTTTTTGTTGAAATCTCGAGGGTATTTGAAGATCCCGAGACGATTTGAAGTACTAAGAAATTGTTCTAGTAAATTCTCGAAGCGAATGTTTCTCACTTGGTGGATCCGATAATAGATAGACACTTATATAATTGTTGTCACATACTAGTGTTTTGATACGAGTTTACTCGCCTAGATGTGTATATTTTTTTTTGTGTGTCCGGATTTATTTGACGAATAGTTCGTTCGAAAGTGTGTTTATTAGTACCACATACTAGTGATTTGATACGAGTTTACTCGCCTAGATGTGTATATTTTTTTTTTGTGTGTCCGGATTTATTTGACGAATAGTTTCGTTCGAAAGTGTTGTTTATTAGTACCACATACTAGTGTTTGTTCCGAGTCCGCTTGCCTAGTTAAAAAAGTGGAACTAGTTTTAATTATTAGTAGTATTAAATTACGAGTATTATTATTAAAAATAGTTTTGTTTTCGTTTGATGATAACGGTTTAGTAGTTGATTTGCGAGGTATGCCATACCGTTAATCCTATACGTTTTGTTTATACCGTTATATTGTTAGCCCTTGAAATTGGTAAGTTGTTAATAATTTATGAAAATAGTAGGGTCCGTGTATGTCGTCCGAATTTTAATTGTGTTTTATATTATCGTGACGCGACCTATTTCTATTGTTTTTTTTGTTGATGTTTACCACTTTTATATTTCTTTGTTTGCTTTGTTTATAAAACGGATTATAAATGGCTCCTACGAATCCGCTCGCCGTATCCAGGGCCGGCATCCAAGGAGTTTTGCGTTGGCTTGCTTGTGCGGTCACATTAATAGACCGAGCCGACCGGGTAGGTGCGTTGCTAGCTCGGTATGGCGGGCTGGCAGCTCGGCTGCAAGACCTGGAGCGCCACGCCATGGAGTGTCGCGCGTATTATTTAGAGAACCCCCCAGCTGATGATGCCGTGTCGGAACAGCTGGAGCAGGATGTAGCCCAGGCCTATGAGCTGGCTGACCAGTTCACGGAGGCGGCTGAGAGGGCCCTGGCTGTTCGGAAGGGGGAGCCGGTTTTGAGCGGGGAGGTCAAACCTACCCCGACGGCGTTGCTAGGCCGATTACCTACGCTGGAGATTCCCACTTTTAATGGGGATCTGTCAGCCTGGATGGGCTACATTAATTTGTTTGACAGTTTGGTGGATTCACGACGGGACTTATCCCCTAGCGAGAAGTTGGCCTATTTGCGCTCCTCCCTGCGAGGAGAGGCCAGCGCGGTAATCCAGCACCTGCTCATCAGTGACGACAACTACCAGGTGGCTCGCCAGCTTCTGGTTAGCAGGTACCAGAATGTCCGGTTACTGGCGGACACCCACGTGGCCACGATTTTGGCCCTCCCGCGAATCACGCGGGTACACCTGTTACGGAGGGAGTTGCTGAACCCGCTACTGTCAGCGGTCAACTCCCTAAGGCGATTGGACCTGCCGGTGGATCAGTGGTCCTTTGTACTGCTGCACATAGTCCTCGCCAAATTGCCCGCTGAAATGAAGGGGCGTTTCGAGCAGAGGTACGGAGGCGACAGCGCCTCGTATCTCCCGCCCTTCGCGGACCTCCTTCGTTTTTTGGAGGACGAATGTAGGGTGACGGACCACCTGGAGCCTGCCCCGGTTCCAGGTGTTGGTCGTATGGTGGCGGCGAGGGAACAGCCCCGTCGCCCGACCAATCGCTATGCTGCCTTCCAGCAGTCCCCTCCCCCCGCACCGAGTGAGCGGTGCAGGTATTGCAGGGGAGATAGGCACATGGTGCACGAATGTGCCAAATTTAGAGGCCTCCGCCCAGAGGGACGGAGGGCCGTTGCGAAACAGCGCCAATGGTGCTATAGGTGTTTGGGGGGACACATGCAGTCGGCGTGTCCCCAGACCGAGGATTGTCGTCTTTGCGGAGGGAGGCATCACCCCCTCCTTTGTTTGGACCGCAAGGACGCCGGGAGCGACCGGGGTTCGAATTCCTCGCGCACGGGCGGGGGCCCGGCAGCCCGGAACCGGTCCCCTAGAGATTCGGCGGGGCTTAGCCCCCCCGTTCAGTCCCCCCCGGAGAGGGGGAACTATAGGAGAGACGCCCCCGCCACGGGCGGGGGTAGGGGGGTACCACAAGAGTACGCCACGGTGGCGATGGGCACGGGCCCTATTTGCTACTCCCCCCCCTAATGGAGAGGCCTCGATTGGGGTACTATGCACCGAGGCACGCCCCACACGGGTATTACCCTGCACCTAGGAGTGCTGTTGGTCGGGGCCAGTATGTACCCGATTGGGACCCGCTCGCCCGGTACGAGCGTCCCACATTTGGCGCGCCGACTCAGGCGCGAGGGGGACAAGTACCCCCCCAAAATTTTTAATGGCGCCCCTGTCGGACCCAACCACCCCTCCGGAGCTTGTGCTGTTGCCAACAGCCTCCGTGAATGTTTGGGGACCTAAGGGCAATGTTGTCACGGTGCGTGCCCTTTTGGACTCAGGTGCCCAGGGGTGCATAATGTCCAGGTGGCTTGTCCGACAGCTGGGTCTTTTGCTTGTGCCGCATCACGAAGCGGTACGGGGGGTGGGAGACTCGCGGATCCCTGATCCGATTGGTCGAGTTGAGTTCTCCTTCTCCCCCCACTTCGCGCCAAGGCCGAAGATCGGTGCTTCGGCGATAGTCTTTGATAAGGTGGTTGGACCACTCCCGCAAGTGCGAGTGCCGCCATCCACGATTGAGCTGACGTCTGGACTGGCTTTGGCTGATCCTTCCTTCCACCGACCGGGCCCAATACACTTGTTGATTGGTGCGGATGTCCTCGGTCGTGTATTGTATGGAAGCAAGCGAGTTTTGCAGACAGCCGATCTTGTCGCCTTGTCCTCGTCGCTGGGTCATGTGGTGATGGGAAAGGTACCACAGACACCAGAGACCCCGTCGGTAGACCGCCAGACCATTGTCGGTTCTACTTTGTCCGACGTTCTCCAAAAGTTTTGGGAGGTGGAGGAACCCCCCACTGCCAAGCGGTTGGATCCGTTAGCCGAGGAGTGCGAATTGTTCTACCAGAACAACACTGGGCGCCTCCTCTCGGGTCGCTTGATTACCCGCTTGCCCTTGGCGGTTCGCCCTCCTTTAGGGAGCTCCCGACCGATGGCCGAGAAGAGATTGTTGTCCATGGAGCGTAGGATGGCCAGGGATCCCGCATTCAAGGAGAAGTATATAGACTTCATGCGGGAGTATTTGGACCTTGGGCACATGTCCATCTCGCAGTTGGACTGGCGTAATGTGGAACATTACTTCCTGCCACACCACGCTGTTTTGAAGACTTCCAATGGGAAGATCCGCGTGGTCTTTGATGGTTCAGCGCCCACGTCAACCGGAGTGTCGTTGAATCAGTGTCTGCATGCGGGGCCGAAGTTGCATCACGATGTCTGTGATGTTTTGACCAACTTCCGCCGGCACGCTGTCGTCTTTGTGGCCGATATCCGCATGATGTTCAGACAGACCGTGATTCACCCGGAGGATAGACGATACCAGCTCATCCTTTGGCGTGAGGATCCCCAGGATCCGATGTTGGCTTACGAGCTGAACACCAACACTTATGGTTTGCGGTCGAGCCCCTTTGTGGCGATCCGTTCGCTTTTGGAGCTCGCAGAGCGCGAACGGCTACGCTATCCCCGGGCATCTGCTCTTATTGAGGGGGGGGCCTTATTTGTCGACGATATCTGCACGGGGGCCTCGAGCTTAGATGAGGCTCTCGTCTTACGTGATGAGCTGATTGCGCTCTTGAGGGCTGGTGGCTATGAGTTGCGGAAGTGGCTGTCTAACTCACCGGACCTATTGGCAGATTTGCCTAAGGACCACCAGCAAGAGCCGCTCCTCTTTGAAAATCCGGAGACTCCAGACATGCTGTCTGTTTTGGGAGTCCAGTATCGACCAGTCCCGGATTTGTTCACATATAGATTGGAACTGCCAGACCCAAAGGTCTGGACTAAACGCACGGTGCTGTCTACTGTAGCCCGTACCTTTGATCCGAACGGTTGGCTCAGCCCTGTAGTGTTTTTGGTATGTTTATGTATACTTATACATATGTAGGTGCTCTGCGTAGTACCATCATTCGAGCAGTAATAAACGAGCTACCGTTCTAGTTGGTTGTTTCCTTTGCGCGCCTACATACATCTCAGTGGCGACGAGGATCGGTCTACCCGCGTTCAAAGTGATAATAAAAGTGATGTCGCAATTATTAGGAAATCTGGGTGTTTTCGACCATAATTCCCATAGCTGGGAGATATTTTATGGACGATTGGAACTATTTATTAAATTGAATTCGATAACAGTCGAAAATAAAAGTGCATTGTTGCTGACACACCTGGGTGAGGAATCGTATCGGTTGGCGCGTAACCTAGTACATCCGGAAAAAGTGGAAACGGTTTCTTACGATAAGCTCGTTAAAGTACTCGACGATCATTTTATACCTAAAAGAAGCACGTATGCAGACCGTGCACGTTTCTATGAGGCGAGGAGAGCACCGGGCGAAAGCGTCGAGGAGTGGGCAGCACGTCTGCGGGGATTGGCTATTAATTGCGATTTCGGCACGTCGTTGGAGCAGTTACTAACTGACAAATTTGTGCTCGGTATGGACCATGGACCAGAACGAGACCGTCTGTTCGAGTTGGGTGCTAAAACGACCACTTTGTCGAGAGCGATTGAAGTAGCCCAGCAGGCGGCGTGCGCACGCCAGGCGCGGGAGCAGCTGCAGGTGAAGCAGGAGCCGGTGTACAGGGTCGGCAGCGGCGCAGGCGTCAGGGGCGCCGGCGCCCAGCCACGCTACCAGGGGCCTCGTTGTACCGTGTGCGGAATGAAGAGTCATGCGGCGGATACGTGTCGGTTTATAAATTATAAATGCAGTGCGTGTGGTGTAAAGGGCCATTTATATAAAGTGTGCAAAAATAAAAAACCCGTGCGCGTAAAAAATATTGAATCCACATCGGGATCTGCGTCGTCGTCGGCGGAGAAATGTGATAATACTCATGATCATGATTGCGAAGAGTGTGAACTTTTTAATATAAGGTCAGTCAATTATTTACCTATCGTACTACCAGTTAGAGTTAATAATATTGACTTGCGAATGGAACTCGATTCCGGCTCGGGTAAAACGATAATATCGGATAAATTGTACAATGAATTTTTTTCTACCTATTCAATATATGAGGATAATGTGAAAATGTGTTCGTACACTGGCCATAAAATTAGTCCGCTCGGATATTTTAATGCACCGATTACATATCGCGGTCAAACAAAAACCGTAAAAATATATATCATAAAAAATGGTGGGCCACCTTTACTCGGGCGCGATTTTATGGCACAGTTTCAAATGCATTTAATCACCCCAAATAATAACATTCAAACCATTTCTGATTCGCATAGGGAGGTGCAGCAATTGATCAACGAACACTCTGAATTATTCAAAGATGAATTGGGTTGTTTTAATAAATTTAAAGTCGAGTTACATTTAAAACAGGGGGCGCAAGCAAAGTTTTTCAAACCGCGGTCGGTTCCTTTTGCTCTAAAATCGAAGGTGGAGGAAGAAATTGATAGGCTGGTGGAGTTAGGCATTTTAGTACCTGTCCAATTTTCTAGGTATGCAACGCCGATTGTCCCCGTTTTAAAAGAAAACGGAAAAGTACGCATAGCTGGCGACTATTCTATCACGCTTAATAAGGATATGAAAATCGAAAAATATCCTATGCCACGTATCGAGGAGGTGTTCGCTAAGATAGGAGGTGGCGAACATTATTCAAAGTTGGACCTAAGTAATGCATACAATCAGTTTGAATTAACCGGGTCATCGCAAATCTTGACTACTATTTCCACTAGTAAAGGTCTATATAAATACACTCGTTTGGTGTATGGTCTAGCCAATGCACCGGCGATTTTCCAGCGTTCAATGGAAACCTTACTGGTGGGAATAGAAGGAGTCAGTTGTTGGTTAGATGATTTGTGCGTTACGGGGCCTAATAAGGAAATACATTTATCAAGGCTAAGAGAAGTTTTAAGTAGGTTACGTAACGCCGGACTGAGACTGCAAAAAGAAAAATGTTCTTTTTTTCAGAAATCGGTAACATATTTGGGGTACGTAATCGATAAAGGGGGTCTTCGAACCTGTCCAAAGAAAACTGAGGCTATACTACAAGCGCCCACGCCTAGTAATGTCACCGAAGTGAAGAGATTTCTAGGTGTAATTAACTATTACAGGAATTTCGTACAGAATGCGTCAGCTATGTTACATCCATTGCACGAATTGTTAAGATCGGGAGCCGAGTGGCAGTGGGGTGAGCGTCAGCAGCGCGCATTCGATAACATAAAACAAATGCTGTCATCGGAGCGCGTGTTATCGCATTATAACCCAGCCGCACAGCTGATCTTATCAGTAGACGCGAGTCCGTATGGGCTCGGCGCTGTGCTCGCGCAGAGCGGCACAGACAATGTGGAGCGACCGATCGCATACGCTTCCAGGACGTTGACTAATAGCGAAAAAAATTATAGTCAGGTGCAAAAGGAAGCGACTGCGATTATTTTTGGAGTGAAACACTTTCACCAGTATCTTTACGGCAGGGAAACACCGTTTATTTTAAAAACGGACCACAAACCCCTATTGTCTATTTTTGAAAATAAGTCAGGAGTATCATTAATGACGGCATCACGGTTACAAAGATACGCGATAATTTTATCCGCCTATAACTATAAAGTGAGATATATTAATGGTGGTAGTAACATAGTGGCTGATTTTTTTTCACGCGCACCGATCAAAAAAGATTCCGGAAATTTATCACAAAAAGAATGTGATGGCATATCTTTTCTGAATTTTTTAGATTCGAAAATATTACCAATGTCTTTTGATTGCATAAAAGATGCAACGAGTAATGATAAAATAATCCAAACCGTTATAAAATATATGAAGCAGGGTTGGCCACGAAAAATAAAGTGCAAATCTATCTTGCCTTATTTCCAATGTAAAACTGATTTAGAAATAGATAACGGATGCTTATTCAGAGGTCACAAGTTGGTAATCCCATCAGTTTCTCGCGATCAATTGTTAAAAGAATTACACTCGAGCCATTTTGGGGTTGTCAAAACAAAAAATGAAGCTCGTAGTCGAATGTGGTGGCCAGGTATTGACGGGGACATTGAGCGCATGATCGGCTCGTGCACCACCTGTGTGAGCTCGCGCAGCGCGCCGCCGCGCGCGCCGCCCGCGCCCTGGCCGCGCCCGGCAGCCGCATGGCACCGCATACACATAGATTACATGGCGATCGGACAACGAAATTATTTAATCGTAGTAGACGCATACAGCAAGTGGTTAGAGTGTTTGTTCATGAATTGTGGCACCTCGACTCGTGCGCTTATAGGAAAATTAAAGAGCCTGTTTTCTAGGTTTGGAATTCCTCAATCAATTGTATCAGATAATGACGTTAAGATAAACTCGTTGGAATTCAACGAATTCTGTAAATACAATGGCATTCAATATATTACCTCTCCTATTTACCACCCATGTAGTAACGGTCAAGCCGAAAATTCAGTGAAAACTTGCAAGAAAATGTTAAAATGTATCATTAAAGAACAAACAACAGCTAGTGAAATAGAAGAAAAATTATTAGGTTTTTTATTTAATTACAGAAACACAAAACATTGTTCTACAGGCGAATCTCCAGCCAAGTCTATGTTTGGACGCGAATTACGATGTAGATTAGATTTAATTTTACCGAATAAACAATGCCGTCAGGAAAATATTCAGATTGTAAACAAAAGAGATTTTGAGGTTGGAGATTACGTCTGGATAAAATGGTTTGTGTCTAGAAAAGAGATTTGGACATTAGGGACAATATCAAAGAAAATAGGAAACAGGATGGTTGAAGTTTTTGTAATTGATTATGGATTACACTGTAAGCGTCATATAGACCAAATATTGAAATATACTGGTATGGCATTACCACCACCAGAAACAGATTTTAGTCAATGTTTGGCTAGTCAAACTAATAGTGAAAATTTCCAGTCATCTCCTCCTGATAGCTCAGAAAATCAAAATGAATCACAGTTATCAGAAAACTTACAGGGTGATGAAGATTCATGCGAGTCGTGGGAGGAGGCGGCTGAGTTTCAGGGCAATGTAGAAGGAGCTGAGGTTACAGAGCCGACGGAGACCGAGAGTCGTGCTGATGTCAATAATGATAATGTGCCTACTGCTGATAACGAAACGAATGCTCTCGCTCCCCGTATGCAGCTCAGACCTAGAAATAGACCGATAGGTTATAAGAAATATTTTTAACTGTATATTTTTTTTTTCTTTGTTTTAGGTTATAAAGTATGGGGGAAGGAGTGGTATGTTTATGTATACTTATACATATGTAGGTGCTCTGCGTAGTACCATCATTCGAGCAGTAATAAACGAGCTACCGTTCTAGTTGGTTGTTTCCTTTGCGCGCCTACATACATCTCAGTTTTCCATGAAGTGCTTCCTACAGGAGCTCTGGGCTGCGGAATTGTCATGGGATGAGCCCCTCTCTGGTAGCCTCCTACGAGAGTGGGTGAGGTTCGTGTCATCCCTACCCGACGTCAATCGGGTTTGTATACCGAGGCAAATGCTGCCTTCGGGAAAGTTTAAAGCCTCCCTGCACGGCTTTTGTGACGCGTCCGAAAGCGGATACGCGGCAGCCGTTTACATCCGAACGGTGGATGCAGCAGGCGTTGTCGCCGTACACTTAGTTACGGCCAAGAGTAAGGTCGCCCCCCTTCGGACTCGGCTAACCATTCCGAAGTTGGAATTGTCCGGCGCCACTCTCTTAGTACGGCTACTCAATCATGTTGCCGACACCTTGGGAAACGGTGTCGACTTGGAGTCGATATTTGCGTGGTCTGACAGCCAGGTCGTCCTTTGTTGGCTGAAGAGTTCAGTCCACACCCTTGAGGTTTTTGTGGCCAACCGGGTCTCACAAATTCAGACTTCAAAGGCCCCGTTGATTTGGCGCCACGTACCGGGCGAATTGAACCCCGCAGATTGTGCCTCCCGCGGCTGCGAGGCGCCTGAGTTAGTGGACCACCACCTATGGTGGAGTCCATCATGGTTGTTACGGCCTGAGCGCTCATGGCCTGCCACCCCGGCTGTGGCCAGAGTCCCAGACCTAGGCATGCGTGTTCACGCCGTGGAGACGGTGGCGGCTCCGCAGATGGAGTTTTTGTTAGACCGCTACAGTTCTCTTGATAAGTTGCTCGGCGTGACTGCTTGGATGAGGCGCTTTGTGCGAAATTGTCGCCAGCCTCAGGAGAAATCGTTGTCTCCGGTCCTCGCCCCACAAGAGCGGCAAGACGCTCTGTTGCATTGGTTGCGAGTGACGCAACAGCGAGAGTTTGAACCGGAGCTGAAAGCCCTGCGCTCAAGTAAGTCCAAGTTGAAGGGACCCTTGGTGCGGTTGAATCCCTTCTTGGACAGTACCGGATTGCTGCGTGTCGGAGGTAGGCTCAGACATGCCAACCTGCCGTACGGATCACGCCACCCTTTGTTGCTCCCCAAGGATGGACCGTTAGTTAGACTGTTGATTACAGACCGACATGTAAAGAATGCTCATGCCGGTTGTAATGCTTTGACCGCGCTCCTCCAACGAGAGTTCTGGATTTTGTCAGCGCGGAGAATAATCCGATCCGTTATTTTTCGTTGTCTCCCGTGTTATCGTTTGCGCGCCGATACGATGCAGCCCCAGATGGGTGATTTGCCTGCCGATCGAGTGAACGAATCGATGCCCTTCTCAGGAGTTGGAACGGATTTTGCGGGGCCATTTACCGTTAAGACATCGCGGCTTCGTAATGCTAGAACGGAAAAGGCTTACTTGTGTGTATTTGTTTGTTTGGCCACTAAAGCGGTCCACCTGGAGGTGGTTAGTGCCCTCACCACAGAAGCCTTTGTAGCCACGTTGAATCGTTTTGTGTCTCGCCGCGGAATGCCGTCGTTAATCAGGTCCGATTGTGGAACCAATTTCAAGGGCACCGATAGGTATTTAAAGGAAGTTTGTGAATTTTTGGATAGGAATAATTTTGAGATCGGATCCACACTCTCTCGCAGAGGGGTACGATGGCAGTACTCCCCGCCATCCTGCCCCCACTGGGGAGGGATTTTTGAAGCAACTGTAAAGGCCGCTAAAACTCACCTTCGTCGCGTTATTGGGGAGACGGTCCTCACGTTTGAGGAACTCGCGACCGTATTTTGTAAGGTTGAGGCGGTCCTCAACTCGCGTCCGTTGTGTCCGTTGTCTTCGGACGCGAATGATTTAGAGGCCCTTACGCCGGGCCATTTTTTGATTGGCAGACCGCTTAACGCCTTGCCGGAATATCCTTATTCCGAAGTGCCCTCCGGACGGCTCTCGCGATTTGAATTGCTCCAGCAGCTTACGCAGAGTTTTTGGCGCCGTTGGCATCTGGAGTATTTGCACATTTTGCAGCAACGCGTTAAGTGGTCGGATAGGACGACCCCACCCAAGACCGGAGACCTCGTGTTGGTAAAGGATCCAAACCTGCCGCCCCTCCGCTGGCGTTTAGGACGCATTGTTCAGCTTCATCCGGGGTCGGATGGTGTGCCCAGGTTTGCCGAGGTCCTGGTGGGGGACTCTGTTTTGAAGCGAGCGATCGCTACCCTCTCTCGCCTGCCCTTAGATTGAGTTGGCGGACAGTTTGCTACTGTCCGGGACGGGGGGATGTTCACGCCGCGCGTGATTCATTCATTCACGTTCTTTTCGTGGGTTCGGCGCCAACCGCCGCCCGCGCGACATCGCGACCAGTTGGCCGTAAGCAGCCGTGAGGAGCGCCCGGTCCGGGTACGGACTTGTGACCCGTGTGTGTTCGCTTTGAAAAGCGCCGGGAAAGTTTTAGCTGCCTATTAGGGCATTGGGTAGTATAAGAGTGTTAGCTGTAAGAGTATCCCATCGGGGGTTGTGTGGAGATCGTTTTGTCAGGCGCGCGCCGGCGAGACAACGTTCAGCCCCCCTGGATTACGGACACTATTTTCTAGTAAGGTAGGATTAGCTTAATTTACTTAATTTTGCATGAGAAACCTTCGTTTCAATAAACTGTGGAACACAGTAGATGTGGTCATCACAATTGTGCGTGATCAGTCGACATATTTAAAGATTTGTCAGTAAATCTTGACATGAGATAAAAGCTGAGTCATGCTTGCGTTACAATTGTAATGTTTCGTGGTTAGCATACGCGTATTTTCAAAATGGCTCTCCGTGAAAGTAGTAGTGACGATAGTGATTTACTCGACATTATGTCTCTGACAAATTGTCGACGTGGTGAAATACGTGGTGAAATACGGCCCCGGTGTGATGAAGGATAAGTGCCTGATGCAGAAAAAAAAATCGATGCGTTGTATTATTATAGGTTCCAAAGTAATAATCATATACCTATGTACAGATAGCGCGAAGCTTCGATTTACAGTAAGAAAAGATACTAGTTAGCGTTTCTGATTAGAATTTGGTTATATGTTATTACTATTGCTTATCTAACATACAAAAATTTGTTGTTACTATTCGTAAACAATACATAAGTACCTACTTACCTACTCTTATAAAAGCCAAAAAATGAAAGTTGCGGTAGCACTTCGATCTTCTAGTGTGTAGGCACAATTATGTCAGTTAATAATATCAAAAGCATCTAAAGGTTCGTGTACACTACACTTCTAGCTATACAAATTAGATTATGTGACTTTTGACTTATTATACAACTAGCGGCCGCCCGCGGTTTCACCCGCGTGGTTCTCGTTCCCGTGGGAATATCGGGATAAAAGATAGCCTAAGTTACTTCTTATTACATCAGCTACCTGCCAGTGAAAGTCCCGTCAAAATCGGTCCAGCCGTTTCAGAGATTAGCCGGAACAAACAGACAGACAGACAGACAGACCGACAGACAGACACAAAAATTGTAAAACATGTCATTTTGGTATTATGTACCGTATATATAATCATATGCATGTAGTAAAAAGCAGATATTTTAATGTTACCAACAGACACTCCAATTTTATTTATTTGTATAGATGTATAGATAATAAGCATTACTAATGGCTTCCTGCGGTTTAACCCTCGTGGTGTGGGAATAACGGAATAAAATATAGCCAATGTCACTCAGGACGAATGGAGCTTTTTAATGGTGAAATAATGTTGAAAATCGGTCCCGTAGTTTTGAGGTTATCCATTACAAATAAACAATCTTTTTGGCGTGGTAACGTCTTTTAAATCGATGAACACCGGCTGCACGCACGAAAAAGTGTCACGTTCCGCGTGCAAGAGAGAGCGCGGAACAAGCGAAACGCCCTTTGTGCACTACACTGAATTTTACCGATCCGGAAAAAAACGAATGCTTGTATTTTAATAATTAATCATTTATAATAGTAAGAATTGATTTATTTCGTGTAGTTTAGGGTTTGAAACATTGAAACTACACGAAATAAATAAATTCTTACTATTTATATGATTAATTAATAAAATACAAGCATCCGTTTTTTCCGGATCGGTAAAATTCAGTGTAGTGCACAAACGCCCATAGTGAGGCATGATCGGTCTACCTTGTGACGCATTCCACTCCATCGGCCGATGCGTCCGAGTAGAAGAGAGACAGCGGCATATTGTTATCACGTAAAATCATAAGTAAACCGACTATTTTTTAAAGATAAAATGCAAATAGCTTCGCTAGCAGTACATTTCCAGCCCAACCGTATCCAATACCGTACCACATTCTACCCAGTCCGCCCACACTACACAATTAGAATCACAATAAACAGTTCGTTAACATACCGTCAACAAATTACGGTGACACGGGATACGTGTTGACAACTGTACTGTTCTTGATTCATGGCTGTCAATTATGGTCGATGGAATCTAAATGGGATGCAGTTAGTGATGGAATGTTTTATGGAGTTTAAGTTTTACATGTCTAAATATTATGATGACTTAAAATTAAAATACGAACATGAATCAACCAATGTTGCATGAAATAATTATAACGACGATTATAATAAATACCTGTGGTACATCTGTCACAAAGAATGGCCCCCGATATGATGCTGAAAATATACAAAACTTATATATTGCCTATCTTAAAATATGGTTCTCAAATGTGGAGCCCATGTTTTAAAAAAGATATATACTTATTCTTATGCTTACTATATAAAAGCATTAGAAAAGTTTCAGCGAAGATGAAGTTACTTTCGCTCAAATAAGTGCACAACTTGCACAATACATGGATTTACATCGTCGTTGACCTAATTTCGATGTCAATTATTTGACGACAATTTTAAGAACGTGAAAAATTCAGATAGCCCTCAAAGATATTCAGATCAGTGGTGCTAATGCCTCAGTTCATGTCGATGCTATCGTCACATAATTGCGGGATACGGATAAAGGCCCACACACACGACTTGTCAAATAGGTAGGTACAGTTGTTGTACATACTTTTAGTTGTTTTTTTTTAAATATATATAGTATGGGCTTGCTCTTGACTTCATACTGAACCTTAGGGTTGAGAAGAAGCCTAAGATGGGGCGAGCTTACCCAGAAGCAGCCTATTCACTCTAGCTTTAAAAATAACAGGGTTGTAGTCATTTGGGAAAACAGACGCAGGCAGGGTATTCCATTCCTTGGCGGTGCGCATCACAAAGGAAGAAGAAAAGCGCTTGGTACGCATCCGCGGGATGTTAACCAAGTATGGATGATAGCCCGCTGTGCGCCTGATTCTCAGTGGTAGAACGGGGATGGCGGAATGAGCTCATGCAGCTCAGAAGCGCACTCTTCGAAGTACAGCCTGTAAAACACCGACAAGCAAGCCACTTTACGTCGATGGGTAAGACTATGGAGCTTGGTTTTTACCAGCTCATCGTCTCCAATTAGTTTTCTGGCCCTGCGTTCCACTGAGTCGAGTGCAGCTAACTGGTACTTAGCCGAACCATCCCAGAGGTGAGAGCAATACTCCCCCAGATAACATTTATAACTGTATAAACGCTGTACTACGAAAATTTTAAATACTTTAGGCTGTTCCACTTTGCTGTATTTGGGCTGTATATCCGGATATTCAGACGTTGTAACTCAAAAAGAGGCCCCAAATTATACAGCTCTAAGTGTAGATCTAGCTGTCTAACAGCTGTGCAATAGCTGTACAAGCCGAAGCATTTAGCTGACTTAGAGATTAATTATATACCATTATACAGATATTGTTCTCAAATTTTGCGTCTTTTATTCTTTTGTACAGTTTTAGGCTACAAAGCGTCTGAATATAAGAATAATATTTCGAATGAATCTCTGACATAGTTATTTTCTAACATTTTATTTATCGGATATGTCGGACACACGGCGGCGGCCATAATATAATTTGTGAAGTGAACAAATATTTATTTTGCTATTGGTAAGTACCGATTATTAGTTTTTGGTTGTTATTTTGCTTGCGGCTGCAACTTTTTCGTGAATATGTATACTAATAGTGAGCCAAAATTCATGCGCCCTCGAAATAATAGATATTATCGAAAATATATATGTAATGAAAACCGTTTAACCCAACTTGAGACTAATTTTATGAGGTCCCAGTACTTTTCTATTTAAAATAAATTAATTGTGTATAGTGTTCTGATAAAATGCTCTGTATATTTCACAAAAAAATCAAAAACTAACATTAAAATATCTTATGAAATATGAAACCATGTTTATAGGTTATGATTTAATGGCGTCCCAATTTAAACAGCTCTTGCTCTTTTAGTACTCGATAATGAAGCTTTTTGCGTAACTAAGTCGTAATTTAAGAATGTACTACAGCCTATAAAGTAAAAATGTCTGTACGTTAGAATTTAATTACTCTAATAGCTTCTTAAAAGGGTAAATTAAGTATGTAAATATTACAGCTATTTAGGGTTCAATTAAAACAAAGAAGAAACCAATTCACTGGAGATCACATTCAACCCAGATTAGACCTTCACCGCGATCACTGATCAAGCGTTAGAATAGTACCAACTGTTTGTGTGTGATTGGGTTTATTATATAATTATAAAAGACACAACTAAAAATCTCCAAGAGAAATGCTGAAGTAGAGTAGACATCTTTAAAATATAAAAATGAATCCCTATTTCCCTTGGTCACGTCACGGCATCACGCGTGAACGGCTGGACCGATTTGGCTAATTTTGGTCTTGAAATGTTCGTGGAAGTCCAAGGAAGGATATAGGGGTAGGGTAGGGGTAGGGGTAGGGTAGGGGTAGGGTAGTGGTAGGGTAGGGTAGGGGTAGGGTAAGGGTATGGTAGGGGTAGGGTAGGGGTAGGGTAGGGGTAGGGTAGGGGTAGGGTAGGGGTAGGGTAGGGGTAGGGTAGGGGTAGGGTAGGGGTAGGGTAGGGGTAGGGTAGGGGTAGGGTAGGGGTAGGGTAGGGGTAGGGTAGGGGTAGGGTAGGGGTAGGGTAGGGGTAGGGGTAGGGTAGGGGTAGGGTAGGGGTAGGGTAGGGGTAGGGTAGGGGTAGGGTAGGGGTAGGGTAGGGGTAGGGTAGGGGTAGGGTAGGGGTAGCGTAGGGGAAGGGTAGGGGTAGGGTAGGGGTAGGGTAGGGGTAGGGTAGGGGTAGGGTAGGGGTAGGGTAGGAGTAGGGTAGGGGAAGGGTAGGGGTAGGGTAGGGGTAGGGTAGGGGTAGGGTAGGGGTAGGGTAGGGGTAGGGTAGGGTAGGGGTAGGGTAGGGGTAGGGTAGGGGTAGGGTAGGGGTAAGGTAGGGGTAGGGTAGGGGTAGGGTAGGGGTAGGGTAGGGTGGGGTAGGGTAGGGGTAGGGTAGGGGTAGGGTAGGGTAGGGTAGGGGTAGGGTAGGGGTAGGGGTAGGGGTAGGGTAGGGTAGGGGTAGGGTAAGGGTAGGGTAGGGGTAGGGTAGGGTAGGGGTAGGGTAGGGGTAGCGTAGGGGAAGGGTAGGGTAGAGTAGGGGTAGGGTAGGGGTAGCGTAGGGGTAGGGTAGAGGTAGGGTAGGGGTAGGGTAGGGGTAGCGTAGGGGAAGGGTAGGGTAGGGGTAGCGTAGGGGTAGAGGGGGTAGGGCCACTGGAACGAAGTCGCGCTGGGTCAGCTAGTATACAATAAACAGAAATATTAGATAACCCAACAAACCAACCAAGGGAAAGGGATAATTGTAAGGCGCCAAATCACAAATATAGTTTTAACCGTAGAATATGCATTATAGCGCAGACCACTGCTATTCGGACTATATTTAAAATTGTATTCTTTAGTCGTTTCAGGTACTTCATCCAAATAATGACCCACAAGAGTCGACTTCATCTACATCAAAAACTGTTTCCGGTCAGGCTTCTAACAAGGAATGCAGCGATACGGCTATTACGATACCAATACGAATGACGAATACATCGTAATGGCCCAATATGATAACGAATTACGATACGAATGCATTACGATTTATTTTTGATAGCATTTTGTTAAATTTATTTGAAGCTCTGTTTGAATTTACTTATATCAATATTAAGACTGAGTAAAACAAAAATAAATGAAACATTTTTGATTTATTTATTTATAATAACGTAATTTTTTTTACCATAAGGCCCATTTTGCATTGTTACTGTTATTGTGTGGAGAAATTACTATGGATGGGATACTATGGAGAAATGTTCTTGGATTCTGCCTTCGATCAACAATAGTACTAGATGAAGGCTCACGAACTAAATGAAAACATTATATGGCCAGACTGACATTTTAATAAACGGAGAAAAAAGGTTACGAATGTTACGATCTTACATTATAAATGACAAGAAGCGTTCTAAGTATGAAATACCTTAGTATTATTGACACTGTCAAAATAATCTACTTATTATACTCTCAAGTGGGCTTATGAGGCTTGGACATATCTGTCACTCCAAGTATGTATCTAGAGCTAGGTGTTATTGTTGATCGAAGGATAAAAAATCCTGCGGTAAAAAATCTTGAAATCTATCGATTACAATTTCAATTAAATTCTTTATTGCAGCTTGAGAAATATTCTTGTCTATAGCCTATTTTTTTAATCTTACTGCGAAATAATAAATGGCGATCAGGCGATCTGCTTCGCTTCATCTGATGAACTTTCAGATTCAGGGATTTCGAGTCAATTTTTGTAAGTAGTCACTACTCGTCACTATCCAACCCAATTGTGATTGTACGGGACCCTCTTTGCTTGTTACTGATCCAAAATTCAGCAGTACGTATGGCTATATTATCATTGTCCAAAAATTTTGGTTGTTTGTACGGAACCCTCCTGGCATGATGACAATGCTAACTTTTGAATTGGCTGACCTTGTACAATTATACTTTGTTCCGTATAAAGTTCTACTGTTTCACGTTGTGAATATGCTTTTATTAGTTTCATTTTTATTCCTCCGGTCCTTTTTTATTTTTTCCATAGTTTTATATTCACAATGAACAATGAATATAATCACCCTTAACAGTATGCAATTAGCCAAAACTGACATTAAGCCATAGGTACATAAGTTTTACTTAGGCATTAAAATAATCGATAAGCTGAATAATTCTCAATTTATGCACTACCAAAATTATAATAATCTGTTGTAACACCGGGGGCTGTACTATAGGGAAAAATTTACGCTAATCGCGTCAGCTTTAGAATAGGGTAAGACTGAACTTTTATAAAGCAGACGGCATTGTATTACACTCTTGTAAAGAGATTTGCTTTCTAAGGGTGTCCTAGATAACCATTGAACAGTTGTTATCAAGCCTATTAACACGACTTTATAATAGAGTACTTCTACACCAATATGCAGATGATAGCAATATTCAATGCTCTTAAACAGAATTAGGCAATACAGAAGTAGAATTCAAGAGCAGTATCCAGTCGATATGCTGCTCTAGTCTTCTAACCTTGCTTGTAGTAGTTTTTTACACTACATACTGTATTTCAGTGTTTTTACGTCCTATTTAAAAGCCATAAGTAATAATTTCGACTATATACAGCCGTAAACCAGCTCTACTGTATAACACTACACAATTAATGCTATAGTACAGCCCTAAGTATATTTTTACGCTTTTATTCATCGTTTATAAAGCTTATAGCTGATAATTAACTGGTAAAAAGAAATTTTGTCAGCCTAAATGTTTATTGGGCCATGCATGACCGGACTTGCGCTTTGTAATGCTTATTAGACAAGTCGCCGGAATACTGTGACTGTGATTGAGCGCTCCCGAGCTTATGTAGGCAAAGACAGTGAGCATCTACATTTACACACACAAGCGAAGCTCACCCGCACAATCGTGGCTCACACGCAATCGCGAGATAAAACATCTCTACCTAGGTTCAACTCATACATCAAGGTCGGAGAATTTTCCAAATAATTAAATTTTTAAAAATCATTTTTGTAAACCTTTTTTCTGTTTAAAGACGTCTCATAAAAGAGACAGGATTACTTTTGGTGGACGATGGAATTTAAAAAATGCTCGTCACTGATATGTTAAGAGTAGGTACCTGAGTACTACCTCTCCGAGACGTGCAAAACCGAGGAATTTTAATTTAACGAAAAAGAAAAATATTGGCATGAAATGGTATGTCCACGAGAGCCCCATAGTTTGCTTGGAAGGCGTCGTAAGTATTCGCCTTAAAATGTTTTCGAGCTCGATATAATTTTTAGGTTTGCCGGCAGGAATCAGGATATTGGACTCGGTTCGCCAGCCATACTACCCCAGAACGATCCGGGGTGACTGACCTATCATCCCATGACCAACCCTTACCAAAGTCGCTTAACAAACCAACTAATTTTCTGTACCTGTCTTATTGTGACGACACCTTAAGCCTATCGAGTGGGTGGTGATTTGTGTCTCAATCTGCGCGCGATTGTTAACGCTCGCGCAATGTTGCCTTGTTCGACGGTATTGAGGAACGGAGTACTACACGGGATTAAACGAACCATGTGCCTCTACGTACTGTCGACACCATGAGATTGACACGATATACGAAATGTATTATGTATAACCCTATTTATAGCAAACTAGCGGCCGCCCGCGGTTTCACCCGCGTGGTTCCCGTTCCCGTGGGAATATCGGGAAAAAAAGTACATATAAACCTTCCTCTTGAATCACTCTATCTAAAAAAAAAATCGCATCAAAATCCGTTGCGTAGTTTCAAAGATTTAAGCATACAAAGGGACATAGGGACAGAGAAAGCGACTTTGTTTTATACTATGTAGTGATAAAGCAATTTGTAATTTGAAAACAGGAAGTACAGACCCCCAAGGGCGGATTTAAGACGGTATTATTTTCATCTTTAAAAGGAAACTAAAAGAAAACTGTCTTCACTAAAAATGTAATTATTATATTGTTTTGACACTTTCATAAACCTTCCTAAACATACTTGAACTTGTAGAAATAAACTTGACTTGAAGTATGGTAATTCAAGTTTATTTCTAACTGTTATTGTTGATTTTTTTGCCAGTCCGCCCCTTGTGCCCCTCCCAGAAAAAAAATCTGAATCCGCTCTTGATACCCCCAAACACAAAGAGCTGTCGTTACGAGAAGGAATTTTTAGCCTCATTTGTTATTAAATTCTAATGAAGTATAGATGCTAGATGATGTCTAGATTGATACAGCGCACATGGTTTTCCTGGCTAAATCCTGGAATACATGGAGTCCTGTCCTGTGTGCCTAAGATGTTAAATTATAAAATTTTGTATCAAAGGAGAATGTTCAATAAAGATACCCAGGACCCGGCGAAACAAAATGTCGCCGATTCCCCAAAATAGGGTATTTTAGATTATGGATTACTCGCAAATCACAAGTACCTACTTAAAACTTGGAAAAAATATAGGTTATTTTACAGTTATTTATCTAGTGCTTCCGGCCGTTTTTTTTCGATTGGTGATATTTTACTGTGTCAAATAAAATCCCGAACATCCGTCTAATCGTAATCCAAATATCGTATTACTCACAGTATACCTACTTGATTTTAGTTAATGAAAAATTTACGAAAATGATTGTCTTTGAGTAGCCGAGGGATTCCGGCCGTCATAATTTGAATTTTTTTATTAGTTAATTTTTAATTGAATTTTAAGTGATTTTCGATTCGCGGGGCGCTCGCGAGTTCACAGTTCACTGCCGGCTGCCGCTGCGTCCGCTTGAAGTGTATCGAGCGCGGCCGAGCAAACGTTAGCGTGCCTATTTCGGTCGGGAATCCTCGCCTTAACATTGCTCCGGCTAAAAAACAAAGCCACGTCCAACCATACAAAGTCAGTAGAAATAATTTTAATCTTCTGTATTTTAGAGCCAGTAAAGCTATATAGATAGATAATATATAATATTTCTTCTACTTCTTACTTAATACCATGATGTATGTAAGATATAGAAGAAAGAAAAATGACATGATCAAAGCGAACCAGATAAAGAATTAAAATTAAAGTTAAATTATTTTTATAAGTTTTCATTGGTAAGTAATGTCTGAAAGAGAAATCGATTTTACATTCGACAGATGATAAGTTATTGTAGCTAAGATATTGTTCGCGATAAAATAAAAACTTTGATAAGAACCACTGTTAATATTTTATCATGGCAAGTTCCATGAATTTCCATAAAAAAGCGAGTTTAGAAAGTAGTTCGATGGCATGGGACTACTTGTTACTATCGCATCGATCGCATAAGTAGAAGGTTCTTTATCTACGATAAAGATATATTGTAGTTTGAGGGCCAATCGGCTTAAAATATTTGAAATAAGATATAAAAAATATTTGGATTGCAGTAAAATAGATTAATATCTAGATTAAGCAAACAGCTTATTTCACTATCATTCATACTAAATTGCATATTTAAAAATTTCTTACAAAAAAGAAAAGACAGTAAATAGATACCTAACAGAAGAAATAAATGGCAGCTAAGTAAACATTATCAATCTCTTCCGGGAAACATTTAACATTTAGTCAATGTTGAAATTATATTATATAAGTGAAACCCTGACATTTAAAAATCATACAAGTCAATATCTCGATAATTTTCTTTGTATTGTATTTGATGTCATATCTGAATATTTTCGCATAGATGTTTGATTTTTCTGTAAACGCATTTCTTGAGAAACTTATGGTCCGATTAAGGCTATTGCGGCGATCAAACTCAGAATTTTCAACGTTTTTAAATTAAATTTCCTGACAAAGTATCATTGCTAGGCCTTCCAAAATATTATATGTGATAGATCTTTTCTTTATGAAGGGAAGTTACTAAAATTTATTTGAATCAAATAATTACACTATACTAAAAAAAATATTTTCAAGACCCCTTTTTTCCGTCTTAAACTCAATTATCTCAATAACTATTTGAGTAATCAAGCTAATTTTTTTTGTGTAAGTAGTTCTTAGTCATATCTAGGGAAGTTACTAAAATTTTTTTTTGTTAAATTTATAGTCAATAACTAGTATCCCAAAATGCATCGTGCACCGTTTCGCAACATAATTATTCAGTCTCCGCCTGGCACTGGCGGCGTTTGGACGTGGAGACTGTATCGCTCCGTTTGCGCCAAAATTGAAAAAAAAAACTCACACTAGGATCCAAATTTTTTTCAATGATGCTTATTTTGCTAGGAAATATTGAAATAGCGCTTCAGGATTGGGTATAGATGAGTGCTTTGCCATTTATTGCATAACCATAGACCTATGTAACCTAGGACAAGTTATTTTACACATTACCTAAAGCAAACATCAATAGTTTGAAATAAAAGTGACGGATAATATTTGCCTAAGATACTTAAGAGCCCATAAAAGTTGTACCTATTTGAGTACCAATATTTTGTTGTGTTGTAGGTACATAATTAGTCTAAGTTTCTAACTTCTACTACTGTATATTAAATTTATGTTCGTTTTAGGTTCCTCAAAATTGAAAATGTAAGAAAGTTAAGATAGGTAGGTGTAAAAAATTGCATCAAGAAATAAGAAATTCGCTTGTTGAAAAAGTTTTTTACAGAGACATAATGTAAAAGCAATTCTTGAAATAAAACCGACGTAAGAATTTTATATACCTAGTTGATCTAATATCACCATTACACCAATTTTATGAGACTGTGAGAAGTTCAGCTTCTTTCCTTTGAGTGAGGAACATACACCGCACCATTTTGTGTAAATTTCAGGTTCAAAACATTTTTATTACTGATTCTCTTATCCATTATTAGTACAAAATAGAGCATGCATACAATTTCTTGCTAGAAATGCTCTCGCGGTTTTGAAATTCGAAATTCGAAATCCCCACAACAATATCTAAAACCGATGGTTGAGGCGCCAGTAGCAATAAAAAAGAATGAAAGGTCTGTCAGCTGTATTGACAGTTTAGGTCCGGTTGCTCGTACATTTAACTTTTGTCAAAATTGACAAAAGTTAAAATTTTACTGATGTCAATTTTGACATCGGTAAAAGAAAAATACATTGGTTATCTTAGGGTTAATAGTGTTGTCTGTACTATTTTATTAACCTTCCCTTAATTACTAATGTCAAAATTTAAACCACCCCCACCCTGTCGGTTATTTTGACCGCCGTTAAATCTGTAATTTGATAGCTCGTTAAAGTAACCGCTGCTTCAACAACGCTTTTTAAATTTGACCGCCGGTTAATTTTACTTTAACCATAATTTAACCCTAACTAAGCTTCGAGCAACCGGACCTTAGGTCCGGTTGCTCGTACATTTAACTTTTGTCAAAATTGACAAAAGTTAAAATTTTACTGATGTCAATTTTGACATCGGTAAAAGAAAAATACATTGGTTATCTTAGGGTTAATAGTGTTGTCTGTACTATTTTATTAACCTTCCCTTAATTACTAATGTCAAAATTTAAACCACCCCCACCCTGTCGGTTATTTTGACCGCCGTTAAATCTGTAATTTGATAGCTCGTTAAAGTAACCGCTGCTTCAACAACGCTTTTTAAATTTGACCGCCGGTTAATTTTACTTTAACCATAATTTAACCCTAACTAAGCTTCGAGCAACCGGACCTTAGACTCTCAAATTTAACCACCGCGTCAGATAAGTTTGCGGAGTTCTGTAAGGAGACTTGCATAGTCGGAGTAAAATTTTTGTTACTCTAATGAAATATTGCATAGGTACAAGTACTTCCGAAGGAGGAATATTTATTTCATTATTTAAATTTCATTGCACAAAGTATAAACAAATGGCGGGCTAACTTTAAACTGACTAACATATTATATCAAAGATAATCCTACTAATATTATAAATGTGAAAGTTTAGATGTTTGGATGTTTAGATGTTTGGATGTTTGTTACTCAATCACGCCAAAACGGCTGAACGGATTTGGCTGAAATTTGAGACATAGATACTTTGTAGCCTGGAGAGGAACATAGGCTACTTTTTATCCCGGAAAAGTATCAAACTCCGGCGGAATAATGTCGTGTAGTCCACGCGGGCGAAGCCGCGGGCGGAAAGCTAGTAAACTCATAAAAATAAATAATCTCGAAGAAGTTTTATATACACTCTCTGCCACAAATGTCATTTATTAAAAGTAGGTGGCTAAAACGTCAGTGATTAGATTACATACCCTTTGGAAGCGGCAATGGAAGAAATGACAGTTTTGTATAAGTAGTACGAAACCAAACCGTTTCAGCTGCTCGACCCTGATGTTGTCAAAGCCAGCGGCTTTACCTTCTTTGAGCTTATCAAGGGCAAACTTGAGCTCTGTTTCTGTAAAAGCCTCGTCCAAGTGGTTAACCTCTTTACTAGGGTCTCGTGTAAATTTCTTCTGGAGACTTTTCATGGAAGCTTTCCCATTTTGGAGTAAGTGGTGAGCGATCTGGTTTGTGGTCACATTGGAATGACGATCAGCGATTTTAGGATCATTATTTAGTTTCCTTATAAAACACCATGCCTTCTTGCTTTTATGCGTCATATCTACGCCTTCGATTAGCTTGTTCCACTTTTCTCTCGTTGTTTCGGATATGGCTTCTAGCAATTCATTCCCAAAATCGATGGTGTCCTGTGAGATGGGATCTAATTCATACTGGTCTTGGTATGTCATCCTATCATATTATATTTAAAAACATATATTTGATGCAAGCATCAAATATAGCTATATATGCAAGCTCTCCCAAGGGAGAGCAAGCGAGATGTAGTTGGTATTTATTGTGACCTCTCCAAAGCTTTCGATTGTGTTAATCACCAAACGCTTTTAAGGAAATTAAAACATTATGGTGTCTATGATAAATAGGTTAGCCTTATGCAATCATATCTATGTGAAAGAACACAGAAAGTAGTTATCAACAAAACTGAGTCTACTGGAGCCCCTATCAACATGGGCGTACCCCAGGGGCCAATACTGGTCCCTTTTGCTGTTTTTAATTTATATAAATGACCTTTCTTTTTAAGCAAAGAATTTATGCGAGACAGTGCTATTTGCTGATGACACTTCCTCTAGTCTTTAAAGTTGACAGAGGTAATAATTGTTCTGACGAAGTAAATAGTACTTTATCGAAAGTTGCGCATTAGTTTCATAGCAATAATCCATTCCTTTACCATGGTACCATTGATGGTACTGTGGCAATTTCTTTTTGACGTAGTACCATCAATTAATCTATCATTAAACTCGAAAAAAACAAAATGTGAAAAAAAATTCCCTGCCAAATGTAAGACAGGTTGATATTCACATAAAATTGGATGACAATATAGTAGAATTAATTAACAGTACTAAATTTTTAGATATAACATTAGATTATCGACTTCAATGGGACCCTCATATTGAAGCCTTGGCCGGTAGACTCAGTTCTGCGGCATTTGCTGTTAAAGAAATAAGGCTCTTAACCGATATTGAAACGGCAAGGTTAATCTATTTTAGCTATTTTCAGAGTGTATTGTCCTACGGCCTATTACTTTGGGGTTCAGCAGCTAACATCGAAAGTATTTTTGTGCTTCAGAAAAGAGCTATTCGCGCCATATAGAAACTTCGGCCAAGAGATTCTTTAAAAGAAATCAACATATTAACTGTTGCAGGACAATACATATATGAGAATATGTGAAGAAGTATGTCAATACATTTATAAACGTAGCAATACACATCAATTCAAAACAAGAAATAAAAATAAGATTGCCGTTCCAAGGATTCGACTAGAAAAAACAAGAAGTTCGTTTTTGGGGAAAAGCGTAGCTAGTTTTAATAAAGTTCCACAGAATTTAGTAGAGCTGCCTTTGCACAAATTCAAAAGTCATGGCAAAAAATCGCTCATGGGCAAAGGATATTATAAAGTAGACGACTATTTGAAAGACCGTAATGCATGGATTTGATGTAACACATAACCTTAGCCGAACTAATGTAATATTATAATGAAAAAGTTGTAAAAGTTAACGATATAAATCTTTGGAAATATCGTTACTCCAATTATTAAAGCTGATAAGTTTATTGCGCCTATTTTTCTTATCAGTTAAAAAAGTCTTGGACGAAAATATTGACGATTCAAAAGAGCTTATTTATTAAGTCAAGTTGAATAAAGATATTTTTTATTTTATTTTATTATTTTATCCTTCAGGTCGTAAGGCCTGGCACATAATTGGGTCCTCCGTATTGCACCACTTACTGTCTTCACGCACTGGTGATCTATGTGATCACTGGCAAAGATTAGATCAGGGTTTTAACCCCTTTTCCAGCGACCGCTGTTGAATGATGACGGAAGTTTTGGATCATGGATCAAAGATAGTAGGTATGTGTCCATCAACCCATTCTTCAACCTTCACTCCGTTGTCATCACTGGTTCTGTATCCCCAGTTCTCGCTATGGCTATTAAAATTACCAAGGACGAATCTAACCGGATGGGCGTTAAAGTTCGGCGAACAGCTGAAGTAATACGGTGCATTGGGAGGTTTGTAGACTGAAGTGACTGTACAGTTACTAAGTTCGGTAGTAAGGATCTCTATGTTACTGGTGTTAGTCTGATACACAGTGCGTACCTCTTTATCTGGCCTGGCGAATAAGCACTCCCATACTGTCGATGGGGGACTTCAGCTATGAGTTTCATCTCCTGAGTCACTTGTCAGATATGCTTTAACGAGTGTGCATCTGAGTTGCATAACCTCATTCCGCCCTCTCCTTTAAACTCACGCTCAGAGAATTAAGTACTCCTTCATCATGCCTGGAATACCCTGTCGGCTTCTGTTTGCCCGAGTACCTACAACCCAAACCTCTTAAAGTCGCAAGTGAATAGGCATCTTCTGGGTGAATCTATTTACACAAAATTTTATTCAAGTACTATAACCAACCACATTATAAAACTACCTTTGTGAGTTCACTCAATTCACGCAACTAATTTAATAAACATTGTTTTCAAAAACATGGAAAATGAAGTATTTAGAAAAATTAACGCTGGCTATACAGCGTGTAAGAAGTATTTGATAAATTCGACGCTTCTCGTAAAGACTCCGTAGCTCAGTGGTTAGAGCATTCGCCCGGATAGCGAAAGGTCGTGGGTTCGAGTCCCATCGGAGCTGGTTGTGAGACGGGTCGATTTTTTCTAAATCCCTTTTTTTTCATTTTTCAACCATAAAAATTGCATTGTGAATGCAAAAAAGTAAAAATTTAAATAACTTGCCATAGTAATTTCTTCTTAAGCGATTGTCAAATATCTGGAAAGGTATTTCTTTCGCGTGTGGGGGTAGTAATATCTTCACATTGATGAAATTAACGCTGGCTATACAGCGTGTAAGAAGTATTTGATAAATTCGACGCTTCTCGTAACGACTCCGTAGCTCATTTGTTAGAGCAGTCGCCCGGATAGCGAAAGGTCGTGGGTTCGAGTCCCATCGGAGCTGGTTGTGAGACGGGTCGATTTTTCTAAATACTTCATTTTCCATTTTTCAACCATAAAAATTGCATTGTGAATGCAAAAAAGTAAAAATTTAAATAACATTGTTTTAACTGTTTAGAATTTTCCGAATATCAGTCAATCACTTTACAATGCAATGGATGCACCCATTATTGTCTCTTTTGCTGTCGCCTTTGGTTGTCATGTCACACATACCACAAAATTGTCTTTAGATTCATGTTAATGAATATGACAAAATTTTAACATATAGTTGTGTTGCTGTCGCTTCATGAGTTCATGAGTAATGAAAAAGGTTTTTTTTAAAGTGGCTGATTTATAACCTTACGTGGCAAGTTTACATTAGTAAACAAAGTAGCAATTATTTCAGTTGCGCTACATTTTGTTTAAACAAATTCGACGATCTCCGTGGCCGATTGGTGTACGCACCGGTTTTCTAGGTGCCACTATCTCTGAGGTCCCGGGTTCGATTCTCGGACGGGTAAATGTCGAAAACTAACTTTTTAATACAGTTGCTCAAAAAGTGGCGTATTGCAGGGACGTATAGCGTTCGGGATGTGGGCTATTACACACTCGAACTTTTTCTTTACCTTTCCCGAACTCGTGCGTTTTCTTTCCCAACTGTCAAAATATTGTCTATTAAAAAGAAAAAACCAACCACGAAGTTTTTACTAAAAAAAAATCATAGAAGTTTTTATGATTCATGCAAATATTTCTAAAAAGAAGCTACTAATTTGTTTCAATATCAGATTTAAAAGTAATTTTAATTATACATTAAATAAATATTAGTATCGGCCAAATTAAATTTATGAATATAAAAAATACATAAAATTGGCTGTATGACCACAGATTACTAAATATGGTACGACTTGCACTATTTACCATAGTATCTGCTTATAGGAGTTTGCGCAAGTAAGTGAAAAGAAAATGAGGGACCTTATTTCTTAATTTTCTAAATTAGTTTTTTCTGGATTTTATTGTGGTAGGTACTTAGTATGGTGGAATTAGTGCAATAATGTGGCTTTAATGGAAACCATGTGGTAAAAGAGAGAAATAAGGAAAGGCGCTCCTGTAGGATTCGGATTGCTTTTGTTAGGTTTCACTTCATTTCATCTCATTTAATTTAATTTTCATTTCATATCAATAAAAAAAATTTACTGAAGCCTTGGCTGTATGATCATAGTTTCCTTTGCCAACCCAGAATGGGTGAAGAAAACAAAAAAAAGTCTCTGCTTATATTCTTTTACGATTAGTTAGTTGAGTTTATTGTGTTTTATTATTTTATTAAATTGCTTAATTTTTTCGCAACTGTATTAAAAATAGTTGTTCAGTACACGTGCGGAACCGTCATTGCAACTTGTTCCGACTGTCAACCCTCACCTTCGGCTGCGCCTCGGCTCGGGTAGACATTTGTCGGAACTCTTTGCAATGACAGGCTTTCCGCACTTGTAATGAAATCTACTATTTAGATATTTTCTTGTATCTGGGTGTATGTGATCGTTGCTTCCAATTTTCAATGACACAAGTTATTGTATTATTTGATATTATCATTTTTGGTATTGGAATAATATGTATTTTTTTTTTACTTAAACAATATTTTTATTTAAGTGTTTTTTTTATATATTGATTTATATTATAGATTGATAGCGTGATTTTATATAAACGGTATACTTATTTAAATATTGATTAACTAAGTAGATTTATTTTGTAAAAAAGTATTAGATGATGGGCTAGAATGAGTTATTTATATTTTTTCATATTAAATTATAAGTTTTATTAATTTGATTGGAATAAATCTGAAAATGTACCTACTGGTTAGAGCAGTATACATTTTTTTTCAGTGTAATTTGTAGCAAATGTTGTAGTTTTGCTTGCGAAGATCATTTCGATAATGGATATATTATCGAAATGATCTAGAGATAGAAAATAAATATAAAAAGCTGCTGCTGTGTTCTGCATTTTGAAAAATCGTTTGAAGTGACTATCTTTGTTAAAAAAAGCTTTTTTTACTACATACGAATAATATCTAAGATCTACTCTACCTACAAACCGACGTTTACAATAAATATTCATAATAATTCTTCTTGTATTCTACATAATATAATTTCCTTAGTAAAAGCGCACATAGGTGATATTTTAGATGTAAATAGAATGCGCGCTGCATGCCGCGTCTACACGTATTTCTCAGTCTACGAGAGTGCCGCGGCCGGAGTCTTACCGATCCCAGCACCCCCTTGCTTGTGTAAGCAACGGCCATCGACGATATTTTTTTTACCTATGCTATATCCTTAAGTCGCTGGCAGACCGACAACCAAGATATTATACATGATTTTTTGATATTTTCTTCATTTTTAAACATATAACATTTTAACAACAATGAGACAGGCCCTCCGACTATTTTTTTTGTGAAGAAGAAACTAACCACGTACAAATGCCACCGAACTGTGGACACAGTTCGGTGGTTTCAATAATTCCATTCATTATGAGAGAGAAATGTGTAGCTTGTGGAAAATTAGGTGAAAACGTTTCTTATGTATGCTGTTTACATTTTGATAGTTCATTAAAGTATTGGGAGGTCGTTTTCTTTAGTTCATCTTACATTCTTTAAATATTTGACTTCGAACTTTTTCGATGATTTGTATAGAGCCCTAGCACGAACATTTTGTCTTTATAGTCATTATCGCTTTCTATTGTTTTGTATGAAAACCAGAGTAGCGCTTTTTCCGATCGTTTATGGAACTGAAATTCAGCACAATACCTGCATTTAGAAAGACAGCAATACACCTTGCACCTTCACCAATTAGACTACTCTACACGTGTTTCGCACCAACCCGTCGCATCCTAAGGAGATAGTTCGTGCGAAAACCAACACAAAAACATTTTTTTTTGTACCTTAGTGTTTTTGTGGCATGCATGTGAAATTTTTTGCGAGCGGGCGGGCGGTGCGTCTTGCATGTTGTGTTTTTGCGGAAGTCAGCTACATATATTTCGTTTTTCACAATATTTCATATTAATTTTGAATTTTACTTTTACTTTGCTTATAATTGTAAGTCTAACAACAATGACGTCAATGACTTTTCGAAAATAACTTATAAGATTTTATGACTACCACGGGGTTGTTGATTTTAAACAACTTGATTTGTTTTTAAAGCCCGCTACTTCATCCCCGTGAAGTTGATATTTTCACAAAAGTTTTTTTACAAACTTTGATTCCCTTTTTTACCCCCTTATGGCGGGAAATGCAAATACTCTGAGTGCTCCCCTACAATCCCCAAGGAACATACATGCCAAATGTTAGCTTCTTGCGCCCAGTAGTTTCGGCTGTGCGTTAACCTGTTAGTCAGTAAGTAACGCAATAGTTTTATAATATAGAGATAGATAGATAAAATAAAACGTAATCTCTATATCGTAATCTTATATTTCATTACACGGACGCGAACCTTTTCAACATCACAGCTCTAAACTTTTAAGTGAAAATTAAACGCCTATACCAGATTAAAAACTTTGATAATTCCCGAAAATATCTTAATCCTTTCACCTTAAACGGTAATTAAAAAGTTTTTATCATCGCCATGGGAACCTTTTCCATCATTGAAGTGTTAGTAGTATCTTAATGGTGTTCTTATCGTTCTGATGATGATGAGGAAATGTGTGTGGATTCATTATTTAATTCATTATTCACGACTTTGCTTTAATCTGTGATAACGATTGTTAAATGGTAGATTTATAGGCTGTCTTATTACGCATTCTTTCGTGTCGTTCCCGACTGAGAGTCGAGAAGAACGTCTGGGGTTTGGGTTAGGGGGTTCCGGTAGGTACTGTAATAAGAAAAAGCTATGAAATAGAAATAAAGATCGTTTTCACCTAAAAATTACCTCTAAACTGAAAGTATTCTTTAATTTCAACCCCCTAGAAGGTAAGCAGCGGCACGAGCACGCCATAGTGGTGGAGTTGCGCCGTAAGGGTTCCGGATACTCAGATGAAAAGCCAAGAAAAGAAATCATATTTTTATGAACTAAGAAGCATAGCTCGTAGTTGTCGGACGCTACTGGATGTCTGTCGGACAGTATTGGATGTTGGACCGGACACCATAGTACTTTCGTGAAGAGCGCATGCCGATAAGATCACACTAAATGCTGGTCTTGGATCGCGATCTAGGATCGAGAATCATGGATAGAGAATTTGTTCATTTGGATCGCGCGAGGCACCACGCCAATCGCTCCTAAGGAGCTTCATAAGGAGCGCAGGCAGACAAATTCACACTAAACGATGGTCTATGATCACGATAAGAAATTCATATGTATTTACTAGCTTTCCGCTCGCGGCTTCGCCCGCGTGGACTTCACGACGTCATCCCGCGGGAATGTGATATTTTTCCGGGATAAAAAGTAGCCTATGTTCTCCTCCTGGGTACAAAGTATCTGTGTTCCAAATTTCAGCCCAATCCGTTCAGCCGTTTTGGCGTGATTGAGTAACAAACATCCAAACATCCAAACATCTAAACTTTCACATTTATAATATTATATAGTAGGATCTGCTTACTTCGGCAAACATTAACCAACAAACCATTACTGACTGATCTATCAACAACACACATCTCAAACCACAAAATGGATTGGGCTGAAAATGGAGATTTTAAAAAATATTTTTATAAAGTGAACTATGTACGTTATTGGAAATTTAGGTGAAGCTAATTCGTGGGAAAATTCTTCTTTAACCGAATTCAAAAAGAAGGAGGTATTTAGAATTTGCTATTAAATTTTTTATTTTAACTAAATCACGCATCTCTGACTACGGAACCCCAATGTCCCCGCAGTATATCGCTGAGCATATCTGGGTGTGCCGGACACCAATTATCTCGCGAGCAGTTAAATACAAAGACGGAATTTAATTAAATACGAGTACATTAACTTCATAAATGATATCTTGACTTATTTAACTTTTTGCTAATTATAACGCATCTCCTATGTACCTACATACTCGTAAGTTCTTCAGTATAATTTATATGAAGTTAGAAATCTACTACTGCGTACGCTCGGAGATGTGTCAAGTTGCATCAACAACTTGACACCCGTCAGTTTCGAACTTGTGTTGGCGGAAATCGAAATTTAAACTTTATTAATTACATTATAACACCATTTTTCGAGTGGTTGGCTGAGGCACACGTGTGTACCTAATCCGAGTAATATGTCGATATAATGTTTAGGACGTCTGTGTTGCTAATCCGATCGTACAGGTTGGTATCCTGAATGTCTGCGGTCTCGTAGCTCCTGAACAAATGGACTGTTTTTGATATGCGTTTATTCGTTAGCTGCATTAGCAGGGATCTAATTGGTACGCATACTTAATGGGTATGTACTTACAAACTTTTGTGTGTAAATAATTTAAAAAGGATGTAATAATCACTACATAGTATAAAACAAAGTCGCTTTCTCTGTCCCTATGTCCCTTTGTATGCTTAAATCTTTGAAACTACGCAACGGATTTTGATGCGTTTTTTTTAATAGATAGAGTGATTCAAGAGGAAGGTTTATATGTACTTTTTATCCCGATATTCCCACGGGAACGGGAACCACGCGGGTGAAACCGCGGGCGGCCGCTAGTAAAATATAAAACAAACCCCGACACAAAAAAAATCTCTCTCTTGGTCGGAAGACCACAAAAAAAGAGAAGGGCTAAAATAAATGTTTTTCTTTCTTTCTTACTTAAAATGTATTATTATGTTGGGGATCCCCCGACCGAAAGATACATTTTATTTTTTTACTTTTTTAAGTCTTTTTTTGTGTCAGCGGAGCGGCAGTGTACCACCGGCATTATCCTTAGTTCGAGGCATCTACTTCCATAGCTTCGCTTTGGCTGAGCTACGCTCAATTAGACGACCGATTTGGCGCAGGAGTAGGCTACCCACCTTCTGCGCCAGTGGTCTCGGGTTCGATTCCCGAACAAGACAAATATTTGTGTGCATGAACATGTCTATTTGTCTTGGTCTGGGTGTTTTCTATGTATATTAAGTATGTATTTACAAACAAAAAGTATTTAAGTATATATTTATCTTAAGGCTTAGATAATTGGTGTGAATGTAAAAAGTTATTTATTTATTATTATTATTATTTATAATTATAGCACGGTCTCTAAACACAGATGTGTCCAATCATGCACACCGATCTTTAAATCACGAAATGGACAGGATATTGTAGAGCCACAGGTCATGGGTTAGATCCTCATCAGGATAAATAAAGATTCACGTGATGAATAAATGTTGTGTTTGTTCCATCGGCTTACATCAATGGTTTGTTTCTTTTCGGATTGTACAGTATGGAGACTACAACATGCCGAATACGAATTTTCATACAAAAGTCGATCAGCTTTATTTTTATATGTCGCAGGCAGATGGTTAAATCCGCCAGATGGTTAAGTATGGCAGCATGTAACCCTCGGAAGTCCTGTAGAGCACGTGATAGGTTAGCCTCAAATTTCGTGGTTTTTTTTGTGACTCCGTCAACTTATGGGAAGATAAAATAGCATACGGAAAAACTGATCGGCCTAGGCGTTTAATTCAAGATTCAAATTTGTTTATTCAATTTAGATTGTTATTTACAATACTTGTGAACGTCATAGAAGCTACGCCATCGGTTCGCAAAGCCTACAGCGGGAGACCTTGGAGAAGAACCGGCAAGAAACTCCAAGGGTTGTTTTTTTTCTCCGTTTTATTTCATACAGAGTCGTCAAATTGAAAAATGACCTTAACATGGCATGACTAAGGTCAGTTTCCGTCACAATTACACAATGGGTTATGATAAATACAGTTAAGTATAGGCGAACTAATGATCATAGCGGTGAACAATTGAATGGCGGATTCAACCAGTTGGCTGCGACATACTTACATAATCCTTTCATTCCCTTCATCACATCTGATGATAATTGGTGATAAGACCGAAGGTGGAATCGCACTCCTCCCGGATCCTCAATTACTGAGGAATTAGCAAAGATTATCTCTAACTGCCGGATGTGATAAAAAAACCTCCTTGAACCTTCTCTAACAACTCTTCACGTAAAGTAAGATCCTACATTATAAGAAGGTCATTGCATGTTTTATTTTTAACCAAATGAAGTTAAATATTTTGGCTTTGTGAGATAGGTATGTTTTTCTGTCAAGTGATGCATTATTCTATCAAAAGCACGTTTCAAACTTTAAGTTATATTTCCGTAGCATATTATTCTCAAGAAATATTTTTCCCATGGCTGGTATATGCAAAGTATAACCTGCGGTGAATATGTCTACATGTTAACAATCGCTTTCTTCTCTCGTAAAATTTAATTGCCACTTAAAAATACATCACATCATTTCAGAACTTGCTAAACCCGTTTTCAAAATTTACCAAAATGTTGTAAAATAATTTAATTCAAGAAAATTATTGGTTTCCTTCCGTTGTACCTACTCGTTATTTTTATTTATATATTTTGTTCGAGCCAAAGTTCGATCGCCAGACAAGACCAATATAATCCCATCATGGCTCTAGAGCTGTATTCTTTAAATCAAAAAGTCCAAGGAACTTATGTAAAAAATTTTTAGCTTTCCCATTTTTTATACAGAATATATCCGATTTCAAAAAGAACACCTAGTATGTCTGCAGGAACATGTCTTGGTATGGGTATCTATTTACCAAATGTGTAAAATATGTTATCGTTCTATTACGTAACTTCTAATAGAACTTACTTTAAACTAGACTAGATAATTAAGTGTGATTGTAGGCAATCGATTTAAAAATTATAAAAATATACGTTCGCACATGTACAAAGTTGCAAACAGTCGCCATATGTAAATTTAAACTAGGAAATCTAAAGTAAGTAGTATACCTACCCTAGGTATGATTTGGTACATTATTTTAATATACTTATTGAAGTTGCTTTTATCTAGGTACCTACCTACATGAAAGCAACTTCAATGTTTAATGAAACACATGCAAAATATTTAATAGAAGCGTGTCGTCTTAATAAAAAGCATTACATTAGGTCCTTTTGTTATCTAAACTAACATTATAAAGAGGAAAGATTTGATAATTTGTTTGCATCGAATAGGCTCCGAAACTACTGGACCGATTTAGAAAATCTTTTGACCATTAGAAAGCTACATTCTTCCCGAGCATAATAAAAAGCTCCACTTTTTCTCAAACTCATCTGTTGCAGTATTTAAGACGTAAAACAAAAAGATGGATTTGCATGTATAATTACCTAATAATAATATTTTTTTAATAATAATAAAATTGTAAAATTGTAACTAAACATCACACACCGAAAATACACATACTTATTTCATTTGTTATTGCTTACCAGTCATACTCATAAAAGGAGCCAAGCTTTTCAACACAAAGCGAACTCACGGCATGACGTTGGCGTTACCGTAACGTAATTACTGCACCGGCACCGTGTGCAAGGAGCTTTATAATTAAGGTCCGTGTATCTGCATCTGTCATCACGGTGCGTAATTAAAAAATAATGATGAACAGTGGACGCACGGGAGGTTATTTTTATATTGTGGCCATTTTGTTTCAAGAAAGGTACAGTAAGAAGCACATTACAAAACTGAGATTTTTTCAACAGATTTTTAATTTTTATCTGTTGAAGTTGTAGTTATGTATCGTGAAGCGCGGAGGGACACCATATCGATAAGATTTCGTGGAATCGATTTCCGTTCAAGACAAATATGTGTGTTTTTAATCCAAAACGGGGTAGCACTTAGCCTTCATACACGATGTAAAGTGGTGATAATGCTGAAGGTGGTAGGTAGGGCACTACACCTCACTTACTTATATTTAAAAAAAAGGTAGGGCACTACTCCCGGAATCTTTAATCTCTGAGGAACTGGCTATCTTATCTATGGCTGCTGGAACACAATAATGCTGTAAACATCATTGTTTTGGGGTCAGTCTTAGATAAGATGTTGGAAGCTAGCCAGGCGTACTTTTAACCCATATCACCGAATCAAACTGAATTCAATATAAGTACCCCCACTCGGAATCGAACCCGGAACCTCTGAAATTGGTGGTTTATACTAGACTACAGAGGTGGCACAGGTTGCCTTGGCCTGGGTGTTTTGTATGGCTTGGTAAGAATGCATTTTTATTTGAAAGTTGCTTTTACTATGCCCTTTATATAAGATAAATCCTACTAATATTATAAATGTGAAAGTTTAGATGTTTGGATGTTTGGATGTTTGTATGTTTGTTACTCAATCACGCCAAAACGGCTGAACGGATATGGCTAAAATTTAGGACACAGATACGTTGTGGCTTGGAGAGGAACATAGGCTACTTTTTATCCCGGAAAAATGTCACATTCCCGCGGGATAAGGTCGTGAAGTCCACGCGGGCGAAGCCGCGGGCGGAAAGCTAGTTATTCTATAAAATACAACTCCTCAGTACCGTCTGAGTTTTATGAAAAATAAGTAGTTGTTTTTGCTGGCTTCACGGCAAAATTACGCTGCACCATATATAAAGAGCTTTATAATTAAAATCCATGTATCAGCACCTGTTATCACGGTGCGTAATTAAAAAATAATGATGCTCATTGAACGCGTGGAGGTTATTTTGATGAAGAGGCCTTTTTGTTTCTCGAGAAAGGTTGGGTGATCTGATGCTGGGTGACAAATCAAACAAATGAAAAATCCTGTTAACAAACAAGATGGTGATCAAATGCCTGCCCAGTTTTATATAAAAAAAAAAAAAAATAGTTAGTCGTGGGCCACACTGGAGCGGCGCGTCTTGCGTCCGCGTTGAGCGGGAAAAACAAATATATTGAGACGGACGGGAGGGGCCACACGGCGCGTCCGGCGGTCGCCGCGACCGGCCGAGGGAATATACGTGTTCGCGCGTCCTGCGGATCCGCAGGTCGCCTCCGCGCCCCGCGGTCGCTCCAGTGTGGCCCACGCACGACTAACGTAACCGCCTCTATGTGATCTTAAATCATCAATGTCATAATCACACCTGCAGTATCAGACCATGAGGTCCTTGGTTCGATTCCCAGTGGGGGTACAATTATTGTACTCGGTTTGGTTGGTGTTAGAACTAGTTAAAAGTCTTCCTGCGGCCAGCTACCACCATCTTATCTAATTCTGACGCCATAAAAACAATGTTTTCAGCATTTTTGTGCTCCGGCAGTTAGAGATAAGATAGACAGTTCCTCAGTGTTGAGGATTACGGGGCTTCCAACTTCAGCCTTATCGTTTGTGGATTAAAAAAGGCCACGGGTGACATATTGAATTTTCAAAATTTCTTACTTGAAGAACCTTAACTCATTGACTAAAAAGCTACTATCAAATAGCGATTTAAAAACCAATGGTGGTCCAACGAACACAAATACCTTCGTGGCCGAGTGGAGTACGCACCGCGGTTATAAGGGGCTGCTATCTCTAGAGGTCCCGGGTTCGATTCCCGGTCGGGTAAAAAACGAATAATTAAAAAAATTTAAAAGGAAGTATTTAGAAAAAATCGACCCGTCCCACATTTTTCTGAATACCAACTTCATTTTCAGTTTTTCAAAAATAAAAATTGCATTGAGAATGCAAAAAGTAAAAATTTCAATAAAGGACAATGGGCAAATTTGTATGGGACCCGTCCCCCCCTCCAACATACCTTTTATATGTGTCGACAATTTCATACGTAGGTAGATACCTACGTATAATCTATAAAGAGATTAATAGCTATATTCAATGTCAAAATGATTTTTTTTATAAACTTTTGTAATAAATAACAATATTAAAATAATATTTTCCCAGAATTCCCACACATTTGAGGGATGTCGCCATAGTAAAAAGTTGTCACTATATTAATAATAATTTCCAAAACCAAAGACCAAAACATTTCAAATCTGTTGGTCGGAAATGGATTTTGGGGGACGTTTTGTCCCATCATCCTTTCCAATTTTTCCTCGGATCTGTATGTGGTACCAGTCGTTGTTTCCAACTTCCATAATACTAAGTGGGCAAGCTACTATAGTTTGGTATAGTGTGGTGGTGTCCAATATATATTTTGTGTACATTGTAAAGAAAATCAAGTCTTTATTTACAAGAAAATGGGCATATTTCCAAGAATCGTACTGAAAAAGACATCTCGCTTCAGAATGGCTAATGAAATTCTTCTTCTGCAAAAGGAGATTGTTGGGAACAAAATGCTCAGACTTCCTTGGAATGTTACAGATTAAAGACGATTTATCCAGTTAGTTTAATGTAAATATGCCTTTGAAAGGTTTAGGAAGTACGACCTAGTCGGTATTGCCAGTATTGCCGGGGAATAAAAAAAGTATTTGAAAAAAACAAACAACTTTTATTATGGGACCAAATCTGAAATCGCGAAAAAAAAGCTTTTTAACCGACTTCAAAAAAAGGAGGAGGTTCTCAGTTCGGTTGAATTTTTTTTTTTTTTTTTTTTTAATGTTTGTTACCTCATAACTTTGTCAATTATAAACCGATTTTAGAAATTCTTTTTTGGTTTGAAAGCATATAGTTACAAATTGGTCCCATTGTTATACGGTCAGGATCTGATGATGGCATCCTGGAGAAATCAAGGGAACTCTTCAAATATTATAGGCACACCTATAGCGATTTTGGTATTTTCTTAAGAAACTCGTGCATCTGCTTTCGGTAAGCACCATTTGGTGAAGAGTAACTGATGATGAAGACCACATATGGCCATCGAAAACATTAATTAAATACTAAATATTTTACGGGCACAATACGATTCCTTTAAGGTTCATAAGTAATTTTCAAGTATTTGCAACTGGTAGTCATCATCTCACGATGATGAGCTGGTGATGGAAGGTACAACTCCTCAATAGTTAGGAGTTGGAGGATAATTCTTTAAATATCGTTGATACGTAAATATTTGTAGTTGTTTCCTTTCAGGTTATTTAGTTAAGCTGATGATGGAAGGTAAAACTCTTTAACGCTTAGGAGTTAAAGTATGTTTTTAAGTACCACAAGCGCAAATAGAATTTTAAGTTGTATTCTTTTAAGTAATTTAGGTTAGCTGATGGTGGAAGGAAACTGCATAACAGTAAAGAGTTGGAGGGTGGTGCTAGTCTGAGTGTTCTAATTTAGATATGGGCTATTGTCGTTGCACATTGAGCTACCCTTGCTCATTATGCTATTTTTTATAGTAGATTCCTTACACTAAAAAAGGAAAAATAAACAAAATTTTTACAAAAAAAATTAAACCGCCTTCAAAACAAAACTGCAAACAAAAACTCATTTCCCAAAAACACGTAAAAGTGAAAAATAAATTGAATCATTCAATTCAAAGTACGAAAGTGCTGGAATTTTTCTAATTAATCTTGAACTTACTGATCTGATTGAAGTCGGTGTCAAGCCGAAAGTAACAAGAACGAATACTTAAAATTCAATTTCAAAACTCATTTTCATTTCATTTCAAAATAGAGAAACAATAATACACAATATCTCATCTCATGCGCTGAGTGGTGTACTTAAATTGTAACCTATCAAATACATATTAATATTAATACCTCTTTGGCTTGACACCGACTTCAATCAGATCAGTAAGTTCAAGATTAATTAGAAAAATTCCAGCACTTTCGTATTTGAATTGAATGATTCAATTTATTTTTCACTTTTACATGTTTTTGGGAAATGAGTTTTTGTTTGCAGTTTTGTTTTGAAGGCGGTTTAATTTTTTTTGTAAAAATTTTCCATACAAAAAAGCAAAAATATTTAATCAAAATGTATGGAACGTTACATAATATGATACAATCAAAGTTGTTTGTTTTTATGAGTAGAATAATTCCTAAAATATTCCGGGGTGATAAAAAAATTACCGTGTTTAGTTTTCTAAATGTATTCCTCTAATTAAGTATTATATTTAGATCGCAATATATCTAGTTTCTACATCGTCAATCCCGTCTCTACCGACAAACATCTACGCCACTTTAATTAAATTTCTTCGAACTGTAAATCTGTTTGAGGCCATCCTGAGCAAACGGAATAGATTGACAGACAGACAGACTGTCGCACAACACAATATAGCGATCGAAACTAAAAGCTATAAGCCGAAGCACAAAAGATATTTGTTAAACATGAGTTTGTTTAGGGGATTTAAGCTCACTTGTTGGGAAGTAATCAAATACACATATTATTGTACAATTCTATATTAATTTTACAAATGTTTAAGTACCATTGTCTTTTGTTTCCGCTTCCCTATTGAACTTAAGAACAGCATAAGGTATTTCACTGTTGCTGAAATGTAGATATTTAATGATATAACATTTATGAATAAGTACCAAAATGTGAATATATAATTTGAATTTGTTTTATAACAAGCGAATTAATATAAGCGCTGGTTAATTTTGACTATAGCTATCTCTTTCAATTCTCTATGGCAATAATACCACAATACTATGACGCTACTGACTTGGTGACGTCATAAAGTTTGATGTCCTATAACTTTGAGAATATTCAACATAATTTATAATAAAAACTTTTACAAAAAACAAAAAATAAACGTGCCGAATATATAACCTCCTCCTTTTACATTTTTGAAGTCGGTTAATAACCTCCTCCTTGTCAATTTTTGAAGTCTGTTAAAAACCATTCTTTGGTTCCAGCTATTATGTATTTTAGCTCCAATAATCCGCATTGGCCCCGCGTGGATGGTTATGTTTGTCCTTCTTATCCATAACGATATAAGGCCTGTGGATAAAAGGACATTCAAAATGACTGAATATGATGATAATAGTCCCATTTCCTATATAGCTCAGCAGTAGGGAAGCGATACGGTAGTCCAGCTGATACTTTAAGTAGCACACATTGAGCCCTTTCAACAGGAAGTATATACGATTTGGCTGCGCCGCCCCAAACCGAGATACAAAACTCCAGAAGTGAATGGCATAGTGCAAAATAAACCATTTTAATGATAGAGTTGTTTGCTACCTGTGTGAGAGTCCTAAATATGTACACCAGCTTACGTAGTCTCATAGTTAATAAATTTAGATGGGGTCTGAAAGTAAGCGTAGCATCGATTATGACTCCAAGGTATTTAGTCGAGTCAGTTTTCTCTAGCGTCGGGCAAGAGCAGGATGCCCACCATCAACTTTAAGACAGCGATTCAAAAATAGCGCGATGCAGAATATAATAGGTTCCTAAAATGAATTGCTTTCTTTGGTACTCTGACCATAAAAAAACTGGATCGCAAATGAATTGCTAAATGTTAATGACCGAACGATTTGTGTCCTTTTTCTTCTACCCGTCTCTTTCACTCGATTCTGTCATGCCCGGAGAGTGAGAGGGACGGGTATAACCTGCAGGTGACATGTTAAATCGACCGGGTTATAAGTCAAATAAGAGTTCCTGACAGCTTAGCGGCTGTGAAATGTCATTGATCGATCACTGAATCGCTGTCATTGATATTAAGCTGTCGTGGTACGAATAAGCGAAGCAGATCAGTTTAGGTCCTAAACAAAACCGCAATAAGAGTTGATGGTAAGCACCCAGGAAGCTACTGTAGTAGCTACTGTACTGTAAGTAAAATGACGGAAGAAACTCTTGATTTATGAAACAAATATCAAATCCGTATCTGATTAGGATGCCGGATGTCGATAGGTACGCCATAAGACCGAATACTAATATTTTTCTGTTTGGAAAAGTTCCCTACTATTTCACGAGAACACACACCGCATTATAAGTAGAAGTTTTATGTTGAAATCGCTAGAATTTTCATTCTCTATTGGCACCCTCTATTAAAGAAAACATAAGCTATAATTATTCTTTGAGTAAAGCGTGACTATGGTAACGTTTTTGTCATCATGTAACAATTTTTTTGTGCTAGGAAAACATTAATCGACCTTTGATAATTTTAACGCCACCGTCAGTCATTCCAGACCATCTATGGAATATTGTATTCATTTGACAGTTCATATTGTATCATAATAAATGTCATTCCATACAAATCGCAGCCGATTGAATACGATATGAACTGTATTTTTTTTTTATAAACTACGATGTAGCACTTAGCCTTCATCACACCTGATGATAAGTGGTGATAAGGCTGAAGGTGGAAGCGCACTACTCCCGGATCATTGAGGAGCTGGCTATCCTATCTCTAACTGCCGAATTATTGGTAATTAATACGGTTACCTTACGCAATTGCACCCGTTATACGGGCCTTGTTCACGGCCAATAGAAATCCTCAGAAACAACGGGTCAACTTAAAAATCATGCATTTCGAAATGCATTCGAAAAAAGGTGTGTCGTTAAATACAACAACTGACTAATAGTCAATTAGTTAGATTAGGCAGCTATTCGATACTACTCTACCGATTTATACATCAGCCTTCTGAGTCGTGATCGCTGCCCACGAGAGAAACGGCACACGAGCCTAATCGAATAATGCTCCAGATTAATTTATCTTGGGCCAACTTGTGACGTATGCACTGGGAGAACACAATGGGTCGAGGAGTCTATTTGACCGGTTTTTGTGTTGTTTGGTTTTTATTCTAGTTACGATTATAGTAACTGTAAGGTTATATAATGTCACCCAAGGCCAAACTTGATTTTAGGACAAACTAGTTTTTCTTAGGCAAAATCAGTTCATCCGAGTTTGCCTCGGAAGTTCTGTAGAATACGTGATAGGTTAGAAATTTAATTTCGTGGTTATTTTTTTATTTCGGTTTATCCTATCGCCTAACTAAAGGACGATAACATATTATATTGTGCAGAAGGTATGTCTGCCCGTTCAGAGGTCGACTGAGAAATTAGTTCAATTACCGCACAAAAAGGAAACATCAATTGAAATAGCATTAGCCTATTTTTTCCAACTGCTTATTGTAGTTTTTGGTTTGAAGTAGTGTATCTTGGTACTAATTGGCTGAAGTGGTCCTACTGGTCCTACATACTCAGGCAGGGTATGTTTACCTACCATAAAAAAAAATTAAGGCGTGTTATTGTAAAATCAGCTGTTGTCGATTTTTCTCAAAATATGTTTACCAACCATTCCTAATAGGATATGCAGGATCTGTATTTATTAATTCTCTATTGTCCGCCCACTTAAAGATCACTGATGATTTACGTAAAACCTGAGTTACACCAGTGTTCGTCATGGGTGGCCGATAAAAAATAATGGACGGATGACTAACAAATTATTACCCACTATCGAAAATGTTTACTATGAATTAATTAAAACTTACAAGTCTTTTATTACTAAAGTAGATTTATGTTAATAATGACATAGAGGTATTGTAATATTGCCACAAAAACTTCGGTAAGTATAACTCTGCTTTTAAATCTGTAACTTAAAATATTGTATTTTTTGCGCTAAAAATGTAATTTAATGTTCGGTTTTCAATTTAATTATATATTTTTTAAATTTTAATATTTTGTTTGATTAAAGAATAATTAAATCAGTGAAATGTGCTGAGTTAATTTATTTTTTAATTAATTTTTAACGAATGTACATTCGACAGCAGATCAAGTTAAACAGTTGAACTGCGATAACGGCTTTTATTACGTACGGCATAAAGGCAACATGTATAGTCTGATGTGCCGCCGTATGTACTATCAAGTATTAAGGTATGTTTACAATGTCGAGAAACTGAATTATTAGCTATTTAATTGCGTAGGACGTAAAATTTGTAAGTTTTTGTATTTATGATGGCTTTTGCAAGAGACGTGGCCGATACGTCTTAGGGAAATAAAAAAATAACGAAAATAACACAAAATCATTCAAGTAAACGTGTGACATTCTTCGAAACGCTATGTATCTAATCCACAAAAATGGTTTTATTTTAATGATTCTTAAGATAGATTAATCATTTAACTTCAAAACCTACAGTTACTGTTAAAGACATTTTTCAGCCGTGTCATTTACAGGGCCCGCTCTCTAATAAGAGATAAATTACTCGTTAAGTGCTAATTAGCGAAGAAACGATAATTACCACGAAAGAACGCCAGTCTTTCGTGAGTTAATTTTTTTGTATAACTTAAGAAGTCGCAATTTCGTTCTTTTGAATTTTTATTGTTTGTCAAGACGTCCCTTGGCTTGTAGCCTAATTTATGACATGGCTTAAGTAATTTGCTTTAACTAAGTTTGTGTTGAAGAATGCTGAGTAGTTGGTTGTTTTATTTACTTCAGAATAAGTACCTACCTAGCTTCTAATGTCTCATTTGAAACTTTATTTAAGTACCGGGGTTAGGTACATTACAATATTGGGAACGAAGCGGAAAGGTCGTGTAGCATGTTTTTATTCTTGAGATCGCACAAGTAACGCAAGCTAAAAACTTATCTGTCATGACGTCAGACTCAGAGCTTACTTAAAACTAGCATTGGGTGGCGTTTTTGTCTTTATATTTATGTTATTTCTCATATTATTTTATTTGCTAGAAACGCCGTTTTAAATTATTATAATCTTTTTAAGTTAAAAATAATATATACTTAACTAACTACAGTCCATAGTTCGTGCTAAACATTCATGGTCACTCTCTCGGGACACCGCCCGCCCTGCCGTGTGGCACCGCAACGCTGAAGGCTTGAGCACACCAAACGCAGGTCAGGAGCAGCGCTGTTTGAATGCGGGCCCGCGCATGTTGTAATACAAGAAAGGGCGTTTGTGCACTACCCCTGAATTTTACCGATCCGGAAAAAAACGGATGCTTGTATTTTAATAATTAATCATTTATATTAGTAATTAATTAAATACAAGCATCCGTTTTTTTCCGGATCGGTAAAATTCAGTGGTAGTGCACAAACGGCCTACCTCTATAAACTACGTCACACTAAATTTGAACGCGGGCCCGCGCTCAAACTGCTCTGCGCCGCACCGCGCCGCACTGCAACTGCCGGACTACAAACCGGGGCGGCAGCGGCGCGGGAGTGGGGCAGAAGCAGGGCAGGCGCGGCGCAGAGCAGTTTTAGCGCGGGCCCGCGCTGTTGTATAACCACAGAATAATATTTCTAGGTATAACTATGGCGGCCATGTTAGCATGACACACCGAGGCAGGGCGTTTGCAGTGCAGCGCAGCGCGTCGAAAGCAGTTGACGAGAGTTGTATTTTTTGATATTCGTGATGGATTCCGGTGAAAAATTAATAGAATTAGTTCGTAAAAATAAATGTTTATATGATTTAAAGGACAAATATTATAGGAATGTAACATACAAGCTGCGATTGTGGGAGAACCCGTCACAGTGAACGCGGTTTGAACGCGGGCCCGCGTTGCAACTGCTTTGAAACTGCTGCTGCGTTCAGTGTGCCGACTACCGCGCGCTCCCGCGCTGCTACTGACCAGCAGGCGTAGCATGACGAACCCGACAAAGATTTTGTCTACCCCTTAATGTCATTTTTGACAGTTAAACAAAGAGTTTATCTACGTTGGGATGTCATTTTTGACATTTCAACGTAGACAAAACCGCTCTCGAGGTCGTCATGCTACCCGTGCTGCTCTGCTTCTGACCCGCGTTTGGTGTGCTCAAGCCTTTAAACACCGTTGTGCAACGCGGAATCAACGTTGTAATTTTTACTATTATATATTCTGCCGGAACGCTGAAATCGGCGTTAGACGCTCGCCGCTGGTTTCAGTGCGGTGCCGCACCGCTTGCATGTGTTTTATGTCTCGGTATTCAAATAGCAAATATGACTCGATATTTTTTGATATTAGTGGCATCTTTATAAACGCGGGTGAAGTCGCGGGCGGCCACTAATAAACTATAAAAAAACTCGTCAAACATCTTTTTAACTAACAGTCCACCGTTCGATTCCCAGCAGGGCGTCGTGTCGGCGGTCCATAAACAAAGCCACCCTTTATTGGCAGCTGTTTGGGTCCAATAAACGGACCCGGAGTAATATCACATTTTAATTGAGGGTTCTGTAAAGGTGAAACGCGCTATTTAGTAGGTATTTATTGTAGAAATATTGAAAATGAAGTATTCGAAAAATACGACCGGTCTCATTTTCAATATTTTTAATAAGTAATAAAAATTGCAGTGTAAAAATAATAGAGGTATCTTAAAATGTACTAGGTATTTTGTGATGTGTCTGGGTGTTATTTTCTGAGAAAAACGCATATTTTTGTTAATATAAAGAAAATGTATAGAATTTGTGTTTTCTTTTTGGATTTTGATTTTTACGCAAATAAAATATACCTACCTAAAGGTTTTGTATATTTTATAATAACTAACTTAAAAAAAATTAAAACTGTCAAAAATAGTTATTTGTTATACAAGAGAGCAAAATCATTTTTCGCTGCGAGTGCTGAATTTAAATCACGAACTAGCGAAGAAGTCTAAAATTGAATCACTCGCTACGCTCGTGATTCAATTTTTTTCGGAACCCTAAAACAATTTTAAAAAATACCCAAACATTCACGCACCATTTTAAAGTACGATGTTTACTTTCATAATTAAAACTCCCGGCCTTTTTATAAAGTTTATGTGACTTTTTACGATAATGAAGTAATTACCGTTCGTACCATGGATACACCTGGTTTCTGATTGGGGTAAAGTTTGTATGAGCGTATTAATTGGAACTTTAAAATGTACATATTTAAAATGGGGAGATCAAAGAGTGCTTAAACCGAGGGCATTATAAACAGGTGATCTTTGTGTCGATTGTGAAACGTTGACATTATTAAGAGGATTGTGTAGCAATGTGTTCCCCGATAACTACAACCTTGGTATCTTCAAGGCCAGTGTGAACATGCATCTCCTGGGCAAGCATGCAACATTTTAGACCACATCCTGTTAACAAACAAGATGGTGGTCAAAATAAAAATGATGATATAATTCAAAGGTATTTATTAAAATAAAACATTTTAAGTACGAAAGAAACTTTTTGATTAATATTTTGTACTCATATATCAGTTAAGTAGGTAACTACAGGGGGGCTACCGGCAAAAAAATATGGATAATGGATATGGGCTTCATGTCATTTGATTACTTTATTTTTGATAGATTATTGCTGCTTTGTTCTGTTGAACGTTGCTAGCTAGCTATTATTATACCCGATGCGACGGCACTAAACACGGAACTGAAAACGGCAATTTTTTTTATAAAATTGACTTAAAGTTCGGAAAAACGTATAAAGTTCATATATCCATAAAGTTACGCGGTAGCCCCCAGGGGGCCGATTCTCAGGCAATCGAGAAAAGTTCACATTTATAGCTCGAAATTCAAATATTTTACGAAGATGACACAGTTTGTGTATTGTCAGAATTTCACAATCGAAAAAGTTCGATCAAAAAGCAGTCGAACGCTACGAGTTGTACGACCAATCGATGTTCGTATACGAACTTAGCTGTCAAAATGAATTTGTTGACATGTGGAACAGTTTAGTTTGTTTGAAATGTTCTAACTTTTCAATAGAAACCACAAACAAAATGTTCGAAATACGAATTACCACACTGAAAAAGTTCGAATGCCTGAGAATCGGGCCCCAGGTCTAATACAGCGTCAAAATTATCTCACGTCAAATAATTTCACGTTTATTGTATGGGAGCCCCCTTAAATATTTATATATTTTTAATTGAATTTATAACTAAATATTCTGTAAATATTTCAAGCGTCAACCTGTTGCCGTTATTAATATCGAGTAAAAAACGGCAAAAATAAAGCACATTTTTGGTATGGAAGCCCCCCTTTAATATATATATTATTTTATTTTTCAAAGTGAATATACCTAAAATAAATATTATGAAAAGATATTTCAAGCGTCTACCTGTTGCTGTTATTAATATCCAGCAAAAAACGGCAAAAAAAGACACGTTTGTCGTATGGGAATATTTATTTATTTACCCTTTACCCTAAAATATTTATTTTATTCTGCTTTTATGTATTTGTTGTTATTGCGGCAGTTTTTGTAAAAAAAACGATATCGTTTTCCACCCTCTAAGCCTTACCATACCTACATACAGTAATAAATTTTCGGTATGTTGTTGAAATGCAAGAACTAAGGGCTGTACGTTTTGTTTTTTGAAATATTCATAATATTTGCACTTATTTAGTATATTTATTATTTAGTAGCGATCCTGTCGCATGTTAGTAGCGATGCTGTCGCGCGTGGTGCGTTGCAAATGCGACTAACGCGCGTTGCAAATGCGACTAACGCGCGTTGCAAATGCGACTAAAGCCAGATTTACATTGATCCAGTAGGTAGCTCGATCCTGTGTCACTGAATTGCGGCGCTGGATCAATGTAAACATGTTTTACTTGACGCTGTATACCCCAAGAGCTATCTGATATTTTTGTAAAAAAACAGTAACAGGCCAAATTTTTGTAAACGGCCCTTAAATATAATTTTAAGAGACTATATTTTTGAATCCAACATAATATCGCATTGGAAGGTATAAAAAAAAGTTATATCCCGAAAATGGTGCAATTCTTTCAGCAAATATGCTATCACCAATTTTATCGTTAACATGTGTTTATGTTAACCATATCTAAGCACCAAAGTCGAAATCATAAAGATATAAAACGGGAAACTAATACTTTAGGAAGAAGTCGGTTGTTTCTGATAGCATTTTTAACATAGGTGTAATGCCAATTTGAGTTTACGTAGAGAGTTTTTTTTAAAGTTTATTTGTTTTTCATTTACAAATATAGGGGGATTATATACTTTTACGAAAGATAATAATAAATGTATTCAAATGTAAAGTTAATAACACTTATACCATTTTTGCCTATTTTTTATAGATTTTTTAAAGCTTTGTATTTGTTTTTTTTTAATGTCCCTGTCATAAATATTGGTGGATTACTAATGAATTATTTATTAAACTAGATAATCTAATTTTCAATGTTAAGAAGTTACTGATATAGAATTATTGCCCAAACCGGGTTCATGTATGGTACTAGTATAATTTATTATAAGACCTTTGTATACTACATGATGATAGCAATAAATGATTTATGATTTATGATTTATTGTTGAGTCTCCATAGAGCGAATTAGTTTGGCTCTCGGGCTAGTACTGGATTGAAACATGTTTACATTGATCCAGTGCCAATCCAGTGCCGCAATCCAGTAACACTGGATCGAGCTACTGGATCAATGTAAATCTGGCTTAAAGCGCGTTGCAAATGCTTATTCCGTGTCTTGGAGTTATAATCCAGTGCTTAAGCTACAATTCGTAATTAGATCAATATGCGTGTAATACTCCGATTGTTCGGAAAAGATCGACGTTTCTGAACGCATCTCTAATGTCACGTCAAATTGACATTAGCTGTCACTTGAAGTTGACAGTTCACTTGATTGGAATTCTTGTAGAAAGAAAAATGTGGGATTAACTTTGCTGAATTGTTAAAAACCGCTCGCGTTGAATGTGCCTGGCATATCGAGTTTGAATTGAATCTTAAATTATCTATTTGATCCCGTTTTGTACGACCAAGATGTTGACGCCATCCAACATCGGGCCGGTCGCGGTGCTTTGAAAGATAACTTTCCACCACACGCTTGTTGTCGGGATGATAAATCGTAATAAAAAAAGCTCCCCCGTGTGTGTTGGTGTGTATTGTTGAAGCGCCCAGTGTCTTGGGACCGCTGTGTGGTATTTGTTTTGTGAGTAAGGTGACGAATTGGTAAGGTCTGCAGAAGAAGAAGGAACTACCAGGGGGCGCGCCCCCTCCCTCCGCTGCCCAGGAGACTTTCGACACCACGGACCCGTATGTAGAATCACCTTACTTCACATTAAGTCGCTGTGTATCGCAGTTCAATTGTTCAGTTATATCCCGGCTGAAACCAAGTTTTGTCCGGAGTCTATATTAGTAATACCTACGCTTCCACTGCGCTATGCCGGTTCCGCGGGTCTAGGCAGGGGTGTACTGAACATTGCTTGGTAGCAGAGCGTAGTTTGAAGGCCTGAGAGGCCCACGCCAAAACTTTGTCTATTAACCAGTGCCGTTTTGATGACCATCTGGTCCGGACTGGATTAATTTGTACTTGTAAATGGTAATTAACTTGCATTTGAAAAGTAAAGGGCATTCCTTTGTTATTGGTTCCATGTCTTGTAATTAATTGTCATGTATTGAAGTTCCAAAATGTAAACAGATGCCTTTCTTTGTTCATAATAATTATTATTTAGTTTGTTAGCAAATTTGAGTTGTGAATATTGACAAGTTGTTGCTAAATAATAGCTAATAAAAAATTGTCCTAAAAAGGCTTGGGTACTTAATAAGTTTGCACTCAATACTTAGTGAAACTTAAATGATTTAAGACATTATTTACACATTGAAACTTATTGAAACTTGTGCTTTGAAATAATTAAGGTTAACTTGTTGTATGTTGATATCCAAGTGAATTTCAATAGTCAGTGATTTGTTTGAACTGAATAACTTTTTGACTTATAAAGGCAAAGTTAATTTGTGTCTAAGTTATAACCTCTTGAGAGTTAGAGTTATAATTATATACTTGAGTTTTGTTGTTTTCTGATAACCTCCAAATATTCAAGAGTTTGTGTCATTATAAATACTTTGTTATTGTAATATTGGAATTTGTGGTTATCAATAACCTCCAAATATTGGAGATTTTGTGTTATAGTGAATATTTTGACTTTGTTGGTTTTGTTGATAAATTTGTGACGTTACAATGACGGCCTCCTCTGCTAAAGCCAAAATACGTTCTGAGTTACGGTGGTTAGCTTCTGCGGTTGCATTGTTGGATCGACCGGATAGGACGGAGGCCTTGTTGAACAGATACGTAGATCTGCCCATACGTTTGGCTGTTGTTGATGAACAGTATGCCTTATTTTTGGAAAGGACTGTTGAGGCCGATGTGGAAATGCGACAAGAAGTCGGTTTGGATGTGGACCAGTGTTATGATTTTGCGGACAGAATTACCCAGGTGGCTCGACCTTTGCAAGTGGCAAGAGAGAATGAACCGAGCCCGTCCCCGGTCACATCTAAGAGTATGCCCCCTCTATTTGCTAGATTGGCCCCCTTAGATTTAAGGCGTTTTGCTGGTCGTCTAGAGGACTGGGAGGGCTTTATTAATATTTTTGATAGTCTCGTACATGCCCGGGATGATTTGACCCAGCCAGAAGTTGGCTTACTTGTTATCCGTGTTGGAAGGGGAGGCCCTTGAATCGGTTCAACATTTGGCCCCCTCGGATGAAAACTACCCTATTGCTAGGGATTTGATTGCCCGTCGGTACCAGAACGTACGACGTCTTTGTATTTACCCTACGATTTACGTACGATTTTGAATTTACCCCGCGTTGCCAGCGTGATGCACTTGAGAGTGGCTTTGTTGAATCCGCTGTTGGTTGCCTACAACGCATTAAAAAACTTAAAACTCCCAGTGGAGCAGTGGTAGTTCTTGTTACTGCACATTGTCCTGGGAAAGTTGCCGGACTCTTTTAAGGTCCGTTTTGAGCAGCAGTATGGTGGGGATAGTGCGACTTATCTGCCATCCTTCTCGGACCTCTTGACGTTCCTGGAAGGAGAGAGTAGACTGGCAGATAATTCCTCTCTGGCCGGTCCTATGGGACCCGAACGACCTGTGCCACAGAGTAGGTCCCCCACCGGACCCCCCCGTAGGGGGCGTATGGCCCCTCGCGCGCCCGGCCGCTATGCCGCCGTCCAGGAGACCGCCCGCTGCTTGTACTGTCGGGAACCGGGTCACAGCACGACCCGTTGTGATAAGTTCCTCGACCAGCGCGTCCAAGGCCGTCGAGCGATCGCGCGACAACGGACATGGTGCTACTCGTGCTTGGGCCTGCACATGCAGCGCGAATGTACCCAAGCGCACCCATGCCGCTTTTGTAAGGGCAACCACCATCCCCTCCTCTGCATGAACAGCCCAGAGGGCGGCGGAGCGCCGCAGCGCGTCGCTGCAGGATCACCTCGTATGGGTGGGGGTCTCGGACCCCCCGCGGTGTTTGCATCCCGCAGCAGTTCTAGTGGCCACCAGAGTGGCCCCAGACGCTCTCCGCCACGTTTGGAGCCTCAAACGGGCGGGGGTCCCAGGGACCCCCCCATGGGAAACCGATCCCCAAGGATGGGGATGAGTTATGCGAGCGTTGCCGGAGGTCGTAGAGGCCCCCCGCGACGTTTTGAGCCTCGCACGGGCGGGGGTCCCACGGACCCCCCAATGGGAAATCGGTCCCCAACTAGGGGGTTCGATTTTGCGAGCGTTGCGGGAGGTCGTAGAAGCCCCCCGCAACGTGTTGAGCCTCGCACAGCCGGGGGTCCCCGGGACCCCCCTTCTGAAAATCGGTCACCGTGCCCCCGCGACTATGGGGCGACGTACACGGTGGATGCTAGGCACCGATTCTCGCCGCCGCTCGCCGAATACCCGCGTTTGGAGCGGCGCCCGCCCCGTCTTCAAGGGGCCGGGAGATATAACCCGCCTGATACCGGGCGAATTGGACGTAGGCAGTATGTGGGAGAATGGGACCCACTGGATCGCTATGAGCGACCCCCTTACCATGGGGGGACGTCTGGGGACCCCACATACTAGCAATCAACGTGTTTACGGTCGATTGTAGCCACCCCTCCAGAGACCGTTTTGTTGCCCACGGCCTCTGTGCTTGTCAGGGGATTGAATGGCGACCTTGTGGAAGTTCGCGCCTTGTTGGATTCCGGTGCTCAGGGGTGTGTTGTGTCGTCTTGGTTAGTTGGGCGGTTGGGCCTCAGGGTGCACCCCCACGCGGAGGGCGTGAGAGGTGTTGGCGATGTGAAAGTCTCCGGGTTGTTAGGGCATGTTGACTTCACATTTACATCACGTAATAAGTCCACGCCAGGCATTAAGACCTCGGCGATTGTGTTGGACACAGTTGTTGGCCGTCAACCTTCAGTTGACTTGGGACCGAGTATGTTGTCTTTGGTGTCTGATTCCCCACTCGCCGATCCAAATTTCTTCCGCCCAGGCCCGATTGATGCTCTCCTTGGAGCCGATGTCCTGGGGCGAGTTTTGTTGACGGGGAAGCGAGTTTTGCAGCCACATGGCTTGGTAGCTCTGCAGACGACACTCGGTACAGTTGTGATGGGCCCTGCTCGCCGCGTTTTGGATTCCCTTGATGAGGATCGCGGTCTTGTTTTTAATGTGTCTCTCTCCGAAGTGGTGCAGAAGTTTTGGGAGGTTGAGGAACCTCCACCAGCCCCGCGGGTCGACCCAGTAGCGGATGAATGCGAGTTGTATTACCAGAATAACACTGGTCGCCTCCGCTCTGGTCGTTTGATCACCCGTCTCCCCTTTCGTGCCGGCCGACCTCCTCTGGGCGAATCCCGACCGCTAGCGGAACGTAGGCTAGTGGCGATGGAGCGTCGCATGAGCAAGGATCCGGTCTTCCGCCAGAAGTATGTTGAATTCATGCAGGAGTATGAGGAGTTAGGGCACATGTCCGTGAGCGATTTGGATTGGCGCTCCGTTGAGCACTTCTTTTTGCCGCACCACGCCGTTTTGAAATCCGGAAAGATTCGGGTGGTCTTTGACGGTTCGGCTCCCACCTCTACTGGAGCGTCCTTGAACCAGTGTCTGCATGTAGGTCCCAAGCTGCACACGGAGATCTCAGACATTTTGACCAACTTCCGGCGGCACCAAATTGTATTTATGACTGACATCCGGATGATGTTCAGACAAACGGTCATCCATCCAGAGGATAGGAGGTACCAATTGATTTTGTGGAGAGAGAGTCCTAGGGACCCCTTGTTGATTTATGAATTGAATACGAATACGTACGGTTTGGCTTCGAGCCCGTTTGTTGCGATTCGTTCTTTGTTGGAGTTGGCCGAGAAGGAGCGCTTGAGATACCCTCGCGCCTCCGCCATTTTGGCCAGTGACGTCTATGTGGATGACATTTGCACGGGCGCCTCACGGTTTGCCCGAAGAGCACCAGCAGGACCCCCACCTATTCGAAAATGTTGATAATCCCCACGTGGTGACCGTCCTTGGCGTACAGTACAAACCGGTCTCTGACACGTTCACTTATTGTGTGGATTTACGACCACCGAAAGTCTGGACCAAGCGTTTAGTATTGTCTACTGTCGCACGTACCTTTGACCCCAATGGGTGGATTTGCCCCGTGCTGTTTATGGCCAAGTGTTTCTTGCAACGGTTATGGGCTTCGGGTGTGTCGTGGGATGAACCCCTCTCGGACGAGTTACTCCGAGATTGGTCGAGCTTCGTTTCATCCCTCCCCGAGATTAATGAAGTGCATTTGCCGAGGCTATTCCTCCCTTCTGAAAATTGTAAAGTTACTCTTCACGGCTTTTCCGATGCCTCCGAACGTGGATTTGCTGCGGCCGTGTACCTCCGCACCGTTACTGTTGACGGAGTTGTTGCTGTGCATCTGGTGATAGCGAAAAGCAAAGTCGCTCCCCTTCGGACTCGTCATACGATCCCGAGGTTGGAATTGTGCGGAGCTGCCCTCCTAATGCGTTTGTTGAACCACGTATGGCTCACATTAGGTCGATCTATTAAGATACAAGAGGTTTATGCTTGGACGGACAGTCAGGTCGTCCTTTGTTGGTTGAAGGCTCCGGCGCACACCTTGGACGTGTTTGTGGCCAATCGAGTGTCGCAGATTTGTAATTCCGACATCGAGTTGATTTGGAGACACGTGCCGGGAACCATGAATCCCGCGGATTGTGCGTCTCGGGGTTGTGTAGCCCCAACCCTAATTAACCACCCCCTCTGGTGGGGCCCACAGTGGTTGATGCGGCCTGAGTCGGAGTGGCCGCCCTCTCCAGCGTTGTCGAACGTAGCCGTTCCTGATATGCGGGTTCCTGATAATGTATCATTTTAACATTTATTTAAGCAAGGAAGAGCGGTGCCCCCTGATAGCTTAACAGGGGAATCCAACCATGTATAATGTAATCCTTATTTTAAAGTAATAAAGACTATTTATTTTATTTAAATTTTTACTTTTTTGTATTCACAATGCAATTTTTATCATAGAAAAATGGAAAATAAAGTATTTAGAAAAAATCAACCCGTCTCACAACCGTCCATCGGAGCTGGTTGTGAGACGGGTCGATTTTTTCTAAATACTTTATTTTCCATTTTTTCTATGACTATTTATTTATTTATTTATTATTTATCGGTGTTCAGTACACCCCTGCCTAGACCCGCGGAACCGGCATAGCGCAGTGGAAGCGTAGGTATTACTAATATAGACTCCGGACAAAACTTGGTTTCAGCCGGGATGTAACTGAACAGAACTGCGATACACAGCGACTTAATGTGAAGTAAGGTGATTCTACATACGGGTCCGTGGTGTCGAAAGTCTCCTGGGCAGCGGAGGGAGGGGGCGCGCCCCCTGGTAGTTCCTTCTTCTTCTGCAGACCTTACCAATTCGTCACCTTACTCACAAAACAAATACCACACAGCGGTCCCAAGACACTGGGCGCTTCAACAATACACACCAACACACACGGGGGAGCTTTTTTTATTACGATTTATCATCCCGACAACAAGCGTGTGGTGGAAAGTTATCTTTCAAAGCACCGCGACCGGCCCGATGTTGGATGGCGTCAACATCTTGGTCGTACAAAACGGGATCAAATAGATAATTTAAGATTCAATTCAAACTCGATATGCCAGGCACATTCAACGCGAGCGGTTTTTAACAATTCAGCAAAATTAATCCGACATTTTTCTTTCTACAAGAATTCCAATCAAGTGAACTGTCAACTTCAAGTGACAGCTAATGTCAATTTGACGTGACATTAGAGATGCGTTCAGAAACGTCGATCTTTTCCGAACATCCCCCCGCCCCGGACCGTTAAGAACGGTACGTCAATCTACGGGTAATCGGGAGAGCCCACTAACTGCTCTCTTCAAAACCGAATCTCGAACCAAAACTTCAGCAAAACGAGGAACTCCGTTAGTTCCGGGGTAGAGTTTAACAATGCGCCCCCTTCGCCAACATAGGGGCGGCAGGTTAGCATCCTTAATCAACACGAGGTCGCCAGTCTGGGGTGGGGTGGTTTTATCTGTCCACTTCACGCGCTGTTGTAGGATATGCAAATACTCCATCGACCAACGTGCCCAGAAGTTTTGGGACATCTGTTTCAAAAGTTGGTATCGCGACAAACGATGGGATCCTACATCCTGAATAGGATATTCAGGCAAAGCCAAAAGGGGCTGTCCGATCAAGAAATGACCTGGGGTCAACGCTTCCAGGTCATTCGGGTCCGAAGACAACGGGCACAAGGGTCGCGAGTTGAGGACGGCCTCAATTTTACAAAATACCGTATCAAGTTCCTCAAACGTGAGAATAGTTTCTCCAATCACGCGACGCAGGTGTGTCTTGGCAGCCTTTACACAAGCTTCAAAAATTCCTCCCCAGGTCGGACAAGCTGGAGGGCTAAACTTCCAGATTATCCCACGCCGGGAGAGGGTGGTTCCAATGTCTATTTTATTATCAACAAAAAACTTAACTACTTCCTTAAGATAATTACACGTTCCCTTATAATTAGTACCACAATCGGAACGTATCAATGACGGCAGTCCTCTACGGGAAACAAATCTGCTCAAGGCGGCGACAAAGGCTTCGGTAGACAATTCCGAGACAATTTCCAAATGGACAGCCTTGGTGGACAAACACACAAACACGCACAAGTACGCCTTATAGGTTTTAGCATTACGCAGTCTCGAAGCCTTTACAGTAAAGGGACCGGCGAAGTCGGTGGCGACTCCGGCAAAAGCTCTACATTCCGTGACGCGATCAGCAGGCAAATCACCCATCTGGGGCTGCATGGTCGCGGCCTTCAATCGATAACAAGGCAGGCAACGGAAAACCACAGTGCGAATGGCTCGACGAGCAGACAAAATCCAAAATTCACGCTGCAAAATGGCCAACAAAGCATTACAGCCAGCATGTTGTGCATTCACATGGCGATCTGTTATTATCAGTTGAGTCAAATGTCCGGCTTTAGGTAACAAAAGGGGGTGACGAGCTCCATACGGCAGGTTCGCATTTCGAAGTCTTCCGCCGACTCGCAAAAGCCCACTCTCGTCCAGGAAGGGATTCAATCGCGATACCGCGCCCTTCAACTTGCGACGGCCTAAACGCAAAATTTCAATCTCGGACTCAAAACTATCAGCTTGTACTCTCCGGACCCAAAACAAGAGCGCGTCCCTACGCTCGTCCGGAGTGAGAACCGACGAATCACGCCTCGCGCGTGGGTTTCTGCAATTGTACACAAAACGTCTGATCCAAGCGGTAACACCAAGCAGCTTCTGTAAGGAGCTGTACCGATCCAACAACAAATCCTTTTCCCCGGCGGGGTTAGTCTCCAGGACGCATGCCCGCATATCAGGAACGGCTACGTTCGACAACGCGGGAGAGGGCGGCCACTCCGACTCAGGCCGCATCAACCACTGTGGGCCCCACCAGAGGGGGTGGTTAATTAGGGTTGGGGCTACACAACCCCGAGACGCACAATCCGCGGGATTCATGGTTCCCGGCACGTGTCTCCAAATCAACTCGATGTCGGAATTACAAATCTGCGACACTCGATTGGCCACAAACACGTCCAAGGTGTGCGCCGGAGCCTTCAACCAACAAAGGACGACCTGACTGTCCGTCCAAGCATAAAGCTCTTGTATCTTAATAGATCGACCTAATGTGAGCCATACGTGGTTCAACAAACGCATTAGGAGGGCAGCTCCACACAATTCCAACCTCGGGATCGTATGACGAGTCCGAAGGGGAGCGACTTTGCTTTTCGCTATCACCAGATGCACAGCAACAACTCCGTCAACAGTAACGGTGCGGAGGTACACGGCCGCAGCAAATCCACGTTCGGAGGCATCGGAAAAGCCGTGAAGAGTAACTTTACAATTTTCAGAAGGGAGGAATAGCCTCGGCAAATGCACTTCATTAATCTCGGGGAGGGATGAAACGAAGCTCGACCAATCTCGGAGTAACTCGTCCGAGAGGGGTTCATCCCACGACACACCCGAAGCCCATAACCGTTGCAAGAAACACTTGGCCATAAACAGCACGGGGCAAATCCACCCATTGGGGTCAAAGGTACGTGCGACAGTAGACAATACTAAACGCTTGGTCCAGACTTTCGGTGGTCGTAAATCCACACAATAAGTGAACGTGTCAGAGACCGGTTTGTACTGTACGCCAAGGACGGTCACCACATGGGGATTATCAACATTTTCGAATAGGTGGGGGTCCTGCTGGTGCTCTTCGGGCAAACCTACCAGTACATCAGGCGAGTTGGATATCCATTTCCTCAACTCGTAACCTCCCGACTTCAAAAGGGCGGTGAGTTCGTCTCTCAGGACAATCGCCTCTGAGACAGATGAGGCGCCCGTGCATATGTCATCCACATAGACGTCACTGGCCAAAATGGCGGAGGCGCGAGGGTATCTCAAGCGCTCCTTCTCGGCCAACTCCAACAAAGAACGAATCGCAACAAACGGGCTCGAAGCCAAACCGTACGTATTCGTATTCAATTCATAAATCAACAAGGGGTCCCTAGGACTCTCTCTCCACAAAATCAATTGGTACCTCCTATCCTCGGGATGGATGACCGTTTGTCTGAACATCATCCGGATGTCAGTCATAAATACAATTTGGTGCCGCCGGAAGTTGGTCAAAATGTCTGAGATCTCCGTGTGCAGCTTGGGACCTACATGCAGACACTGGTTCAAGGACGCTCCAGTAGAGGTGGGAGCCGAACCGTCAAAGACCACCCGAATCTTTCCGGATTTCAAAACGGCGTGGTGCGGCAGAAAGAAGTGCTCAACGGAGCGCCAATCCAAATCGCTCACGGACATGTGCCCTAACTCCTCATACTCCCGCATGAATTCAACATACTTCTGGCGGAAGACCGGATCCTTGCTCATGCGACGCTCCATCGCCACTAGCCTACGTTCCGCTAGCGGTCGGGATTCGCCCAGAGGAGGTCGGCCGGCACGAAAGGGGAGACGGGTGATCAAACGACCAGAGCGGAGGCGACCAGTGTTATTCTGGTAATACAACTCGCATTCATCCGCTACTGGGTCAACCCGTGGGGCTGGTGGAGGTTCCTCAACCTCCCAAAACTTCTGCACCACTTCGGAGAGAGACACATTAAAAACAAGACCGCGATCCTCATCTGGGGAATCCAAAACGCGGCGAGCAGGGCCCATCACAACTGTACCGAGTGTCGTCTGCAGAGCTACCAAGCCATCTGGCTGCAAAACTCGCTTCCCCGTCAACAAAACTCGCCCCAGGACATCGGCTCCAAGGAGAGCATCAATCGGGCCTGGGCGGAAGAAATTTGGATCGGCGAGTGGGGAATCAGACACCAAAGACAACATACTCGGTCCCAAGTCAACTGAAGGTTGACGGCCAACAACTGTGTCCAACACAATCGCCGAGGTCTTAATGCCTGGCGTGGACCCATTACGTGATGTAAATGTGAAGTCAACATGCCCTAACAACCCGGGGACTTTCACATCGCCAACACCTCTCACGCCTTCCGTGTGGGGGTGCACCTTGAGGCCCAACCGCCTAACTAACCAAGATGACACAACACACCCCTGAGCACCGGAATCCAACAAGGCGCGAACTTCCACAAGGTCGCCATTCAATCCCCTGACAAGCACAGAGGCCGTGGGCAACAAAACGGTCTCTGGAGGGGTGGCTACAATCGACCGTAAACACGTTGATTGCTAGTATGTGGGGTCCCCAGACGTCCCCCCATGGTAAGGGGGTCGCTCATAGCGATCCAGTGGGTCCCAGTCTCCCACATACTGCCTACGTCCAATTCGCCCGGTATCAGGCGGGTTATATCTCCCGGCCCCTTGAAGACGGGGCGGGCGCCGCTCCAAACGCGGGTATTCGGCGAGCGGCGGCGAGAATCGGTGCCTATCATCCACCGTGTACGTCGCCCCATAGTCGCGGGGGCACGGTGACCGATTTTCAGAAGGGGGGTCCCGGGGACCCCCGCCCGTGCGAGGCTCAAAACGTCGCGGGGGGCTTCTACGACCTCCCGCATCGCTCGCAAAATCGAACCCCCTAGTTGGGGACCGATTTCCCATGGGGGGGTCCGTGGGACCCCCGCCCGTGCGAGGCTCAAAACGTCGCGGGGAGCCTCTACGACCTCCGGCAACGCCCGCATAATTCATCCCCATCCTTGGGGATCGGTTTCCCATTGGGGGGTCCGTGGGACCCCCGCCCGTGCGAGGCTCAAAACGTCGCGGGGGGCCTCTACGACCTCCGGCAACGCTCGCGTAACTCATCCCCATCCTTGGGGATCGGTTACCCATTGGGGGGTCCCTGGGACCCCCGCCCGTTTGAGGCTCAAAACGTGGCGGAGAGCGTCTGGGGCCACTCTGGTGGCCACTAGAACTGCTGCGGGATGCAAACACCGCGGGGGGTCCGAGCCCCCCACCCATACGAGGTGATCCTGCAGCGACGCGCTGCGGCGCTCCGCCGCCCTCTGGGCTGTTCATGCAGAGGAGGGGATGGTGGTTGCCCTTACAAAAGCGGCATGGGTGCGCTTGGGTACATTCGCGCTGCATGTGCAGGCCCAAGCACGAGTAGCACCATGTCCGTTGTCGCGCGATCGCTCGACGGCCTTGGACGCGCTGGTCGAGGAACTTATCACAACGGGTCGTGCTGTGACCCGGTTCCCGACAGTACAAGCAGCGGGCGGTCTCCTGGACGGCGGCATAGCGGCCGGGCGCGCGAGGGGCCATACGCCCCCTACGGGGGGGTCCGGTGGGGGATCTACTCTGTGGCACAGGTCGTTCGGGTCCCATAGGACCGGCCAGAGAGGAATTATCTGCCAGTCTACTTTCTCCTTCCAGGAACGTCAAGAGGTCCGAGAAGGGTGGCAGATAAGTCGCACTATCCCCACCATACTGCTGCTCAAAACGGACCTTAACAGAGTCCGGCAACTTTCCCAGGACAATGTGCAGTAACAAAAACGACCACTGCTCCACTGGGAGTTTTAAGTTTTTCAATGCGTTGTAGGCAACCAACAGCGGATTCAACAAAGCCACTCTCAAGTGCATCACGCTGGCAACGCGGGGTAAATTCAAAATGGCGGCAACATGGTTGTCCGCCAGACGTCGTACGTTCTGGTACCGACGGGCAATCAAATCCCTAGCAATAGGGTAGTTTTCATCCGAGGGGGCCAAATGTTGAACCGATTCAAGGGCCTCCCCTTCCAACACGGATAACAGGTAGGCCAACTTCTGGCCCTGGGTCAAATCATCCCGGGCATGTACCAGACTATCAAAAATATTAATAAAGCCCTCCCAGTCCTCTAGACGACCAGCAAAGCGCCTTAAGTCTAAGGGGGCCAATCTAGCAAAGAGAGGGGGCATACTTTTAGATGTGACCGGGGACGGGCTCGGTTCATTCTCTCTTGCCACTTGCAAAGGTCGAGCTACCTGGGTAATTCTGTCCGCAAAATCATAACACTGGTCCACATCCAAATCGACTTCTTGTCGCATTTCCACATCGGCCTCAACAGTCCTTTCCAAAAATAAGGCATACTGTTCATCAACAACAGCCAAACGTACGGGCAGATCTACGTATCTGTTCAACAAGGCCTCCGTCCTATCAGGTCGATCCAACAATGCGACTGCAGACGCTAACCACCGTAACTCAGAACGTATTTTGGCTTTAGCAGAGGAGGCCGTCATTGTAACGTCACAAATTTATCAACAAAAACAACAAATTCAAAATATTCACTATAACACAAAATCTCCAATATTTGGAGGTTATTACTAACCACAAAATTCCAATATTACAACAACAAAGTATTTATAATGACACAAACTCTTAAATATCTGGAGGTTATCAGAAAACAACAAAACTCACTGACTATTGAAATTCACTCAAAATCACCGACTATTGAAATTCACTTGGATATCAACACAACATACTGTTACACAACAACAAGTTAATTTTAATTATTTCAAAGCACAAGTTTCAATGAGTTTCAATGTGTAAACAATGTCCCAAATCATTTAAGTTTCACTAAGTATTGAGTGCAAACTTATTAGCTGACCTTTTATTAGCTATTATTTTAGCAACAAACTTGTCAATATTCACAACTCAAGTTTGCTGACAAAACTAAATAATAATTATTATGAACAAAGAAAGGTATCTGTTTACATTTTGGAACTTCAATACATGACAATTAATTACAAGACATGGAACCAATAACAAAGGAATGCCCTTTACTTTTCAAATGCAAGTTAATTACCATTTACAAGTACAAATTAATCTAGTCCGGACCAGACTGGGTCATCAAACGGCACTGATTAATACAAAGTTTTGGCGTGGGCCTCTCAGGCCTTCAAGCTACGCTCTTGGCTACCAAGAAATGTTCAGTACACCCCTGCCTAGACCGCGGAGCCGGCATGGCGCAGTGGAAGATTTATCATGAGTAGACTCCGGACAAGAACTAGGTTTCAGCGGGGATGTAAACTGAACAATTGGACTGCGATACACAGCGGAGAGACTTTTAAGTAAGGTAAGGTTACATACGGGTCTGTGGTGTCGAAAATCTCCTCGGCTGCGGCGAGACGGGGCGCGCGCCCCAGGTATCTTCTTCTTCTGCAGACCTTACCAATTAGTGACCTCACTCACAACACAAATAACAGCGTTCACAAGACACTGGGCGTTTCAACAATAGATACACAAAGACACACACGGGGGAGCCTCTTTTATTATGATTTACAGTCCCAACAACAAGCGCGTGTGGTAGAAAAGGTTATCTTTCAAAGCATCCGCGACCGGCCACTCCAGAGATGGCATCAAAACCTTGGTCGTACAAAACGGGATCACATAGATAATTTTAGATGGATTCAAACTCGATATGCCAGGCACATTCAACGCGAGCGACCTTTAACAAATTCAGCAAAATTATTCCGACATTTTTCCAAGAAGAATTCCAATCAAGTGTCGCTGTCAACTTCAAGTGACAGCTAATGTCAATTTGACGTGACATTAGAGTTGCGTTCAGAAACGTCGATCTTTTCCGAACAGTGTATCTTATGCTTTCTTAAGATAATGTGTAGTATATATAATTTCCTATCTGAGAAAAGCCCACTTTTTTGGTATAGCAAGTTCGTTGAGAATCTTCTTTTCTTGAAAAACATGACTTTTAAGAGAGTCCGCTGAGCCCGTTCTACTTCAAGAAAACGTGTTTTTATTGATATTGAGCTACTGACCTATATTTGTTTAGGTACTTACCTCCTTACATTTATTTTTGTAAAATCGCAACTAAAATCTAACATCAGTAGACAAAAGTCTGTAACTTTTCCATATCGGTCCCATTCCCATCTCATTCTACTCCGAAACTAATTAAAATTAAACTGATAGTTCTGATGCAAGGATTAGGCCGTTCAAACTCGTATAAATACTTTGTACCAGGGTTGGCATAATTAAAACAAATTGTTTTAAAACACATGTTTAAAGCCGTTTGAATTTAAACCGTGTTTTTATCACACGTTTAATACCCCAAATATTGGGGTTTCCCCTATTCAAAGAATATAATTCATACTTCATAGGTATACCTTTTTTTTTATAGTGAGGGGAATGCTTTTACGCATACCTCGACCACGTTGGTGTGCGGACGGTGATTATGTGGGACCATAAACTTATTTATACTAGGGATAATATAATAAGTTTATGAGTAGGACTCGCCTAGCCGCTTCCTGACCCAGTCCCACTAGGAACAGTCCATATTATGTCGGTCGACCATTTAACCCGGCGAGCATGAGGTGAAATAAAGTTACATCAAGCATGAGGCAGGGTTTGACATACCCTTAAGTTAATGTACCACAATTTAGTTCTTATTGTTATTTTATAAACTTAATTGGTTTGATTTTGTAATAGTATAATGTTCTTTAATAGGAAATTAAATAAATCGAGTTCAGAATTATACATACAATCATTTTTATTTAATCTCGTTTTTCATAAACTATGTAATCATAGTAACAAATCTTTATAGCTTTACAAAAATTTATAATTACATAAAATTATTCTTTTAATTCACTTAAAATTAAGAGATAATGAAATCCTCTTCGTAAAAAAAAAATATAATGAATATTTTGGTAAAAATATGACTAATCGCTGTCATCGTGTGACATACCCCCCGTATGTCACACGATGACAGCGATTAGTCATATTTTTTAGTCAACAGGTATGCGCACTAATATCGCAGCCGGTATCCCGGGCCACACTGCGATCATGGCACGATCCTGCCCTGCGAGCCCCTTCCTCCAGCTACTGAGCGCGCTAGTGTTGTCAGACGAGAAACTTAAAAAATACACGACTTTGAAAATGTAACAGGGTATGAGATTATGAGATACCCTGGGTCATGTTCGCCGGGTTAAAAAATCAACTTTAGCTAGAACACACAGGGTGAATGTAAAGCATTCAGTATTGATTAGATGCGCAAAATAAACTCTTTTTCGATTGGTCGTTTTTTGAAAATATTTAATTTAAGTACTACGGAGAACTTGAAAAGATCTAGTCTAGAAATGAAACATTTTAGTCCAATTAATTTGAAATAATGCACTAAATTAAAAAGAACAAAAAGAAAATACCTTTTTTAAAAACAATTTTAACTGTTTGTTTTATAAAATAAGAAAAACTCTTTTCTTCCAACCCTGGATAGTTGCACAAGTAGTAAATATTTAGTTACAAATTATTGCCTTAGTTCTATTATGTCTGAGATATCACAGTACCTACCTACCAAGGTTTTCCCGACGCGATAGTATTTCTAAGAAGCTACGACCTACTGTCAACAAGACTGACAGACCAACTATTGGCATAGTGTCGATATTGCTGTTGCTGTAGCCCTCAATCTTCTATTTTATCACAAACGGATTTGAGATCCGTAGACTCCGTAGTACATTCTAAAGTACTTACATTGTTTGATATACAGGATAGTGATTGTCAGTAGAAGGACAAACTGGTCACAGTAAAATATTTGAAGTTACCAGTAAATGCATTAGGTATATGCCGGGTAAAATAGGATTTAACAGGAAAATTTAAAATAATTCAAAACAGGTGGTAGGTAATATTGAAATAAATAAATTTTAATGCCATTTAACAGATTGTATTTACTTTTTTGCATTCACAATCCAATTTTATTATTTTGTTTGACTCCGTAGCTCAGCGGTCATTCGCTTGGACAGTGAAAGGTCCCGGGTTCGTATCCCGGCGCGGAGCTACTTGGAGGATGGGTCGATTTTTTTCTAACCTTTCATTTGCAATAATAAAATGCCATTTAACAGGTTGAAATGCTTGTAAGTATACCTTTTCCTTATTCCTTAAATTTAAATGAAAGATGAGTTATAAATTAAGCAAAGAGTCCTAAAAATTACTTTTAAGCACAGGTAGGTATAGGTATCTCAAATTCGAGTTCAATTTGAGGCGCTACTCGGAAAAATATGGACTTTTTGATTTAAAACTATAGGACGGTTACAGTTGTTACAAATCTGGTAATAAGATATATATTTCTTCATACCTTTATCTAGATAGAAAAAATACAAAAAGTCAAGATTATTCTTAAATGGGGTTACTTACACTATTGGAAATTGGTTTAATTAGTGGACACCAATAATATTGAGGATCGTATAGAAGCATTTTTTTTAAAACCGCTGTAGTTTTTTTAATACGAAGTGATTTTGTGTTTTTTTGCCTAATCTGCAAAATCGGTCTCGTTCCCGCGCGCGTCGTTTTTTCATTGCTATCTCGCTTCAGCACATTTTTTCCGAGTATCGCCTTAAAAGCGTCGAAAGCTGATGAAGTTTATATTAGAAAGTTCCTCTTTTCTTAGATGGGGTCGATATCGAGCTTTTAAACATAAAGATTTGCGCGATATCGTCAAAAACAAATGATTAGTTTTATTACATTTTTAAGATCGATAAAAGTAACTATTTTTTTATTTAATATCTCTACAATATGTAGAGTCCGAGTGAGATAAGTGCGCGCGACTGGGGCGTTTTTAACGCTTATACTTTTTGTTCTATGGGTAATAAAATTAAGATAATTGATTAGTATTCGATTACGAATGCGCGCAGACTAATCTAACGCGCAATCTTCTTTCTATACAAATAAATAAAATTGGAGTGTCTGTTTGTAACATTAAAATAACCGCTTTTTACTACATGCATATGATTATATATACGGTACACATACCAAAATGTCATTTTTTACAATTTTTGTCTGTCTGTCTGTTTGTTCCGGCTAATCTCTGAAACGGCTGGACCGATTTTGACGGGACTCTCGGGATAGCGTCGTGTAGTTTATTATAAATGCGAAAGTTAGTGGGAATGGATGTATGTATGTTTGTTACTCTTTCACGCAAAAACTACTGAAAGGATCTGTGTGAAATTTGCAACAGATATAGATTATAGCTTGGAATAACACATAGGGTACTTTTTATCCCGATATTCCCACGGGAACGGGAACCACGCGGGTGAAACCGCGGGCGGCCGCTAGTCTAGCATAAAAAAGTAGCTGCCGGTGACGGATTTGAATGTGGTTTTCACAAATAGACAAAGTTATTCAAGAGATTACTCGTTATCAATTCGTAATTGATAATTCATTCTCCAATAAAAATAGCACAATAACTGAAAATATATACATATAAAAATATAATCGAACACAAAACGAAGTAACATGGTTGAAGAAAGCAACCCACGAAAATATTCAAATTCCTAAATGTGCTTTTTCATTATCGTGGGTGTGAAACGTGACTTAATCGCTACAAAGGAAATATCCTTGAATACCAAATTTGCGGCCCATATGAGTGCTGGTAATAGAAACGACGGAGTAAGGGCGTTTGTGCACTACACTGAATTTTACCGATCCGGCGATCCGGTTTTTTCCGGACCGATATGGCAGCAATGAAAAACATATGGGCGCTTGTGCACCACACTGAATTTTACCGTCCGTCATTTTACTTTTCCCCATTCCGGACCGTTTTTTTCCGTTCCGAGATGACGGCAATGAAAAACATATGTACGCTTGTGCACTACACTGAACTTTACCGTCCGGAAAAAAACGGATGGTAGTATTTTAATCATAAATCACTACATAGTATAAAACAAAGTCGCTTCCCGTCTGTCTGTCCCTATATATGCTTAAATCTTTAAAACTATGAAACAGATTTTCATGCGGTTTTCACTAACAGGTAGCGTGGTTCTTCAGAAAGATTTTAATACATAATTTATGAAAGTTTTGTGTAAATTGGTAGAAATATAACGATAATTGTCGAAAGTGCCGGCAAACGGCAAGCCGCCCGGGAGTTTTCTGCAAAAACGCTGCCTAATCCTTTCGAGGTTTAAAAAAATTATGCATGTTGGGATATTCCTCTTCTATAGATCTACAAAAAAGTCCGCGATAGCATATGTCTATCTTTTAAGGATAGCATATTATAGCCATATTATCTCTTAAAAAATGGTTACGAACAATGCGGTAATTTGGAAAGCTATTTAAACGGATACAGTAATAAACCCTTATCAATCTAAATACGTTAGTTGCTTTAAGCATTTCATGCACATTATTTTACTCTTTTACACCATATAATTTAAATGAATATCTTAGGAGTTATCGCAAATAAATTAACGCACGCCAAAATAAATTCAAGCGCCTTTCTCGATTGACGACCGATTTGGCGCAGGAGTAGGCTACCCACCTTCTGCGCCAGTGGTCTCGGGTTCGATTCCCGAACAAGACAAATATTTGTGTGCATGAACATGTCTATTTGTCTTGGTCTGGGTGTTAACTATGTATAATATGTATGTATTTACAAACAAAAAGTATTTAAGTATATATTTATCCATTATCAAGTTTTCCATGATACAGTTTCTTAATGAAATTAAAATGGGCTTAGATAATTGGTGTGAATGTAAGAATTTATTTATTTATTATTATTATTATTTTTCACCAATAACACGTAATATATCTAGCACCAAAATATGGATTTTGAAATTTTTGTTTGTCTGTCTGTCTGTCTGTTGTCCGTGTTTCACGCAAAAACTACTAAGCGGATTTTGATGAAACTTTTTTGTTATATAGCTGTAGACATTCGATAGTAGTTAAAAAATAATTTTTCATCAAGCCTCAATTTAATTGTGATTTCGGTAAAATGACCCTGTCAGGTACCTTTCACTGATAAGAGGATGAACCCAAAATTCTTTCTGTCTTCTACGTCTTCGTACATAAAGCAATAAAGCAAGTAATTGCTGACGTTCCAAGGAACTCATTATTCCTCTCGTTTAAAACGCGTCCGTAGAGTGTAGTTTCAAAGAGATCACTGCGCTGCCCCGGCCAGTAAAAAACCGGACAAGTGCACAAGCCTATCATCCGTGTTTTTCATGCCACGCCGGTCCGTAAAAACACGGACCGCCGGATCGGTAAAATTCAGTTGTAGTGCACAAACGCCCTAAGGGATTGTACACATGTTCCGGTTGCCGGGTAACCAGCGCCCCGGGTACCCGGTAGAAAAGTGTATGCACTTGTGCGTTAGCTTTCAGACACAGAAACAGAAAACACATCAGTTCATGCTTCAAAGAATTTCAATACGAAAAACATTATAAAAGTTGTTAGGTTACGATACAATTTGTGACTCGATTAATTTGACGTTTAACTAGACAATCAAGTTTAGTATGACTTTAAATGTTTTACGTCGCAATGCTATTTTTATAAAATCAAATTCGACTGGTCAAAAACATTGAAAATGAAGTATTAGAAAAAATTACCCGTCTCACAACTAGCTCCGATGGGGCACGAACCCATGACTTTTCACTGTCCGAGCAAATGCTCAACCAGTGAAGAACAACGGAGTCGTTGTTTTTAATGATACTCTATTTTCAATAGTTAAATAAATTATATAATTAAAAAAATGCATTGTGAATGCAAAAAAGCACAAACAATTTTGGCAAAAACAACTAATCCCCAAGAAGTAACACAGATAGCAATCGAATCTGCAAGCTTTAGATTTCCGGATCAATCTTCTTCCATTTGAGCTACCCAGACCTCGAAAGAGGAAGTTAAAGGGGGTATTCAAAATCACAAAAAGCAAACATTATGAACTAAAGCCTTCCTTTTAGAACAAGTGACCGTTCTCTTAGTTTTTCTTCCTTCTGCACATCAAGCATGAAAAACTCTCGTAATTTGTAGATAATCGTAATAGTAAATTAAACCATCCGTCACATTGCTACCAAAGAGCTGTCAACTGCCTATTGTATTTTAGTTCCGTCAACGACCGTAGTTGTTTTCATACAAAATTAGCTATAATTTACGATTACAATTACGAAGAGAGAGAGAGAGAGAGAGAGAGAGAGTTTTTCGTGCTTAAGTTATTTTTATGTCATTTAAACGAATACCCGGCAAAACGGTTGCCGGTTGCCATTACGTGTGGAAAGGCCTTACCTAAGTCGGCCGCTTGCTCCGTTGGACGCGTGACGAATTGCCGACGGAACCACAGATTAATAATAATTGTAACGTTTCCACTCAAGGACGATGCAGATTATTAAAAAGTAATCGCTACGTTCATTATGTTCACAAATCTGTACGATGATGTGAAATGCTTTATTTTGGAGTGGAAAATAAATCCTTAAATTATTAGATGATATTTTTAGGGTTCCTGTTTTGAAAAGCCTATGAATATTCATTATTTCTTTGCTCCATGGGCTGTAGAATTTGTTATTAATAATAATAGCAGGTTATACAGCCCATGGATAATTAATAAAAAAAACTTTGGTTATAAGATTACCATCAAACCAAAGTTTTTTTTATTTTGAAATTAGGTCTTAACCTCTCATAAAAATATATAAAAATAACTTTAACTTTTTCCCGCAAAAAGAACGCAACTGCCCGAAATTTAAAAATAAAAAGTCCGTGACTGATGAGTCTAAGAACTTCGTTCTCTCTTACAAAGCGAAAACCGAAAGTATGTAAATTGTTACTTGACCTCTTTAGATGCGTAATACGCGTATAACAATCCTTAAAGAAATATCCTATCCTACTTCCTACTAGTATTATAAATGTGGAAGTTTAGATGTTTAGATGTTTAGATGTTTGTATGTTTGTTACTCAATCACGCCAAAACGGCTGAACGGATTAGGCTGAAATTTGGGACACAGATACCTACTTTCAAGCACGTACCCAGGATTTTTGTTGGGGGGGGGGGTCCGTTCGGGGGAGTTTAGATGTTTGGATGTTTGTGGTGTGTAGTTTAGACCAGACCAGACCTTACATGTTTGTTGCTCAATCATGCTAAAACGGCTGAACGGATTTGGCTGAAATTTGGGACACAGATACTTTGTAGCCTGGACTGGAACATAGGCTTCTTTTTATTCCGGAAAAATATCACATTCCCGCGGGATAACGTTGTGTAGTTCACGCCCCACCCGCGGATCAATAGACACTTTCGGGTGGGGTCCAGACCCCCTGGACCCCCCCTGGGTACGTCCTTGCCTACTTTGTAGCCTAGAGAGGACCAGAGGCTACTTTTTATCCCGGTCAAATATCACATTCCCGCGGGATCACGTCGTGTAGTACACGCGGGCGAAGCCGCTGGCGGAAAGCTAGTCCTTTAATATTTCTGCTCGACTCGTTCGTGGTCTATGATGTAATCAGCGTAATGATTTGACCTTAAGACTTTATGGGAACGCAATAAAAATCATTTTACGTCACCTTGACTCTTAGCTGATGACTGAAGACATTTTCTTGAGTCATTAGTTTTCGTATTTATGACTGGAGATGCGATGATTGTAATGGCGGTATTGCATGGTTCACTTCTGCCTTTCAATTTGGTTGATGGAACCAAACTGAACAATGTAAACGTAAAATTGAGTCATTCAATGGCAATGCTCCACCAAATTCAATCGCGTTGAAAGAATTGAGCTTGCTCAATACTTTCACTTTTGCGCTCAACCTTCAATGCAATTAAACGTTACAGTTGAACGTGTAAACAGAACAATTGAATGATTGAGCACATTGAGAATGAACATCTCCATTCACAATGTGCTACCTGAGTGGTAGAAATTTTCAAGCAATGCGAATTGATTGGTTCTCTTTATATTTTTGATAGATAACTTTTAGGATACGTGTAAACAGCAGTATCTTTCACTTCTGCGCCTTTCAGCCAAGGTGAATCAATTTGGTTGAACTGTGTAATATCGGCATAAGCTCAGCATTTTTAGTGTTTTAATCAACTTACTGTTACGTGTGGGTTTACCCGCACAGTTCATCTTCCCGTTAGAATATTGGGATAAAATATAGCATTTGCCACTTAGGAATAATGTGCTCTTTAGTCGTGAAAGAATGATCAACATCGATTCAGTAGTTTTAGAGAATTTTTCCTACAAACAACATTTACTTTTTGTAATGTACTTACCTAGATTAATGTCGGCGTAGATAGGTTTAAAGCGTAGATATGATCTCATTGTTACACTACATACAGATTCGAATCAGTGCGTAATAATGATTATACACTAAGTAATTTTCAAACTGACTTGAGTGTAGATAAAAATCTATACAAATAAATAAAATTGGAGTGTCTGTTTGTAATATTAAAATAACCGCTTTTTACTACATGCATATGATTATATATACGGTACATATACCAAAATAACATTTTTTACAATTTTTGTCTGTCTGTCTGTCTATCTGTCTGTCTGTCTGTCTGTTTGTTCCGGCTAATCTCTGAAACGGCTGGACCGAATTTGACGGGACTTTTACTGGTAGGTAGCTGATGTAATAAGGAGTAACTGAGACTACTTTTTATCCCGATATTCCCACGGGAACTAAAACCACGCGGGTGAAACCGCGAGCGGCCGCTAGTTTACAAATAATAAACATGTTGTTATTAAATTTTTTCCTTTTTTGCAATTTTTACAATTTTTACAATTTTTATCATAGAAAAATGGAAAATAAAGTATTCAGAAAAAAAGCGAAAGGTCGTGGGTTCGAGTCCCATCGGAGCTGATTGTGAGACGGGTCGATTTTTTCTAAATACTTTATTTTCCATTAAACATGTTGTTGCTAAACGCTGGAGAGAGAAAAAACAAATTAAAGAAATGTTATAGTACCTACTCAAGTATTGAAATATTTTCCTTTTGTACACCTACTTAATACATTAGATCGTTACATGTTACAGTATTATCATCCATGTATTGCGGTCTTTAAAAATCATATACTTTGTAAAAAACTTTGCTCAAAAGCGTATTTATAACAGGTTTCCTAAATTTATGCAAGGCATGTTGCATAACTAGCGGCCGCCCGCAGTTTCACCCGTGTGGTTCTCGTTCCCGTGGGAATATCGAGATAAGAAGTAGCTTATGTCACTCCTTATTACATCAGCTACCTGCCAGTGAAAGTCCTGTCAAATTCGGTCCAGCCGTTTCAGAGATTAGCCGGAACAAACAGACAGACAGACAAAAATTGTTAAAAAATATATTTCGGTGTATGTACCGTATATTATAATATTATCATATGCATGTAATAAAAAGCGTCTTTTTAATATTACAAACACACACTTCAATTTTATTTATTTGTATGTATGTATAGATGTCCCATAAAGTCCGAAATGAGACAGTGCTCCAGCGTGTCGCAATGTCGCGGAAATTGACGCGGACCATAAAAAAGCGTAAGGTTAAATGTTTGGGACGTGCATTACGGCACTACCGATATCAGCTGCTTCAACTTTTCATGATGGGCAAGATAGAAGGCAAAAGACGTGCTGGAAGACGAAAAAAGTCATGGCTGAGAAACATAAGGGAGTGGACTGGTATCGCCAAAGCCGAAGAACTGTTTCGCTTGACGAAAAACATAGATATACAGGGTGTTAGGGGCACCGTTGCAAAAACTTTAACCATGGCTTCAGGCCATCATGCTGAACAACGCACAGCAAGATTTTTTGTCGGAAATGAAAAAAATATTTTGACTCTCCATAAAAATGTCCCGATTAGTTGCTAAATTTGTATGAAAAGTCGTTTTTTTTTTTCATTTCCGACAAAAATTCTTGTTGTACGTTGTTCAGCATGATGGTCTGAAGCCATGGTTAAAGTTTTTGCAAAGGTGCCCCTAACACCCTGTATTTGCGGAGCTGACGGCCAACCTCCAGTAATGGGGAGGCACTGATAGAAGAAGAAGATATTGCATAGCATGCATTGGAAGATAAACGCCCTTATTCCAAAACGTGGACTAAAATAGTCCTGGTTTAAAACTGGTACCTACTAAACTGATGCTGTCACTTTTATTTTCCAAATAAATGACAGAATTAGCATCAGTTTAAAACCTGGTCTAACTTTCGTCCACGTTTTGGAATAAGGTGGAAGATGTTTAATTAATTTAAAAAAAAATTTTTCATTCACAATGCAATTTTTATGGTTGAAAAATGGAAAATGAAGTATGTAATGAAGTAGTCGTTGGTCGTTTAACGACTCCGTAGCTCAGTGGTTAGAGCAGTTTCCCGGATAGCGAAAGGTCGTGGGTTCGAGTCCCATCGGAGCTGGTTTTGAGACGGGTTGATTTTTTCTAGATGTTTAGTTGTCTATTATATTTCGTCGTTTCATTCTTTGATATAATATTTACAGAGTAGTCCCTTTAACCTACAGGCAACTTCGCACGTCTTTAGAGATTTAAAAAAAAAAAGTTCACTGATCTGTCATTTACTGTTCTGTGGTCAGTTTGACGCCATTTTTCTCATTCCTTTTTCGTGCGAGGCAACGAGCGCACGCGTCTATTTTAAATGCCGAAACGCAGCGCACAGGAAAATGTTGAACGAGTCCAACGTTTATATTCTTCAGAGAATGAAGATAATGCCACAGGTACGTTTAAAGTGCTTTATCAATTCCTATTCGAATATTTGTGCATACAAGTTATTAGCAAGCTACACAATAGTTAACTAAATTTATCAGATATTAAGATACAATTATTACTTTTTTTGTTTCTTGTTGTTCACTGGCGAACATGAACAAGTGATTTCACTAGATGATTTTAGTTAGGTACATAAAATCAAACTAAATCGAGATTGACTGCGAGTCAATCACGATGTCGTAATTAGCTGCGAGCATGGGTCATATTTATGACATGAAGTAGAATCTACCCGCGATCTAGGATAGACGCATGTTATCTACACTTTATTTAGTTACATAAAATCAAACTTAACCGAGATTGACTGCGAGTCAATTGCGATATCGTAATTAGCTGCGAGCTAATTATGGGTCATATTTATGACATGAAGTAGAATCTACCCGCGTTCTAGGATAGACGCATGTTACCTACAGTTTATTTAGTTACATAAAATCAAACTAAATCGAGATTGACTGCGAGTCAATCGCGATATCGTAAATAGCTGCGAGCTAATTATGGGTCATATATCATGACATGAAGTAGGATCTACCCGCGTTCTAAGATAGACGCATGTTATCTACAGTTTATTTAGTTACATAAAATCAAACTAAATCAAGATCGACTGCGAGTCAATCGCGATATATCGTAATTAGCTGCGAGCTAATTAAAGGTCTTATATTATGACATGAAGTAGAATCTACCTGCGTCCTAGGATAGACGCACGTTATCTTCAGTTTATTTAGGTACTTAGTCAAAATCAAACTAAATCGATATTGACTGCGGGTCAATCGCGATATCGTAATTAGCTGCGGGCTAATTATGGGACATATATTATGACATGAAGTAGAATCTACCTGCGTTCTAGGATAGACGCACGTTATCTACAGTTCATTAAGTTACATAAAATCAAACTAAGTCGCAATTGACTGGGGGTCAACCGCGATATCGTAATTAGCTGCGGGCTAATTATGGGTCACATATTATGACATAAAGTAGAATCTACCTGCATTCTAGGATAGATGCACGTTATCTATAGTTAATTGTCTGCGGGACAATATAAATTATTAAGCCATAATAACTTATTAAATTATTCTTTGAATTTTATTTTTTACATTCTACCCTCATGTTGTTTTTTTTGGCAAAAAAGAGTATGTTTGTTTTGGATACAATACATATCATTCAAAACGATGCGGGACTTTATCGAAAATCTTTGGAAATATCCATCCAACAAACCTTGGATGCCGCAGTATCGCAAACGGCTCACTCAAGAAATTACATCGATAACTTTCGATCCACAATGATATGTCAGCGTTGAGGGCGTCTACGTCCGATACGCCTGATTTTGGAGATGCCATTCAGCTTAGCTAATTTATGGACACCTTTATAAAAAATAGGTCTACCAAAAGATCAGAAAGAGAACTTGACAAAGGTACTTGATACCAAATAATTGTTGAATGTTGCATGCACCTAAATTAAACGCAGCGATTGCTGCCGCAGTTTCTGACGTCGTCGTCGTGAGGGGACGCTACAAAATGTTTCTTGGTTTTCAACAACAACTTGATATAGGTACCTCGGCAATAGGTAAATAGAGCAATGGACACACTGCTCTCCTCAGACGATAAGATACAATCTCTTTAGTATCTAAGCGACGACTGTCGCATTTTGGTATTGATTTACACCATTTCCTAACGAAAGATAGGATTAAACTTATTACATCTAGTTTAGAAAATGATTTCCTGCACGCCCTACAAGACTCCGATAGATATGACTCTTTATTGGGTAATACATCATCAGAAAATATAAAAGCCAGTAAGGCAATCGAACGACAAGGTTCACAGATTTGGAAAACATTCACAATTCAGAAACCTTCTGCAGTCCAGTCCACAGTCATTCGTCCTGCCCATCAGGGAAACCGGTCAGGACCTCCTCAGTACCCGTGAAACAGGGGGGCGGCGTGGAGGTCAAACCACAGGACAGGACAGAGGCTAGCGCCGCCACCGCGACGAACCTACCCTCAGCCTGCTTCGTCTCATGCGAAGAACTACAATCAACCCAGGCCCCGTGCACGGCCACAATAACAAAGGTACACGCTGGCATAATTCAATACTTTTATGATTGTTGGTTTCATATAACATACAACAAAACTGTACTATCATGGATCCAAAACGGATATTATATACCCTTTTGTACGGAAGTGACAGTCTGTCGTGCTTTAATCTAAATTTACCCCCGAAGAAAGTCACGAGATGGTCCAAGCTATAAATAAATTAATTGAATTGGAGCAAATTCACAATGTTCCCCGGTAATTGACCAGTTCATATCAAGAACTTTCCTTGCACCCAAGTCTAATGGTGGTAAACGCTTTGTCTTAAATCTTAAATCATTAAATAAATTTATTGAGAAGAAAAACTATTTTAGAATGGAAGACTATAGAAATCTCCTTAACTTATACCACAAGGTAGTTTTGTAGCACCGATTGACCTCAAAGAGGCGTATTTATGATTTCCAATATGTAAGGAAGACCGAATAATATTTAAGATTTCATTTTCAAGCTCCAAATTCAAACTTAGCTATCGACGAATTTACTGACTTGCCTTACGGCCTATCCGTAGCATCAGCATCCAGGGTTTTTACCAAAATTATGAGAGAGGTTATATGTCCTATCTTAGAAGCCAAGGTCATAAATCAGTAAATTTATTTCGACGATGCTTAATAAATAAATTCTTTATTTATCAGACAACACTGTGGCCCATAGAAGGTTAGTAAAAAGAATCTTAACATAAGGCATCGGGGACACTTCCGTACGACTACGTACGGTACGACTCTTAAATTGTTACAATGTTTAGGTTTTGTTGTAAACCGCGAAAAAAGTGTGTTAACGCCTTCTCAAGTCTGTACTTTCCAAGGCTTTTTATAATTATGATACGCAACATTTCTCGCTGTAAAACGCAGAAACATTGCACAAATGATCAGAAATTATTTAAAATTACCGAAACGTACAATAAGAATCTTTGCTAATTTTATTGGTGTTCTAATTTCGGTCTGTCTAGCAGCTAAATACGGATTTAACTTTAAGAACGCCAGAAGTTTTTGGCATTGCAGCGCCATAACGGTAAATGCAAAGCAAAAATTTAATTTTAAGAAGACCAAAACAACATTCTGTCCTATGAAAGCGTTTACAAAGGAAGACGGTAATTGTGCAATATTACTGCGCATGGATAATACTACAGTAGTATGCTACATTAACCGTCAAGGTAGATAGAATAAAATTTCCACGCTTAAAGAAGTTGACACGATGTAGGTAGATTCATCGCCATTTGGCTACACGCGTCATAAGTAAACACAAAAAATAACGGCTCAGATTCAGATATCGAGTCAAGTAAAAGCAACCCCGATACTGAATGGGAGCTATCTGACGAAGCTTACGTTGATATTAAATCACCGTCCCGCGCCGTACCGTTTCACTGTTCTTAAACCATTAAACAGTAACATCGGCTCACATGAGTGTATTTAACGAGTTCTAAAAGGCGCTTACAAACTTAAACCAAGTCGCCCTAAATATACCTCTACTTGGGACCCACAACTTGTTCTCAACCACATACCTAATTGATACCCAAATTTAGTACTGAGAGACAAGAACACTTTGTACAATGCACAGGGTACAAACTTTCACGCTTATAAAACTAGAAAATGTATAGCCATAACCGACATTATTAAAACTTCGGTCCCGGGCCGCGAACAACCCATGCTGTACTTGCCATTCTTTCACGAGAAAATAAATATATGCCCTGCTTCAGCCCTCGTCGATCATATATATTTTTCAAAAAATATGAGGACTTCGAACGCAGACTGTTGTTAAAATATAAAAAACTCCACAAGCGCACCAGCTCGCAGTCTATAAGCCGCTGGGTTAAATAAGCTGTTGGGAGCTTGGGAGAGAGTGGCGATAGCACACGATACGCCTCCATCTCGATCGTGCTTGCTCACGACTCAGTGTTTGTAGACAAGATAAGAAAAACAGCCGGTTGGACAAGTACCTACATCTACACAGCCTTTGCTCGGTTCTATAACCGGCCTATTGAAAGCGAAGATGTCTTCGCGAGAACCGTAACGTTCCCTACTAATGATTAGTTACTTTTTTTTTTGTTGCTGATTTAGGATTAGGTATTTAATTTGTACGGAGAAAGCTTAATATTATTTAAGGGTTGATTGTTTACATTCTGCTTATGAACAAATACATTATATGTTTAATTAAGATGGTTATTTATTCTTATAAAAACAACCCATCAACACTTCTTCTAGAACAAAACTTAAATCTCTAAACATCTACTCTGTAAATATTATATCAAAGAATGAAACGACGAAATATAATAGATGATCAAACGAACTACTGTGAAGTTCGATCGCTATTATATGAGTCGTTTCATTCGAAGATATAGCAACCCGCCCAGCCCAGTAAACCTCAGCTGCAGGCGGAGGTTTACAAACCCACTAGTTAAGCTTTGTTCTAGAACACCGCTATTACTCTGAACTTGCTCTAAACGAAATGAGAAAAATGGCGTCAAACTGACCACAGAACAGTAAATGACAGATCAGTGAACTTTTTTTTTTAAATCTCTAAAGACGTGCGAAGTTGCCTGTAGGTTAAAGGGACTACTCTGTAAATATTATATCTTCGAATGAAACGACTCATATAATAGCGATCGAACTTCACAGTAGTTCGTTTGATCATCTATTTTATATACTTAACTAGCGCTCCGCTCACGACTTCGTCTGCGTGGAACCCCTTTTTACCCACTCAGAGGGGGAATTCCCAAAAATCCTGTCTTAGTGCTCCCCTACACTCACCAAGGAACATAGCATGCCAAATTTCATCTTCTTGAGCCCAGTAGTTTCGGCTGTGCGCCGTCAGTCAGTCAGTAACGCAAAGGTTTATAATAGATAGATTAATTAATGACGGAATAATACAGTAATTCTTTCCTTCCCGAGTCGAAACGAAGCAACAATTTAGATCAATACTCAGTTGTTTGTCTTGCGATGTCCTTCTCAAGAGTTCTGTCTCTTGGGCAATTCATTTGGCTGTCTTTGTAGTACAGTCAACGACAAAATAATACTTTAATTTAAAAAAAATCTTGTCTTAAAATGTTAAACATTGATTTTAATTACATCTATACAAATGTCATCCTCATTAGGTCATTGTATCTTATCAGATGACATGAGTAGTTTTTGACAAAATTATACAAACTAAATATTTTGTGGATCTCTTTTATTCCGCGAAAAGTTGCAAAGGGGGAGGAAGGTAATGTTGATATTAAGTCAGCTAGTGTAACAAATACGCCGTGTAAAACCGGACTTTTTCAGATCTATCGGTATATGGTTGTTGTTAGAGACGACTAAAAGATACAGAACAAAGGATTACTTTCAATTGTAGGCAGGAGCCACTTCTGATATCTTAGCAACTGTGATCGTCAACCAACCAACAGGTGATTATGGAAAAAAACTTGAGAAGCATAAAACGTAGCACAATAAAGCCTAAAACGAAATATCTTGTAGCCGAAACTATGTCATAAAAAAATTAAAATATTTTTTTTATTTAAACTAAAATAAAAACAAAAAGTGTCGGAGGAAATTTTAACTAATTTTCCTGCTGACTGTACCATGGCATAAAAACAAATATTTTACTCCTTGGTTTGTTATTTTATCCCGAGTCGAATAAATTGATAATGAGGGTGAATTCGAGATTTATATTTCTGTGTTAAGGGCATTCCGGCGATCAAACTCAGAATTTTCAATGATTTTAAATTAAATTTCCTGACAAAGTATCATTGCTAGGTCTTCCAAAATATTATATGTGGTAGATCTTTTCTTTATGAAGGGAAGTTACTAAATTTTATTTGAATAAAATAAATACAATGTTCTAAAAAAATGATTTTCAAGACCCCTTTTTTCCGTTTTAAACTCAATTATCTCAATAACTATTTAAGTAATCAAGCTAATTTTTTTTGTGTAAGTAGTTCTTAGTCATATCTAGGGAAGTTACTAAAAATTTTTTTTGTAATGTTTATATTCAAGAACTAGTATCCCAAAATGCATCGTACACCGTTTCGCAGCATAATTCTTCAGTCTCCGCCTGGCATTGGCGGCGTTTGGACGTGGAGACTGTATCGCTCCGATTGCGCCAAAATTGAAAAAAAAAACTCAAACCAGGATCCTAATTTTTTTCAATGATGCTTATTTTGCTAGGAAATATTGAACTAGCGCTTCAGGATTGGGTATAGATGAGTGCTTTGCCATTTATTGCATAACCATAGACCTATGTAACCTAGGACAAGTAATAATTTTACTCATTACCTAAAGCAAACATTAATATTTTGAAATAAAAGTGACGGATAAGTAATATTGCCTAAGATACTTAAGAGCCCATAAAAGTTGTACTATTTGAGTACCTATATTTTGTTGTGTTGTAGGTAGGTACATAATTAGTCTAAGTTTCTAACTTCTACTACTGTATATTAAATTTATGTTCGTTTTAGGTTCCTCACAAAATTGGAAATGTGAGAAACTTAAGATAGGTAGGTGTAAAAAATTGCATCTAGAAATAAGAAATTCACTTGTTGAAAAAGTTTTTTACAGAGACATAATGCAATAAAAAGCAATTCTTGAAATAAAACCGACGTAAGGTTTTTTCATATACCTAGTTGATCTAATATTACCATTACACCAATTTTATGAGACTGTGAAAAGTCCAGCTTCTTACCTTTGAGTGAGGGACATATACCGCACCATTTTGTGAAAATTTCAGGTTCAAAACATTTTTGAAGTGACAACTTCTTTAGCGGCGTTGTGCACTATTTATTGTGATGGGTAAAAGCTGTTTAACTCGCGTCAGAGGGCCTACTCTGAAACGCTAATCCGAAACTTCGGTTAGCCCTGTCCCTCTCACTCTCGAGTCATAACGGAATCGAGTGATAGGGGCGGGGCTAACCGAAGTTTCGGATTTGCGTTTCAGAGTACGGTCCCAGAATCACGTGACCGTAAGACGTACTTGGGGCAACTTGGGGGCCTGATCGAAAAACTGTTACAATGTCATTAGAATACGAAGGCAAATTTCGCCATTTCCCGATGGTCTGATAGCTCTGGCACCTCGGTTAGACAAAACAGGCGGCGCGCGGCGGCAGAACAGAAGACAGAAGACCTCGGTTCAAATCCAGTCCGTATTATTTTCTTTTTTTTTGTCCAAACTCCTTTTTTTTGTGAAAAAGTCTACGGAGCCCTTTATCAACGCATCTAGTTCATTATTATAAGTATATTTTCTAAAAATCAACTGGTTAAAAATTTAAGAATATCAAAAATGCACAACGTTTATATTCAAGTTTTCACTTCTGGAGTGCAACTCGGTGTTTTTTATTACTATCTCTTTTCCATTATAATTCAATACCTAGTACAAAATTAGAGGCTCTTGCATGCAAGACATGCTCTTGCTCTCGCGGTTTTGAAATTCGAAATTCCCACAACAATATCTAAAACCGATGGTTGAGGCGCCAGTAGCAATAAAAAGAATGAAAGGTCTGTCAGCTGTATTGACAGTTTAAACTCTCAAATTTAACCACCGCGTCAGATAAGTTTGCGGAGTTCTGTAAGGAGACTTGCATAGTCGGAGTAAAATTTTTGATACTCTAATGAAATATTGCATAGGTACAAGTACTTCCGAAGGAGGAATATTTATTTCATTATTTAAATTTCATTGCACAAAGTATAAACAAATGGCGGGCTAACTTTAAACTGACTAACATATTATATCAAAGATAATAAACTCATAAAAATAAATAATCTCGAAGAAGTTTTATATACACTCTCTGCCACAAATGTCATTTATTAAAAGTAGGTGGCTAAAACGTCAGTGATTAGATTACATATCCTTTGAAACTGCCATGCAAGAAATGACAGTTTTGTATAAGTAGTACGAAACCAAACCGTTTCAGCTGCTCGACCGTGATGTTGTCAAAGCCAGCGGCTTTACCTTCTTTGAGCTTATCAAGGGCAAACTTGAGCTCTGTTTCTGTAAAAGCCTCGTCCAAGTGGTTAACCTCTTTACCAGGGTCTCGTGTAAATTTCTTCTGGAGACTTTTCGTGGAAGCTTTCCCATTTTGGAGTAAGTGGTGAGCGATCTGGTTTGTGGTCACATTGGAATGACGATCAGCGATTTTAGGATCATTATTTAGTTTCCATATAAAACACCATGCCTTCTAGGCCTTCGATTAGCTTGTTCCACTTTTCTGTCGTTGTTTCGGATATGGCTTCTAGCAATTCATTCCCAAAATCGATGGTGTCCTGTGAGATGGGATCTAATTCATACTGGTCTTGGTATGTCATTCTATCATATTATATTTAAAAACATATATTTGATGTTTGGAAGAGCAAGCGAGATGTAGTTGGTATTTATTGTGACCTCTCCAAAGCTTTCGATTGTGTTAATCACCAAACGCTTTTAAGGAAATTAAAACATTATGGTGTCTATGATAAATCGGTTAGCCTTATGCAATCATATCTATGTGAAAGAACACAGAAAGTAGTTATCAACAAAACTGAGTCTACTGGAGCCCCTATCAACATGGGCGTATCCCAGGGGTCAATGCTGGTCCCTTTTGCTGTTTTTAATTTATATAAATGACCTTTCTTTTTAAGCAAAGAATTTATGCGAGACAGTGCTATTTGCTGATGACACTTCCTCTAGTCTTTAAAGTTGACAGAGGTAATCATTGCTCTGACGAAGTAAATAGTACTTTATCGAAATTTTGGTTTCATAGCAATAATCCATTCTTTTACCATGGTACCATTAGACAGTACCATTGATGGTACTGTGGCAATTTCTTTTTGCCGTGGTACCATCAATTAATCTATCATTAAACTCGAAAAAAAACAAAATGTGAAAAAAAAAATCCCTGCCAAATGTAAGACAGGTTGATATTCACATAAAATTGGATGACAATGTAGTAGAATTAATTAACAGTACTTACTCAATTTTTAGATATAACATTAGATTATCGACTTCAATGGGACCCTCATATTGAAGCCTTGGCCGGTAGACTCAGTTCTGCGGCATTTGCTGTTAAAGAAATAAGGCTCTTAACCGATATTGAAACGGCAAGGTTAATCTATTTTAGCTATTTTCAGAGTGTATTGTCCTACGGCCTATTACTTTGGGGTTCAGCAGCTAACATCGAAAGTATTTTTGTGCTTTAGAAAAGAGCTATTCGCGCCATATACAAACTTCGGCCAAGAGATTCTTTAAAATAAAATAAAAAATAAAATAAAAACTTTTTTATTTCATACACAATAAGTTACTTAAACAATAATCCGAGGCTAGAACCAACCTAGTAAACGTATAAAAATACGTTTGTAACAGGTGGCCCTGCTCTTCCTTAACAACAGGTAATGTATGTAAACATATTAAAGGTTTGATAACAAAAATGCTTATTTACAAATTACTCATTTACACTTCGGTTATGTAAGTGTGTGAGTGTTTGTGTGTGTGTGTGTGTGTGTGTGTGTGTGTGTGTGCGTGTGTGTGTGTGTGTGTGTGCTTGTGTCTACACACTCGATTTTAGTAACTCTTCTGTCTCTTCATAATTTAAATTTGCTAGAGACTCTAGTAGTATTTTTTTGCATTCTCTATATTGCAGACTGTAAATATTTAATTTCTTTTGTATTTTATTATAAAGGCGTGCAGATTGTGATTGAAATTGACGCATCGCAAAAGACGTTTTACATACATGGATCGGGGCCACTCGATCTTTTCTTCGTCCACTCAATAATTTGGGGTCAAATGGTAGAGTTTTGTGCAACTTAAGAACTGTGTTTACTATATAAAGTTTTCTAATAGTTAATATATTGCAGGTGTTGTAAAGCTGTAGAATTGATTTTGAGAAAATCATGTCGAAAAGCAATAAAGTTAGTGGTTAAAAGAAATCAACATATTAACTGTTGCAGGACAATACATAATAATATATGAGAATATAGTATATGTGAAGAAGTATCTCAATACATTTATAAAACGTAGCAATATACATCAATTCAAAACAAGAAATAAAAATAAGATTGCCGTTCCAAGGATTCGACTTGAAAAAACAAGAAGTTCGTTTTTGGGGAAAAGCGTAGCTAGTTTTAACAAAGTTCCACAGAATTAAGTAGAGCTCTCTTTGCACAAATTTTAACATATAGTTGTGTTGCTGTCGCTTCGGTATTAATTTTTAATTAGTACAAATATTTCAGCATATCGCATAATATTTAAACAGAAAAAAGAACCTGACGTTAGGCAAGTTTTTACGTTTTTTACCCATTTTTGGAGCACAAGGGATATGATGCGTACATGGCGAAAAATAGTGACAATGAAAAATAAAGATATTTTAAAATGATTAATGAAAAAAGGTTTTTTTAAAGTGGCTGATTTATAACCTTACGTGGCAAGTTTACATTAGTAAACAAAGTATCAATTATTTCAGTTGCGCTACATTTTGTTTAAACAAATTCGACGATCTCCGTGGCCGATTGGTGTACGCACCGGTTTTCTAGGTGCCACTATCTCTGAGGTCCCGGGTTCGATTCTCGGACGGGTAAATGTCGAAAACTAACTTTTAGATATTTTCTTGTATCTGGGTGTATGTGATCGTTGCTTCCAATTTTCAATGACACAAGTTATTGTATTATTTGATATTATCATTTTTGGTATTGGAATAATATGTATTTTATTTTATTTTTTTGTACTTAAACAATATTTTTATTTAAGTGTTTTTTAGATATTGATTTTTGATTGATTGATTTTATATAAACGGTATACTTATTTAAATATTGATTATTTTGATTGAGTAAAAAAGTATTAGATGATGGGCTAGTATGAGTATTTTATATTTTTTCATAATAAATTATAAGTTTTATTAATTTGATTGGAATAAATCTGAAAATGTACCTACTGGTTAGAGCAGTATACATTATTTATTTTTTTCAGTGTAATTTGTAGCAAATGTTGTAGTTTTGCCTGCGAAGATCATTTCGATAATGGATATATTATCGAAATTATTTAGAGATAGAAAATAAATATAAATAGCTGCTGCTGTGTTCTGCATTTTGAAGAATCGTTGGAAGTGACTATCTTTGTTAAAAAAAGCTTTTTTTACTAGATACGAATAATATCTAGATCTACTCTTCCTACAAACCGACGTTTACAATAAATATTCATTAATAATTCTTCTTGTATTCTACATAATATAATTTCCTTAGTAAAAGCGCACATAGGTGATATTTTAGATGTAAATAGAATGCGCGCTGCATGCCGCGTCTACACGTATTTCTCAGTCTACGAGAGTGCCGCGGCCGGAGTCTTACCGATCCCAGCACCCCCTCGCTTGTGTAAGCAACGGCCATCGACGATATTTTTTTTACCTATGCTATATCCTTAAGATTCCATTTCCATTCTTTTTTATTACGGAAGCTCATTTCGGTAGGCGGATGTCCGACTGACGAAGAACCATGGATAAATCTACGACACCGAAAATCTGTAGAAAATGAGTAGCATAACATTCAAATAAGTCAAAAAATACAAATAAATAAAGAAAAAGTGTTAAATAAATATTGGACACCTACATAATGCAGTTGTCTTTTTTGTTTATTCAATATTCATAAATTAATGTCAGGCGAGATAGAGGTTTATGGTAAAGAATTATGGAAATACAAGTTCTCTCGCTGCAGGATTGGCGATCCGATATGGCTTAGCTCTTTGACGTTTACAAGTGCTTTTACTCGTTTCCTACTCTGCTCGACACTGTCTTATCAATCTAAACACTGTAAAATTATAGTCGCGTAGCCGGAAAAAAATTACTTATAATAATTCTAAAAGTTTTCATTTTTGCTGAGCGTATAGATTATGTGAATTGTGAGCTATTTTTGAAAAGTTAGAAGTTTTATGACAATGCTTTAGGTGTGGTATAGGTATTTCGTAATATTTCGCGTAACGTATGTAGGGTAAAACGACCTTGTATCGGCCACGTCAACAATATTTCACATTGATTTGCTTCCTATTCTCACATTTATTAGCCTAGCTTTCTAGGAGGTATTTTTTAATAAACTGTTATTATTTGACTTTCCTATGAACTAATAAAGTATTTGAAATTTGGATAACATTTTTTTATATTGATGTTTTTCTTTGTACACACCCAATTTCCCTAATATCGGCCACTTGAGCCTAAAAATCGCCCACCTGTTTGCCTTGTATCGGCCTAGGCTTACATTATGAGCAATACAAATATACTTCGAATTAATAAAGAAAGATAAAGATATACAAAGATATACATAGATATATATAAAAAAACATACATATACCGTGATTTTTTTAACAATCCAAACTTATTTTAACGTGTTTAAAATAAATTTCAAAAAAAAAATATGATTTAGTTTTTTTCTTGCATAAAGATATTCTTACCTAATAGTGACAAATAAATTTTGAAGTCGGAATTTTATTTTAGTGATTTTAGATTATTTTACAAACTTTAATAAAGGAAAGTCTATAAATCAAATACTATTAACAATTTATTTTAAATTTAATATTACAGTTTGCACATCAACAATGATACTTCCACATAAAAGTAACTAAACAAAAAATCGAGATTTTTTAAATATTTTTTATTATAATTAAGTACCTAAATTAAATATCTAATCTAGTGTACCTAGATTTGTATGAAGTAACATTTGTATCGTCCATGACTTAATGTTTAGTGGCCGATATCAGGATTTTGACTCGCCTTGTATCGGCCATCACCATTTTTAACGGCCGGTATCAGGCGTTTTTATGAAATAATCAACCCTAAATCCGGCCATTCGATTTTTTATTAAAATTAAAAAAAAAAAACAAAAATATTAATCAATAATGTTGCGTTATAATCTCTTTAACCTTCACAAGCAAAAATCAACGTTTTAAACCTCCTAGATAAGTTGCAAACCCTTTCCCCCGTAACCTCGAACTCGTCAATTTTGACTAGAAAATGGCGTGAATTTCGACACGACTGCGCAGGTTACAACATCCAATGCTACTGAACTGTCAAATGAACTTTGATCGCCACCTCATTTAATTCATTTAAAGACAACAATATAATGTACATTATAGAGCAAAATTTGTGCAAGTATATCGAATATTAAATAGTTTTTGATCAAATTCGTAGGAAGTGACCGATACCAGGACGTGGCCGATACAAGGCGGTTTTACCCTATATTGTATATATATATAAAATTGAAGTTTGAAATGTTTAGTGTTTCATAATAAGAACTATCTTGGCTTCATTTTGTAAAATTATTAGAAAGTTAATATATGTGGAACTGCGTAAATCAAAAAATCACTAATTTGTCTTTGAATAAAATTTTAAAATTTCTGAAACCATATTTTAAGACTTTTATTGGTGTGATGTATCTGCTGAACAAAAGTTTAGAAATATGAGTAGTGTGCTTTATTAATAGTTTCATTTTTCTTTGGTAACAGACGCAATAATGAATTAAAATTGATAAAATCGCTTTTACATGACCTTTTCAATCCGCTTATATACTACACAAAAAATTAGAAACATATATAGTGTGCATTTTGTTTAATTTACGGATTCATTATTGCGCTAACATACCTACGAGTAATGCGAGATGCGGGCGGGTGCAGAGAGGCCGCAGACTGCCACGCGCCGCCTCCTATGTTGCTTGGAGAGAGTTGTTTAGTATCATTTTGGTATCCCTTTAAATTATATTAATTTCGACGATACGAAAATTTTTATTAAGATGCTTAAGGTGATTCGAACGATTATGATTGATAATCGTAATCATCAAAATTATGATTACGACTAATTAGTTTTAATCGTTAGTCATGACTAACTTTTTAAAAATTAATTTAAAATGTTAATCTGATTAACGACTATATAACATTTTGCCAACACTGATACATAGATTTAGTTGTAAACGGAAGCATTAGTAAATTTCGGCATCTATTTAAAGGCGTGCTTTGACTATGCGCGTAAGCGTCTCGGCTGGAATACCAAAGGTATCAGGTTCAAATCTCTGACCGCACTACTGTTTTTGAACTCGATTTCCAGTAGGTACAGTGCATGTTCATGAGCTGGAAAAATATAGCCCACAAAGTAACATTTTGTTCATTTTATAATTTCCACTTTTTGTATACTGGAGAACTTTTTGATATTTATTTTCCGGGATAGACAAACAGATTAAATGATAAGATTTCCACTTTTTGTATAGTACTGAAAAACTTTTGGATATTTCGGGGATAGATAAACAGAGGAAAATGATAATATTTTCTACAATTCGTGCAGTTTATAAATTCATCACTTCCATCAGAATCTTCATTTGTGCAACAACCCCATGATAATTGCGACATTTTGGTATCTAGCTAGCTTTTATTAAGTATCTCTTATTTCTACAAAAATTAAAAAAATTAAAAGATGTCTCGTGTATTTATGTGTAATAAAGTGTTGAAAAGAAAAGAATAAGTAAAGCGCAAAGAGCTCTAATATAGATTTAAACTCTGGATCCCTGTCGACTTATTTTGTAATGAGTCTGTGACAGTACATGCCGAGCTGTTAACGCATTGATATAGGTGATGAAAATAAGGATCACTTCATGGGTATAATTATTTTTGTAAACAAGAAAGATTTAATAAAATTGTCTCCTTTGCAACACACGCGACGCGACCCGATCGCTCGTGGGAAGAACGGCAACGGATCGAAGTATAATCGGCGAGCTGGCAACGTAGCCGCACAAACAGAACTAAACCACTAAACTTTCAACTAAGTATGTTCGGCAGGTAGGCACAGAGGAAAAAAAATACTAGTGAGGTAGGTACGTTAGAGCTAGGTAGTTTAGAGTCACACATAGGGCGCTTGTGCACTACACGGAATTTTACCGTCCGGCAGTCCGTTTTTTTACGGTCCTGCCTACAAAATTCGACGGCCGGACGGTAAAATTCCGTGTAGTGCACAAGCGCCCTATGGAATCATAAAAATACCATTTCGTGATAGGAGATAGGTAGATAGGAGTCGTCTCGGCTCAGCCGAGCGCGCAACTTGACCTAACCTACACAATTCGCGCGCAAAAGGCGGGCGGCCGCCCTGCGCTGCGCGCCGCATAATAAATTCGTAAATTAAACAAAATGCACATTATGTGTGTTTCTAATTTTTTGTGTAGTATAAAAGCGGATTGAAAAGGTCATGTAAGAGCGATTTTATCAATTTTAATTCATTATTGCGTCTGTTACGAAAGAAAAATGAAACTATTAAAAACGCACACTAGTCATATTTCTAAACTTTTGTTCAGCAGATACATCACACCACTAAAAGTCTTAAAATATGATTTCAGAAATTTTAGAATTTTATTCAAAGACAAATTAGTGATTTTGTGATTCACGCAGTTACACATATATTAACTTTCTAATAATTTTACAAAGTGAAGCTAAGATAGTTCTTATTATGAAACACTAAAAATTTCAAACTTTAATTTTATATACATTACGTTACACGAAATATTACGAAATGCCTATACCATACTCACAGCACTGTCAGCAAACTTCTAACTTTTCAAAAATAGCTCACAATACACAATGTCATTATGTCATAATCTATACGCTCAGCAAAAATGAAAAATTTTACAATTATCAAAGCTTTTGTATGGAATTTAGTGTCCCACGACCGGACTACTATTGTTCTTTGTTAAACAAAGGTCTAGTTCGAACGACGATTACAAAAACAAAACATCTCGTAAAAGTGTCCCATAGTTTTTGTTTGACACTTTGAGTCGCCTTCAATCAGCTACTCATAAATGTAGGTAACTACGGTCCTGTTAAGTATATACATGTCGTCAGGAGAGCGATAACAAGCGCTCAAGTGCTTTGTTTACATAAAAAATGGGCCATTTCTGTTATTTTCGCAATTAGTAAATTACACTTAAGCGAAACCAAGGCAGGACGCAGATGTCTTACTTTTTTCGGGTAGCTGGTGCCTTACCATTCACGCGCACACCCTTTTACTATTTGGTTATGTATTATGAGCATTTCTACAAAAGGGTTCTTTTTTTCTCAATTCGGTGCTTGATTTATTATTTGGTTTTTTAAGTAGTTTAAATAATAAAAAAATAAGTTTATTCCATCCTGAATCTAATAATGACAATGGGACTAAACATTGAGAAGTGGTTTATGAGAAAAGTTAAGCACCTAATTGAGAATGCACCGAATTGAGAAAATAAACCACCGAATTTCAAAAACGCCCATTGAATTTAGAATTGATGTACCTAATATAGAAACAATGGATTTGAATGATCAAAATAATAAATACCATAAACGTTTTGTTAACTGACTGCTAGTCTATTAGTTTATTAGATGGTCTATCTTTAATGTTTCTATCTTAAATTGAAATATAAATAATAAAAACAAAAATTCAAATCAACATGTATAATTTTTCAATAGAGAACTAAGAATTAGTCTTAATTTTTATTTAAGAAGAATTTTAATACGTTATGAAGAATCTAAATCGCAGTCCTATCCATTCCAATACAAAATTATTTAATTTCTTTCCTAACAAAGATATCTATCAGAACGTTCCATGGCTTGTTATGTAGCATCAGGGATAAATTCGGTGAACCACCTCTTACTAGTGTGGCTCACCATTCACTTGCATTCTCTATCCATAATTTTAATGTTTTTGCATTGTTCTACCCTATTAATACATAACCAAATAGTAAAAGGATCTACGTGGTAATGGCAAGGCACCAGCCGGATAAACTACACAAAACAAGCAAACCGGGTAATTTAGGTAATATCGAATCAGGGACCTGGCCTACTGGGCAACCTGCGTATGCCATGATGAATGCCATTCTCCTACAAACCCACTTCCCAAACTGCCAGCCTCTACAGCATATCGAGTGGCAGGACGTAACAAGTCACCCAACAGATGACCTCTGGTCTTTCGCTAAAAGGGTGATAACAGAGAACAGGTAAGATGCGCAATAAACAGTTTCAGTTCAACATCTTTCCTGCCTTTCTACAATAGGGGGATCAGCAACTCGTTGCGGTCATTACTCATCTTTTTCAAGCCTGCCTGGCGCATGGCTACATCCCACACCCCTGGAGGGAAGTCATGGTAGTATTCATACCAAAACCTGGTAAGTCCGACTACATGAACCTGAAAACTTTCCAACCCCTTAGCCTTTCCTCCTTCCTGCTGAAGACCATGGGAAGGGTATGTCAATGGTTTTTACGAGATACAATTCAATCTGTACATCCTTTACATAAGCACCAGCACGCCTACAGTGCTGGCAAATCCACAGAATTGGCACTCAATGAACTCGTCAGTAAGATTCAAAACAAACTGATATGCCTTGGAGCGTTCCTCGAAATTAATGAGGCCGTTGATAAGACTACCTTCAGCAGCATTGAGAAAGCGCTGGTAAGGAGAGGTGTCAACAGATGCATTGTCAACATGCTTTGCAACAGACTGATACAGATATCCGGTGATGGATACCAAAGGACGCATATGGCAAGAGGAGGCCCCCAGGGAGGCGTCCTCTCTCCACTGATATGGAACCTGGTAGTAGACGACCTGCTCTTACTCCTTAAATCAAGTCACTTTTACACCATAATATATGTTACGCTGATGTCACCATCCTAACAATGGGTACTCAAGCATAGTATGATCGCCCAAAGCTGCTCAGACTGTAGGAGCAAAGAAATGCAGAGTCTTCTACGACAGGCCGGCTGTGCTCTCACTGGCTGCATGAACACTGCTCCAATTGCAGCGCTGGAGGTAATGCTTAACCTTACTCCACTGCATCTTCACGTGCAACAAGAGGCAAAAGCAGCACTTAGACTGAAACACCCAGGTACCCTCAGGTTTCCAAAGGTAAGACACATAAAGGGCCAACTGGAGGAATGGTTGGACATACTCCTTGTAGAGGCGGTGTGTGATGAGGTCAAACCATCCTTCGTCCTTGATAAGAAATACAAAATACAACTGGACGACTTACAAAGCTCTCGGGCACAACACAGAGCGCTTCTGATATACACCAATGCCTCCAAGACCTCTAATGGAGCGGGGACAGGTGTGTTCTCAGAAGACTAAAACATACAAATTGCGCTGCCACGAAGTTCATACAAATCTGTCTTTCAAGCTGAGTGTATGGGCATTTTACTGGCAGCTCAAGCAGTCGTAACCAGGGAAGTAACCGACTATGATGTGCTCTATTGATTGCCATTATCATTTACGAATGGCCCTTATAGCTGAATTCATAATATGTGAAATCTCAATTCGGTGTAAGTTTTCTCAATTCGATGCCCCATTTTCCATGGAATTGAGATCCACGGAATTGAAAAAATATTACAATTCGTCAAATTACTCGAAAATATGATAAATTACAACAATTTCTATAAAACATACTGGCAGATATCAGTTAAACACTCAATTAATTTACCACAATTCTCATTAAATATTTCATAAACAAAATTAATGTCGCACACCGATTTGAGAAATGACCCGACCCCAAAAACACCGAAAGATTTCGAACCTTCGAAAAATGCTCCTCAATGCGACAGGTCCTCCATCCACACACCTCGGCCGCTCGGGCGCAACCCCCGGGTGGCGAGAATCAGTAGTGTGCATTCGTACTGCGCTTAGTTAGTGATATAGGTAAGCAAAAGTAAATTTCACCGAATTGAGGCACACCCCTCGGACAAAATTTAAATGCGTTACTGTATGAAAACCCAAGGATGTACAATAAATATAATAACGTATATGGCTTTATTGTGTATCACTTGTTCTGTGAATGTGAGAATTATAATGAGCAAGTTATTGTTTTAAAAGTTATGAAACAATAACGAGTAAATTCTGGAAACCGGACACTCCATTTTAAGCGAAATTCTGCCCGTTTTTGAACTTTCTGATTTTTTTGAGGAGATATGTAAAACCTGGCGGTCTTCTAGATATGCTCTCCATCAGGTCAAGAGTCCTATAAATATGTGTGATTTTTTTCAAGTACCTAATTCAATTTTAAAGGTACTTTTTTCGCTCCAGTAGGTCAATCGGTCGTCTCTGTAGAAATGCCCATTATAATAGGGTAATGCAAAAACAATTGTATAGGGACTGCAAGTGAATGGTGAGACGCCAGTCATACAAAAAAAAGTAAGAAATGGTCTTCCTAAATAAAATTGTCCCTGGTACCTATACCTTGTTTACGTTGGTTTGATGGTGTATTGAAATATATTCAGCCCGTCGATTTTATTTTTGTTGAGTACCTACCTCCCTTAATCCATCACTCTTCTCATTTTATGTGAAATTACTTAAGTGGATTGCATTAGGGTTTTATTTTCTATAAGGATCGAGGAAACGCTTTGTGCGGATTTGCTTATGGAATTCGAGGGTCAGCAATAAACATTAATGATATAATGCGCAAAGCCCATGATCCATACATAAGGTTTTACTCGCTAAGTGAAACGTAGGTACTTTCTTATACTTTTAAGCAAATGGGGCGGTATAAGTCCCGGTTACTTGAAATGAAAGAATCCTGCCCGGTTGCGGTGCGGATAGGTTGGTTAAAAATCCATCTGAGCAAGTTTGTCAAGGAGAATAAAGGGGTCAACCTCGGAGTGGGAGATAATAAGCTATAAACTCGTGTACACATTTATTTTGGTGTTCTAAAAGTTGTCTCAAAAGTCACATTAGTTAATATCTTGTGTCTGCAGAAAACTGTTTTTTGTTTTTTGCGATTATCTCGGTTTCCATAGCTTCAATGATGTTGGCATGTATGGACCAAATATGTAAATAGACAATGAGTATTGCCATGTAAAAGAAAATTTGCCACTTTCAAGGTGAAAAATGGAAAATGAAGTATTTAGAAAAAATCGACCCGTTTCGCCACCTCTCCATTTTTCAACCATTAAAATTGCATTGTAAACGCAAAAAAGAAAAAAAATTTAATAACTCATTTTCAAGGTGGTTTTCGAGATTTACCAAAAAAATGTTTTTTTTTATATAAGTACTTATCCTATTAGATTTTGCCTTATGACATTTGACTGTTTTTCATCTCTCATTCCAAGGTGAAACCCCTAATATGGACTACTGGACTAATTTGAAGACAAAGCTTTCACTCTCCGCTCTTCTTCAGTGGAGAGGATATAAGCGAGGTATATGTCGGCGCCTCATCCGGATACATCTTAAATCAAACGCAACATTAGCTTTTAACTTGTATTTTTATAAGAATTTACACAATGACAGGCAAACGTCGTCGATAGTCGTAGCAGAAGCCCATTTTTTAAATATGACATCCATATCTCAGCAAGCCATCAAGTACAGGTTTTACTTATTTCTAGAACTTAAATATCGATACAATAAAATAACAAATAGTATTAAATACAAGCAAATGTTATTCAAGTGTGTTTGGAAACTATAATTCACATTAAAACTCTTCACTTATAATCATCATAAATATGTTGCCTAAACGGAAACTCATGAAAAGCCTTGTAAAGAATAATCATCTTATTTTATAAAGGGACTTAATAATTTGTAGCAATTGAGCTAAACATAACAAAGTATTGAAAGATTAATTATGATAGCTATTACAAGCGAACAACACATATAATTTCCTTTTTAATATTTAAACATCAATTAAACATTTGGAATATTAGTAACAGCAGATGTTATCAGATGGCGCTGTGCGTCTACAAAAGAATGACAATTTCGTAAAAGTAGTTTTCAGTATTAATATTATTTTAATAATATAATAAACTAAGATAACAATCAGGAACTTACTGAGTTAACGGCAATTAACTAAACATCAATCAAATAAAGCCTGCGCCCATACGGCCATACTGACTCAAGCGCGCTCTCGGCGCTTTACTTACATGTATAATAACAACAACAGTGACAAACAATTATTTACAAATCCATAAACTTAAGCGCTATTGTAACACACTCTTCAATTAACACAAGTGAACAAAGTCTTATTCAACATTTTAAACATTACAACCAATTATAAAATACAAATAAGACAGCATAGCTCATCACGGGGTCTAACTACCCCTAGGCATCACCATCACAGGATCTAGCCCGCACCAGGCGTCACCCTCGTCAGGGTTTAGCCATCCCCAGGCGTCACCACTACGGGATCTAGCCTCCATCAGGCGTCACCACTACGGGATCTAGCCTCCACCAGGCGTCACCACTACGGGATCTAGCCTCCATCAGGCGTCACCACTACGGGATCTAGCCTCCATCAGGCGTCACCACTACGGGATCTAGCCTCCATCAGGCGTCACCACTACGGGATCTAGCCTCCACCAGGCGTCACCACTACGGGATCTAGCCTCCATCAGGCGTCACCACTACGGGATCTAGCCTCCATCAGGCGTCACCACTACGGGATCTAGCCTCCATCAGGCGTCACCACTACGGGATCTAGCCTCCACCAGGCGTCACCACTACGGGATCTAGCCTCCATCAGGCGTCACCACTACGGGATCTAGCCTCCATCAGGCGTCACCACTACGGGATCTAGTCTCCACCAGGCGTCACCACTACGGGATCTAGCCTCCATCAGGCGTCACCACTACGGGATCTAGCCTCCATCAGGCGTCACCACTACGGGATCTAGCCTCCACCAGGCGTCACCACTACGGGATCTAGCCTCCATCAGGCGTCACCACTACGGGATCTAGCCTCCATCAGGCGTCACCACTACGGGATCTAGCCTCCATCAGGCGTCACCACTACGGGATCTAGCCTCCATCAGGCGTCACCACTACGGGATCTAGCCTCCATCAGGCGTCACCACTACGGGATCTAGCCTCCACCAGGCGTCACCACTACGGGATCTAGCCTCCATCAGGCGTCACCACTACGGGATCTAGCCTCCATCAGGCGTCACCACTACGGGATCTAGCCTTACACTAGGCATCACCCACCTCGGGATCTAGCCTCCAAGACCGGGAAAAGGATACGCATGGTGGCCAGCCAGCGTTTAAGGATGGGAAGTTTTGGATAGGGTAATAGGGATAAATAAATAAAACAAACACAGAAACACAAAACATATGTAGAAGTAGATGCATTTAAATTCTTTTTCTTTAAATTCGTTATTGTTGTTGTAATATTTGAACAAAATAAGACTCGGTGGTAGTGGCGTTCAGCTCAACAGGTTTCTAATTATCAATCGCCCATACGGTCATACGGTCATAATATGATCGCTTCTTCTGAATAACATCATGCTGAGCTAAAGGTGCAGGGCTAAGTTAAAGTTTTGTGACTAGCGATATTTTCTGAACAACCACAAAGATGACATGTTTGATCCTATGCTGAACTGTCAAAGTAGACAAAACTTCTAATATTTCTATCAGTTCAATTTTGGACTTAATTAATTTGTTGCAGAATGTTTGATCTTAATGCATTGCGAATTTCACATAACATTTCATGCAATGGGTAGCGAATTAATTTATTAACTGAACTTTGTATAATAGTATTTAAGTTGCTGTAGTATCAAAACACGCTTTGTTTTAAAAATATCGCTCGTCCATCCTATATTTTTATATTCATAAAAGGGAATCAAAGTTCTCAATAATGTGATTAATAAAAAGAGGTATTAGGATAATAAACTGAGGCAAATATTATTGTCATAAATGTTGTTTTCTGCTACTTACACAACATTTAAATTCATAAAAATAAAAACAACAAACTAAAGAAAAGAAAATGACGGGCATCAAATTGATTTTCAAATTACTTTTGAATTACATTAATAAATACAGTTATTTAACTCTAAAAGAATTGAGGAAATCAGTTTCTATTGCTGAATTTTAACTACTAGATAAAAAAAAAACAAGTGGAAAAATATACCAACTAGGTACTTATTGAACTTTTGTCGACTTTCAAAGATGTTCCAAACTTTATTGTGACTTATAGTTTTAAACTCAAAATAGTTATAATTAAATGTTTTCTACTTTTTACTTTTCACATTAATTTTTATTGTATCACACATCTAAAAATGCTGTAGCTGTTGAGGTGAAAAGTTACATTACAAAGACGAGAGCATTCTTTTTATGATTTCTCGTGCCACTATCACTCATCACTTGTGTGGTGAGTGTTGAATTAGAAGTACTCGGTACGCACTCCTCTTCATGAATTGTGATTAAAATTCAACACTCGTAACCAAAATTTTTTAAAATCTCTTATTGCACAGATGATTATTTTTAAACAATTTACTCTATACCCTGTGTTTTTCTTAAAAGCAGAACAGCTTAAGCTGTAGGAGTTGTTAGCTATAGATGCCACTGTTTATTAAGCTCAACTACAGACATATTAATATTCCTTTTTTTTATTACAAGACATATTAATATTCATTTTTTTATTACAAGCTCTACCTGTTTATTAGTCCTACTGACTCAGCTACCACGTGATGTTGAATCCTCGAATGTTCACAGAAATTAAATTGAATCGTAATAAAAACCGGCCAAGTGCGAGTCCGACTCGCGCACGAACGGTTCCGTACCATTGACGGCAAGCAACGAGCAAAAAAAAACGGCAAATAAGATGACGTTTGATGTATGGAAGCCCCACTTAAATATTTCTTTTTTTTTGTATTTGTGCTTAAACCGGCAACAGAAATACATCATCAGTAAAAATTTCAACAGTCTAGCTATCACGATTCATGAGATATAGCCTGGTGACAGACGACATACAGACTGACAGTTGAGTCTTAGTAATAGAGTCCAGGTTTTTACTCCTTGGGTACGGAACCCTAAAAACATGTCAGTGTTCCAAATATGCTTATTAAGTTTTAAAAACATTTGATTGTGAATTCAGTCCGATCATACGCAAGTATAAATCATAATTATGAACATTTAGGCTTTGAAGCCACTTATGAAAATAAAATTAAAATAAAATCGAGATTTAACAGAAGCAAAGTATTGCTACAAGTGGCCCCTTTGATTTGATTCATGAACAAGAGAAGAGAAGTTTGTTTTCCTTTCTCGGCTCCAAGGGATTGCAGACTTAAGCATTTAAATTGATATAAATTTCAGCCTGATACCCCCCACGCATTCTTGCGAAAAAGTTTCTTGACAGACAGCCAGATCCACGAATGGGGGCCCGACCAAGCTCACGCAGCATATGACAACAATATACCATGTTCATACCCTAGCCTGTGTATTCGATATTCTACACTTTTAGTAGAGAATAGGACTTCAAGAAGAGCGTTATCAAATCCAGGCAACAAACACACTAAACTAACACAAAAGTCACCACACCGCGCGTACGAAGTCGCGGGCAACAGCTAGTATGAAAATAAAATCATATTCTGCTTTATTTCGTTTTCCATTCACTCAATCGGTGAACAGTCATGAACAGTATAAAAAGGAACTGCTATTCTAATTGGATGTATTTGCTACTTGTTGAGCTCTACAAACACCTTTACGAAATCTTCATCTTAGTGAATTCTCAACCAATTCGTAACAATAATTTTACGTAAAACAATTTGCAATAATAATTAATAGATTTTCCATTTTGGGACTTAAAACGTTAGTCATTTTGACGTTGAACAGTCTTTCTCCAAATTCCTTTTGCGGTGGCAAATAGTCACATTCAATAGCTTTAGTGGTACTCGCATTAGCAGAATCATTAATTCGTGGCATTACGGCTACCGATTTAAAAGTGGTCTTTCTTTACAATCACGTAAATAATGCCTAGGTTTATGACAGGAGTAACATATAATTTTGATTTGTCATAGCAACTTAAGGACCGAATTCAACAACAAGTGGTTTCTATAAATCATGCTTATTGATATCGTATTTACTTAAATAAGGCTTAACTTTCGTTTACGATAAGTTTTCAGAACAAAAATGAGACTAGGCAAGGTATAAGACATGTTTCGTTCGTTAATTCAGACCGAATAAATTCAGGATAAGTAAGTAAATACCTGTTACCAGAGCCTCAACTACCTCCACATCAAAAGCCTCAGCCCAAGTCAGCGTAGCTCACAGACTAGTCTGAATGGTAAGCCCTCCATTTGTTGACGTCATCAGCATACCGGAATTCCCTGCCAAAAATTAGAATTAGTTCCGTTTTCACTTGTTCCCAAGTTGTAGATCTGTGAGACCAAGTAAGTATTGGCCCAAGTTTTAGGCCGACCTTTCAATTAGTATAAAATAGTTTTCATTCGCAACTCGATTGATAGGGTGTTAAACATCGCAATCGTTTTATCTACATATGCGCACCAATCTCTTATATCATGAGAACATTCATCAGGACGAACGAGTGCTAAATAAAAATTATTTATTTTTCAAAGTGGAAGGAAAACATGACTCTGACGAAAGAGCTGCGGAGACTGATGCGCTTGCTGCAGCGTATTTTATCACCAAATTGACAAGATTCATGACCTGCTCAATGTTGAACACGGGGTTGACTGCTGGAGGCCGCGGTACTCTGGTACCGCCGGGTAACGTTGGAGATGGAAACCCGTCTCCAGTCCTCGATCCCACCGCTGCTGTCGGCGCCTCATCCGGATACATCTTAAATCAAACGCAACATTAGCTTTTAACTTGTATTTTTATAAGAATTTACACAATGACAGGCAAACGTCGTCGATAGTCGTAGCAGAAGCCCATTTTTTAAATATGACATCCATATCTCAGCAAGCCATCAAGTACAGGTTTTACTTATTTCTAGAACTTAAATATCGATACAATAAAATAACAAATAGTATTAAATACAAGCAAATGTTATTCAAGTGTGTTTGGAAACTATAATTCACATTAAAACTCTTCACTTATAATCATCATAAATATGTTGCCTAAACGGAAACTCATGAAAAGCCTTGTAAAGAATAATCATCTTATTTTATAAAGGGACTTAATAATTTGTAGCAATTGAGCTAAACATAACAAAGTATTGAAAGATTAATTATGATAGCTATTACAAGCGAACAACACATATAATTTCCTTTTTAATATTTAAACATCAATTAAACATTTGGAATATTAGTAACAGCAGATGTTATCAGATGGCGCTGTGCGTCTACAAAAGAATGACAATTTCGTAAAAGTAGTTTTCAGTATTAATATTATTTTAATAATATAATAAACTAAGATAACAATCAGGAACTTACTGAGTTAACGGCAATTAACTAAACATCAATCAAATAAAGCCTGCGCCCATATATACCTACCTATTTGACTGATTTAAATATCCTGAATCAGAGATATAAATCATCGAACTTTCTAATTAGACAAGGAGAGCGCTAAAGGCATGTGACGTCACCTCCCTGTAACGTCTTAGCAATTCAAATTCGTTTTAGAAAGAGACGGCTAGATTTACAATTAAACAGCTCGTAAGTCTCTTGTTGTAAAACAGATTCAATTATTTTTACTTATACACATTTAGTATTCTTAAGTTTTGCGTTTTTTTATTTCATTATTAAATTTTATATAAGTATTATATCATCATCATCATCATGTCAGCCGAACGACGTCCACTGCTGGGCATAGGCAAATATAATAAAATATAATTAAATATAATACAAATTTTAACAACGGTCAAACACCCTATTCTGAACTCGCTTACTGCAACGCAACTCGGCTAGACAGTCTCGGTCAAAGTCAATATGTGAAGCTTCTTATGCTCTCATATACTTATAAAGGGAACATGTCCTATATAAGCGAGTATAAACATTATTAATTAATAGAATCTGATCGCCATCAAGTCGTCGCTATAATTAGTCCCAACTATCCGCCATGTTGTGACGTCATCAGTCAACTACCCATAATTAGGCGATGGACTGACAATACACCGATCCCAAGCCGCTACAAATTATATCTAAAAATAGATTGGAGGTAATAAATGTATCAGTACCTTGGAGAGAAAAAATTTCCGAATACGAAAACTTACTTATGTCAGCTAACTTGTGTTCTAGAAAAAAATTGGGTGCGTCTGTCATAGACACAGTCGTGTGTTATACGTCAATAAGTACTTTTACGTATTGGGTTTTAGTTTTAAAATAAAATATTATTATTTATGTAGCTATTCAAGATAAAATCAAGGGAACAAATACCGGCATTTTGTCCTATTTGTTAATATATTTTTTTCTTATCTATACAAATAAATAAAATTGGAGTGTCTGTTTGTAATACTAAAATAACCGCTTTTTACTACATGCCTAGGATTATATATACGGTACATATACCAAAATAACATTTTTTACAATTTTTGTCTGTCTGTCTGTCTGTCTGTCTGTCTGTCGGTTTGTTCCTGCTAATCTCTGAAACGGCTGGACTGATTTTGACGGGATTTTTACTGGCAGGTAGCTGATGTAATAAGGAGTAACTTAGGCTACTTTTTATCCCGGAAAAATATCACATTCCCGCGGAATAACGTCGTGTAGTCCACGCGGGCGAAGCTGCGGGCGGCCGCTAGTTTAAAAATAAATAAATATTTTTTTACATTCACACCAGTATCTAGCTCATAAGTATCCTACCCCTGCACCAAATCGATCGTCTAACATTTTACATACCTATCTACTTTAAAATAATAATAATAAATTAATACAGTTTACCGTAAGCTTCCGTCCCACCCCACTAGGGGGACGAACATTCCTGTAATAGTAAAACTACAAATAAAAATCGGCCAAGTGCGAGTCAGACTCGCTCATGATCATGAAGGGTTCCGTACCCACTTAACGTACCGATTATTTACACCTAGCAAAAATACCACTGTCATTGTTGGCCAAAAAAAAAATAACTTTGTTTTTCACAGTATTCGTATGAATGAGTTATATTTGCGTTTTTCGAAAATGTGTATATCTCAAAAACTTGTAAAGCCTACTTAGCTGTAATAGTTTTCCTTTTAACTTCGTCATATGTACTACTATCGTGAATTTTTTCACGTATCCAGAAACAACCATTTGGCTGGTAGGGGGGGGGGGGGACACTTGACTCTAACAAAATTTTGCACTTTAAAGCTTAATAATTCACAAACAGATGCCTCAATCAAAAAACAACATGATTTTTGAAATTGCTACGACGACATCCCACACTATAGGGGTAGACAAGAAAAAAAAATTACATACCCACTTCACGTACCTATAGGGGAGGTAACCTAAAAAAAATATTTTTCAAAATTTTACTTTACCGCTTTGCTGGCGTGATAAATATGTATATTGATGCCAAATTACAGCTTTCTAGTACTAAGAGTCCTTCAGTCGCAGAATGTACCTTCGCAAAATGTACCGCGTGCGCAAAACGTCCCTTTCTCATATTGCACCTTTCGCAAAACGTACCTTTCTCATAATGCACCATTCGCAAAATGCACCATTCGCAAAATGTACCTTTCGCAAAATGCACCATTCGCAAAATGTACCTTTCGCAAAATGCACCTTTCGCAAAAAGCACCTTTCGCAAAATGTACCTTTCGCAAAACGTACCTTTTTTACTAAGGCGACTAAGAGCAGTTTCACACTAACTTTGTCAAGCGAAGGAGTGTGGCGTTCAATTAACTGCAAAAGAAACGCCGGCCGGCTGAAAAACGTTTGCGCTTCGCATACGTACATCACTCACACTCTTTATTCCCTGTAGTCCCTTTTAACACTGTCCCTGGTGTGACAACTGGGAATTTTCTTTCCTCTCGTCACGGGGGTGTAAAATTTTACCAACTGTTCCCTTTCAATCCTTGCCTGAGCGGGCCTCGGGCGTGAACAAGCGATTGCTAGCGGCGGCTTCCAGAACTCACGCGCCTTGTATCGGCGCACAGCTGCCAGTGGTGTTGCGAGTTATTTTTTATTTGTAGCAATGAGGATTTAGTTTATTTTACGATTTCGTTACCTGCTTGTGTGTAGGTAGGTATTTTTTTATAAAACAATGTTCGGACTTAATAATCTGCTTGTGTATATTTTATTCTTTTTATAAAACAATATTCAGATTTCGTAATCTGCTTGTGTGTAGGTGTTTTAGTTTTTTTTAACTAAACAATGCTCGAATTTCATTATCTGCTTGTGTGTATACTAGTTTTTTTAAACAATATTCAGATTTCATAATCTCCTTGGGTTTCGTAATCTGCTTGTGTGTATTTTAGTTTTTTTTTTTCAATAAAACAAATATATTATGTTCAGGTTGTTTAATTTACTTACTTGTTAAAGCAAATAATGCACTATTAAATTTTAAATGGTAAAAAGATTTTATGAGATGAGTTGTTTTATTTTTTCTCAAAAGACTTATCCCCTAAAAACTTTTTAATGCTTAAGTAGTGCATTATTTGCTATTACCAATAAATTAAAAAATCAGAACATTCTCCATGAAAATGCTCTTGGAAGCTTTACTAAACAAAGGTACGTTTTGCGAAAGGTACATTTTGCGAACGCTGCTTTTTGCGAAAGGTGCATTTTGCGAAAGGTACATTTTGCGAATGGTGCATTTTGCGAAAGGTACATTTTGCGAATGGTGCATTTTGCGAAAGGTACATTTTGCGAATGGTGCATTTTGCGAATGGTGCATTATGAGAAAGGTACGTTTTGCGAAAGGTGCAATATGAGAAAGGGACGTTTTGCGCACGCGGTACATTTTGCGAAAGGTACATTCTGCGACTGAAGGCTAAGAGTCTATGAGCTAGACTGGGGTCAGACGGACGGACGGACAGACGGACAGACGGACATGGCGAAACTATATCATGTTGACTACGGAACCCTAAAAACGATTGTTAGCTTTATTTATTGAACGACTAAAAGGTCTATCTGCGAATGGTTTACCTTCCATATTTATACAGTCGGCATAAAGCAAAGTTTCCTCGGGAGCCTTATTCAAATACTTTTGGTATTAAAGAGAGGATTCTTGAAATTCAGGAAGATTGCGCCGACTGAAACGGGTGTTCGTCATAAAAGTATGTTTTGCGGAATCGTGTTAGCATTTATTGAATTTATAAATGTTACTTACTCGTTTATCTCCTTTGTCTTTGAGTAAGTTATTTAAGTTATTTAAATTTTTACTTTTTTGCATTCACAATGCAATTTTAGAAAAATTTAAAATGAAGTATACATATTTAATTAACGCTGGCTATACAGCGCGTAAGAAGTATTGGATAAATTCAACGCTTCTCGTAACGACTTCGTAGCTCAGAGGTTAGTGCGCAGTCGCCTGGATAGCGAAAGGTCGTGGGTTCGAGTCCCATCAGAGCTGGTTGTGACACGGGTAGATTTTTCTAAAATACTTCGATTTAATTTTTTCAAATTTATTTAAAGTACTTATGTACAAATATAAATCTCCAATAGGTATGTATCTTTTTATAAATCAAATATGTAGATATACCTACAGGGTGTTAGTTTGTTTTTTTTTTTAGTTGCAAACCCGAAACCACAGCTTGTACTCATAAAATTGAACAACTTTCCCCACGAAACATGGTTCTAATGATAAAAAATTTTCTTAATCGGTTCAGTTGTTTCGGCAATGCAAACAAACAAATAGCGGATAATTGCGGAAGTAAGCTACATATTTTTCGTTTTTCACAATGGTTAGGGACTTCCGCTAAGTGACGCCTGATTCAATCAAATACTAACAAACAAACAATCTAATCTTTCCTCTTTATAGTATTAAGTACTGGTTAGCTACTCCGTTGTGGATAAAAAAAATATTGTAATGTTTTTCCATTTAAAAGACAAAACTAACTGATACCAAAATAACATTCTCTCCTCTTATTTATTAGACATCAAACCCACTCCCCTCACATATTCATCATACCCGCGGCTGTTGGCCCAATATGCTGTCAATGATATCTACTTTCTGTCAATTTATTTGCAATAAAGCCCTTTTATGGCATCTCTGATAGGTACAGTAAAAACCTCTTCAATTATTACAAAACAGTCATATTTTTCATACGAATTCTAACTCTAATATCTCAAGTTTTAGGTCCAATGTCTGTTTGGAGAATTAGACAGTCGGGTTAGGTTTTATTTGCTGTCAACTGTCCAGTAATATTGGTAATATTTGTAAACGACTCCACTGCTCTAATTTGACCAAACAAATTGATCAACATTTTACTGTTATATAAGTGGCCAAATGGGTGCCAACCCATCTTCTGAGAAATGGAAGATAAAGGAACTTATTCTTACTATCATCATCATCAGCCATTTAACCCGGCGTGAGTTAGGTCCGGTATGTCATACCCGAGAAGTTTTTAAACGCTAATTCTTTAATGTTACTGTTTCCATGCGAGTCCCGTCGTTTCAGTAGCTGGAGCTAAGGGTATGAGGTGCGAGGTACAGTTGCGCCGGGGCGGCGCGGCGACGACGACGGTAGGTATATACACACATGACCCACCACGCGGGCCCAATGCGGGTTCGTGGGTATTAACGACTGCAAATGCAGCCGGGACGAACGGCTTAAGGCACTGATTCCCGAAAATAAGGTGTTTTAAATTATGGATTACTCGCAAACCACAAGTACTCAAAATTTGGAAAAAATATATGTTATTTAACAGCTATTTATCTAGTGCTTCCGGCCGTATTTTTTTGATTAGTGATATTTTACTGTGTCAAATAAAATCCCAAACATCCGTCTAATCGTAATCCAAATATCGTATTACTTGCAGTATACTTGATTTTAGTTAATGAAAAATATACGAAAATGATTGTCTTTGATTAGCCGAGGGATTCCGGCCGTCATAATTTGATTTTTTTAATAGTTGATTTTTAATTGAATATTAAGTGATTTTCGATTCGCGGGGCGTTCGCGAGTTCACAGTTCACTGCCGGCTGCCGCTGCGTCCGCGTGAAGTGTATCGAGTGCGGCCGAGCAAGCGTTAGCGTGCCTATTTCGGTCGGGATTCCTCGCCTTAGGGTCACAGCAGTCATATCAACTCGGAAAGGGATCGACACCGTATCGCCTTTCTCCTCGCCGTCAACCAGGCGTCAGTCAACCTAACGCAAGCACGTTACCAAACCGGATCAGCGTCGGTACGTCTCGGCTCGGCTACGGCTAGGCGACGCCGCGCTTACGCTTCGCTGCACAGTGGTTCCATATCGAAACGACTCTGGGGCACTGGTGTTCCCCAGGGTTGCGAAAATACTTACACTGGACACATCCGAGGGCCAGCGCAGTCGAAGCGACGCTGACGAGAAGAGATTTGCAACAGCTACTCAAAAAAATTGAAATCCTGGCTGTTAAGTTTTGTAATATACAGGCAAAAATATGCACCTGGGGCACGCCTGTGCCCCGCTCGTGTAACGGAGTGACAGACGCTGCCAGCAGCATTAACTTGACTACCACTGGTGGCTTGGCGTCGCATCCAAGCCGTCGCCAAATGAGGTAAGGACAGGAATGTAATAATACAATTTGGCATGTTTTGTTTGGCTTTGGTTGCTGACGTCACTAACATGGCAGGCCAATGAGAATAGAGCTCTTAGACTGAGACTGAGTTTATTCTAGGCCTTTACAAGCCACGAGGCCACAAAAGCCCTGCGGCGGGAGACTTGTAACGAGAAGAACCGGTGCAAACTAATTAAGAGATCCCTTAAAGGCTGAAATGTCGTTTAAAAAAATTCATCCTAGAAAATGTAAAACTTAAAACGAAAGAGATGAAAATCGATTTTTAATATAATTTATTGATTACAATTACTTTTCCAATTAAGAAAACTTAAACAATCCTATCCTGTTATATTAATTTTCAGTTTTTGCATTCACAATGCAATTTTTATAATAGAAAAATGGAAAATGAAATATTTAGAAAAAATCGACCCGTCTCACAACTAGCTCCGATGGGACTCGAACCCACAGCGAAAGATCGTGGGTTCGAGTCCCATCGGAGCTAGTTGTGAGACGGGTCGATTTTTTCTAAATATTTCATTTTCCATTTTTCAATCCTATCCTACTAACTAATATTATAAATTTTAATGTAAAAGTTTAGATGTTTGAACGTTTGTTACTCAATCACGCCAAAACATCTGAACGGATTTGGCCGAAATTTGAACACAGATACTTTGTAGCCTTTTTATCCCGAAAAAATATCACATTCCCGCAGTGTAACGTCGTGTAGTCCACGCGGGCAAAGCCGCGGGCGGCAAGCTAGTTTTCTATGGGTTTGACAGCTGTCGAACTGACGTAATCTCGGGTACTAATCCGATCGAATAAAATACTTTTTTACCGACAAAAATACTAGTCATCAATATAACCTAACCTGAACCTATTTTCTCCGCAACCAAACTTAGTACTTTAGTCGGTATTTTGTGGGTCGGTTTAATATATTCCTATTTTCCTAATCTCTTTGTTCGGTTGCTGACCCTTACCTATGAGCAAACTGAGTGTTTATTATAAATTAATTACACACACATACACACACACACACATACACACACACATACACACATACACACACACACAAACACGTACGCGCACACACACTTACACACACACACACTTCTTTCTGGTAATTGGTTGTTTGTTACTATAAGTTCCAAAGTAGAATTTTGTATGCTTTTATTGTGGATTTTATTTATTATTTGAAGTACCTTTGTAACGAAGAGAGCACTGGCCTCTGTCACTCAGGTGATAAACCTAATATAGGGGTCAGGGACTTCATCACTAACATGTAAGAAATTGTGACAATAAATATTTCTAATTTCTAATTTGTGGTTTGTGTACTATCAATCATCAAAACACTCGCAATTTTATTTTAGATGTTTGAATACTCAATCACGGCGAAACGACTGAACGATTCTGAAGAGATAGATTTTCGTCTGGAATAGCAGAGGAAAGACAACTTTTCCCCGGGAAAATATCTTATTCCCGCGGGAAATCATCGTGTAGCTCACGCGGGCAAAGACGCGGGCGGAAAGCTTGTTACTATACATATAATGAGTTTGCTTATTTGACCCGTAACTTGAAACTATTCAATCACAGCGAAACGAATGAACGATTCTGAAGAGATAGATTTTCGTCTGGAATAGCAGAGGAAAGACAACGTTTTACCCAGGGGAAATATCTTATTCCCGCGGGAAATCATCGTGTAGCTCACGCAGGCAAAGACGCGGGCGGAAAGCTTGTTACTATACATTTAATGAGTTTGCTTATTTGAACCGTAACTTGAAACTATTCAATCACGGCGCAACGACTGAACGATTCTGAAGAGATAGATTTTTGTCTGGAATAGCAGAGGAAAGGCTACTTTTTACCCCGGGAAAATATCTTATTCCCACGGGAAATCATCGTGTAGCTCACGCGGGCAAAGATGCGGGCGATAAGCTAGTTACTAATGAATGAGTTTGCTTATTAGAACCGTAACTTGAAACTGTTATTACCAGTCCAATAATCAATAAGTACCTATGTGTTTAGTAAGCCCACTTGTCGTTAAACATTACTTACAAAGCTATTTAACGTCACGCGACGAAGAGCTCCATTACGACTAAGTTGAATACTTTGTGTATATATGAATTTTACAGTTCTGTTGGCACTCTACCAAGCTTTATATGTTTTTATTGTCAACTAGCTGCCCCGCTCCACCTTCGCGCTGGTGGCGCCATCTATTTATTGAAAATTTTCTTACATACAAACCTTGTCCTGATAATAAGAAACATAACAAGAATTAACTAATTTGGTGCAGTCGTTCTAAAGTTATCTCTCCATGGGCCCGACGTAGATTTATTAGCCTCAGTATCCTGGCTCCGTTTCGGTGATCTTTTTGGTGAAACCGAAGGTTTTGTCTGTGCAATTATGGATGAGGTTGTGATGACGAATAACTACCGAAAGTATATCCTAAGGGATGGCACAGTGGATATTTGCCGAGCGTGCCATCGTCCGGGTGAATCCCTTAGGCATATAATCTCCGGTTGTTCTCGTCTCCCAAACGGCGAGTATTTGCATAGACATAACCAAGTAGCCAGGATAATACACCAACAACTTGCTCTGAAACATAGTCTTGTGGCATCCGAGGTGCCGTACTACAGGTATGCACCAGAACAGGTCCTTGAAAATAGCCATGCCACATTATATTGGGATCGACCTATCATTACAGACAGGACTATAGTAGCTAATAAGCCTGATATTGTATTGATAGATCGACACGAACGCCGCGCAATAATTGTTGATGTCACTGTTCCCCATGACGACAACCTTGTGAAAGCTGAAAAAGATAAAGAAAACAAATATCTTGATTTAGCTCACGAGATTGTTGACATTTGGGACATTGATTCAGCAATTATTGTTCCGATAGGTCATATCTGCCCATGGTCTGATAGCCAAGAGCCTCGATAAACACCTTAAGAGGCTTAAGTTAGGTGGATGGATCGGGAGTCAGATGCAGAAGGCAGTACTTCTGGACACGGCCCGTATAGTGAGAATGTTCCTGTCTCTGGATCCTTAACCATCGGTAGCCAGGACCCTGATCTTGCTACCGTTGGGGAACTGCATTTTTGTATTTTTAAATGTTATATTTTTTAGTGTTATTGTAAAAAAACACAAAAAATATAACATTGTAAAAATTAAATGTTTAGAAATATAATTTTGTAAGTATTTAAAATGTAATAAGGGAAATAATAATAATATATAATATTATAAATATAATATAATATATATATTTATATATTATATTATAAATGTGAAAGTGTGTTTGTTTGTTTGTTTATTTGTTTGTTTGTTTGCTTGTCCGTCTTTCACGTCAAAACGGAGCAACGGATCGACGAGATTTTCGGTATGGAGATAATTTGAGAGCTGGAGAGTAACAGGCTACTTTTTATCCAGGAAAATTATAAAATGAAAATGGTAATTTTGTATAGAAAACCGTTAAACTGTCATACTTCACATTTCTTAGCCGCTTCCAAAGAGAAGGTATGTCAAAGAGTATGTAATCACAGTCATTTTTGCCGCTTAAGCGGCAAAAATTAGTTTTTTTTTTTTATAAGTGACATTGTGTCATGCCGATGATACGAAGTTCGTGTCCAATAAAATTTATATGGCAAAACAACGTTTGCCGGGTCAGCTAGTAATAAATATAATCAAGACAGCTTCGAGATCTGAAACAAATTTTAATGCATAACTGGCTCCCTCCGGAGTGTAGCACTAGTTGCGAACTAGCGGGAACGATAACTTTGTTGCGCTTAATTTTGCTCTTGAACTGAGTATAACTCTCAAGTGTTACGGTTAAAACGCCAAGTTAAATTCTGAAACACTTCTTCACTTGTTAGTGTAGTTTAAACGTATATACCTGATCCGAAAACTGCAGGTAACATAGGTAGGTAAGTATAATAAGTTTGGTACTTACTGATTTTATATCCCACTAGCGGCCGCCCGCGGTTTCACCCGCGTGGTACCCGTTCCCGTGGGAATATCGGGCTAAAATATAGCCTATGGCACCCGGGAAGACTGTAGCTTTCTAACTGAAGAATTTTCTAAATCGGTCCAGTACTTTTTGAGTTTATTCGTTACATACAAAAATACAAATCTTTCCTCTTTATAATATTAGTATAGACAAATCACACAACATCACCAACATTAATCTGACTCCGAAATAATAGACAGTATGTAGCCTAAGCACTTGTGTTGAGTACGGGAACAGAGGCATTACAAATATACAGGGCGTCCCAAAACTATGCCACATGGAGGGAAAGTACCTTAAATACTTACTGAAGATATAAAATTTTACTGAAAAGAGACTTAATTTTCATTTTAAAAAGAAAACGAACTGCATTTAATGAATTTTTCATCGTCTGAACTGGGAATCGAACCCACTGAATGTGAAAAAATATTTCTTTAATTTTATTGTACCGATCGAAAGGCTCGATTATACCTAACCTTCTTCTTTGATTTATCGTTCTGGACTAAAACAAACTACTCGCGAATGACAATATGTGTTCGATATTTTGAATAGGTACTTTAGACAACCAACAAGCCATATACAAAAGCAAAGAGTAAGTTGTAATTATATCGACACATCATTCTACAGTACTTTCCCTCCATGTAGCATAGGTTTGGGACGCTCTGTAGGTATATGTATTTATACAACAACGTGTCAATGCAATAACCGTAAAGCCCTACACACATAATACACCCCAACTAATTTATTTTATATTAAACTAGCGGCCGCCCGCGGTTTCACCCGCGTGGTACCCGTTCCCGTGGGAATATCGGGATAAAATATAGCCTTTGTCACTCGGGAAGACTGTAGCTTTTTAACGGTGAAAGAATTTTCTAAATCGGTCCAGTACTTTTTGAGTTTATTCATTACATACAAAAATACAAATCTTTCCTCTTTATTATATTAGTATAGATTGAATTCCATAAAAAAAACTTCCAAGATATTCGTGCTCATAAGTCTCCGTGACTTTTTGACAGATTTTAAACTTTACTTTGATGTAACAAAGCACGCCTGACGGGTCGCGCGCGTATTGAGTGAATAGGCAGTAGACACAAACATTTTAAAGAAGCGGCAAAAAATGAAATCATTTTTTTTGACAAATTAAACCTCTATCAAGAAAGAAGAAGTGCAATCGATTCTACTTTCGATTTTGAACAAATTAACACGTTGTAGACAAAGAACACACTAAAATGCTCGTCACATAAATTATCCCGGGAGGGGATCGAACCCACTGCCCCTGGCTCAGGAGGTATGATCAGCATCACTGCGCCAACGGGCCCGTAGATGCAATAAATAGTCAATCTGAATGTTCCAAATATAGCCGTAAAAATAATTTTACCTAAGTAGGTACACTAATTAATTCTTTAGTCGACCAAAACTAATCGAATGTTTGTCACAGTCCTTAATTAGGTACAGTCGACAGAATATCTATCTTCACACTATGACCTTAAACCTTGTTGCGTTATTATTACGGCTATTTTACAAGCTTTTATTTAACTTGCCATGTTAGTTAGGTAGTTAGTTAGTGGGGGACAAATCTTGCAAGCTTAATTTGACCCACGTCCCAGTGTCCGATGGAGCTGAAATTTTGTATACAGGTTTGGTTTATATGACAATACAATATTTAAGTACAGTCAGCAAAAAAGCTTGTCAAGAAAATGAAATTTTTACTAAAAACCTATTAGTAGTGCAAAAGTTAAACTTGTTATACTTGACAGTACTTACCTGTAGTAAATTAGATACAGAGTACTAAAAACAATCCACGCCATTCGTGATTTCTTAATCAGCAAGCTAAATTGAGTTATCTCACCATGACGCCATAAAAAGACCGCCACCACCCACTTGCCAAAGATAATACTTGCCCAAACAATTAGCCTTACTTTTTCACAGGTCGTAAAAACCTACGTCTATTACTGGGGAGATAAAATTCGCCGAGTTCATTCGTAGTTGCTTAACTGGCCCATTGGACCTCGAAAAGCAATTAGCCGCCAATTTCCGATGTTCCGCCATTTTGATTTGACACGGCCGACGGCCATCTTGACGCCTCTCGATTGCACGGAAGCTTTTAAGCGTGGCCGCACTCGAGCCACCCGACCACAAGCACAAATCGCCGCCACTGACCTATTTCGTGTAATTTTCATACATTTAATATTATGACCTCGCCGTAAACGGTTGCCCCTGGTTGTCGTTAGATGTTTCTTCTCCAAGCTTCAAGAGGCAGCGTGTGTGGCTGTCGCGTGTGTCTCGTGTGTTCATTGAAGTTCATTCGTAGTTAACTGGCCCATTGGACTTCGAAAAGCAATTAGCCGCCAATTTCCGATGTTCCGCCATTTTGATTTGACACGGCCGACGGCCATCTTGACGCCTCTCGATTGCACGGAAGCTTTTAAGCCTGGCCGCACACGGGCCACTGACCACAAGCACAAAATGCCGCCACTGACCAATTTCCTGTAATTTTCATACATTTAATATGATTTCGTACGTGGTTGACGCCGGTAGTCGTCAAATGTTTATTCTTCTCGCTTCAAGTGGCGGCGTGTGTGGCTGTCGCGTGTGCACACGAGCCGTGTGCGATGATGGTTAGGGCGCTACTCGGAAAAATATGGACTTTTTGATTTAAAACTATAGGACGGTTACAGTTGTTACAAATCTGGTAATAAGATATATATTTCTTCATACCTTTATCTAGAATCGTATAGTTTCAAAAACACGATTTTATGATTTTGCCTCGACACTTTTTATTTTCGAAAAGACCTCTAAAAAGTACGAAAAGTGAAGATTATTCTTAAATGGGGTAACTTACACTATTGGAAATTGGTTTAATTAGTGGACACCAATAATATTGAGGATCGTATAGAAGCATTTTTTTAAATCGCTGTAGTTTTTTAATACGAAGTGATTTTGTGTTTTTTTTGCCTAATCTGCAAAATCTGTCTCGCTCCCGCGCGCGTCGTTTTCTCATTGCTATCTCGCTTCAGCACATTTTTTCCGAGTATCGCCTTAGGTATAATGAATGAGGTTTTTGTTTTTAAGTTGTTGAGATAAATACGACAGCATTATTTGAGCATGAGCATTATTGACAAATGTCCGAAAATTTCGAGGTATTTCGAGCACCATGAAGTTAGCACAGGTCTTTCGAGATTGCAAATTTGGTTTTACACTATTGGTATCTATTCTAACAACATCCCAAATATCAGGAGCTGGCGATTTTTTGCAACCTATAGAATGTTTTAGATGACTGGCCGTATAGACGTAGATAAACAATAGTTTGACATTGCACTTAACTATTTCTATTTCTCTCACTAGCTATTTAAACCCGACTAATTTAAGAATCTCAACAAAACGCATAGTCTTTAAAAGTAACTCTTTTATTCTTATATTCTTACCTACGAGCGCCAATAAAAGAAAATTTTAGTATCTAATGCCCGAATACTCGTACGCTACTTATCTTTGGGAGCGTCTCAAACATCGCCCTGTCACTTTAAATGTCAAACGTATGAAAGAGATGCCATGATGTTTGAGACGCTCCCAAAGATAAATAGCGTACGAGTATTAGGGCATAAGTCCTACAGTTGTTATGTTGCGTGTTTTACTTAAATCCTATTACTAGAATATCTTGTTTTATACTGGAAACATAACATCGACCCATAATATGCAAAAGCAATTAAACTAACATAGGTACATAGTCGCCAGCACGTCAGGTTTCTACAACCTGTCAAATTTCTTTAAGAATTTGATTAAATCAGGCGTCACTTGGCGGAAGTCCCTAACCATTGTGGAAAACAAAATATATGTAGCAAAAAACACTATATGCAAGATGCACCGCCCGCCCGCCCGCAAAAAGTAGTCTAATCGGTGACGGTGCAAGGTGTATTGCTGTCTTGCTAGATGCAGGTATTTTGCACTGGTGTTTTCGTGGTGTGCATGTGCAATTTTGCGGGCGGGCGGGCGGTGCATCTTGCATATTGTGTTTTTTGCGGATGAGCAGCATATGAGTCATAGCAGCGCATAAAACTTATCCGACACTTTTACGAGATGTTTTGTTTTTATAATCGACGCGACGTTCAAACTCAACTTTTGTGTAAACAAAAGACAATAGTGCGGTCCCTTTAAGCTGCACAATAAGGTGATTTTATGATATTTTTTGGCTCTTCAGATTTACAATATTATTTTAAGATTAGTTATTTTAAATAATTATTGTACTTAGGTACAAAAAAAGTCAAAAGAAGAAGAAGAAGATTTATAAAATAATTTAAGTTTTTTTTTTTAATTTAAATTGCTTATGTAGGTTACCACAGTTATATCGTTATTCTTACATTGAAGTAGTTACCTACATACCTCTTTTTCCATCCCAACTGGAAATTACCTCAAACAAAAGGTAAGGCAGTGAGCGGAGTTCAGTAAGCTCGTCAGCGCAGGGTTGACACATTCGTTAGCATGAAATATGGAGCTGTACCTAGTGGGATTAGTATCGCAGGGCTGGCACACACGAAGCCAGGTTACAGTTAAGTTAATTATGTACATTACCTACCTACTTGATTTTAATTAGTACAAAGATTTTAGGGAATGATAGTACCGACCGGATGATAGTACGCTGCTGGTCCACGGGACTACGGTCTATGGGACCAGCAGCAGAATCGCGATAAAAAAACGGTCACGTGCATCGAGGGTCATAAAATATAAATTAATAAAACGTGAAAATAAATAAATAAATCCTACTATATTAATATTATAAATGTGAAAGTTTGGATGTTTGGATGTTTAGATGTTTGGATGTTTGTTACTCAATCACGCCAAAATGGCTAAACGGATTTGGCTGAAATTTGGGACATAGATACTTTATAGTCTGGAGAGGAACATAGGCTATTTTTTATCCCGGAAAAATATCACACTCCCGCGGGATAACGTCGTGTAGTTCACGCGGGCGAAGCCGCGAGCGGAAAGCTAGTAAATAATTATAAAAAAAAAATCCTACTAATATTATAAATGTGAAAGTTTGGATGTTTGGATGTTTAGATGTTTGGATGTTTGTTACTCAATCACGCCAAAATGGCTGAACGGATTTGGCTGAAATTTGGGACATAGATACTTTATAGTCTGGAGAGGAACATAGGCTATTTTTTATCCCGGAAAAATATCACACTCCCGCGGGATAACGTCGTGTAGTTCACACGGGCGAAGCCGCGAGCGGAAAGCTAGTAAATAATAAAAAATAAAAAAAAAACATCGGCGAGGCTATCATACTAACGTCAAAAAATTCGAGGTGTAGAATATTGTAGTTTTAGGTCAGCGCCCTGTCTTAAACGATAGTGGAACTAATGTAATTTGTTGACATTTTCTCAAAAAGTTTTACTTTTACTTTACTTTTCCTGTAATCCTTATAATTAATTAACAAAACAAAACGGGTTTTAACAAAAACAACAAAAAATCGTACATGTTTCACGCCCGACTTCAAAGTACTTACGTTATTTATTTGGTGAGGAATTATTTCTTACTATTTCGATGTGATTTTTTGAAGGCGGTTTTATTTTTTTATAAAAATATTTTTTATTATTTTGGTTCGGAATCCTAAAAACAGCTTTTCCATTAGGCGAGTCGATGTTGTATAGGTTTTCGAGAGTGCCTGTAATATACATATAATAGGCACTATATTCATTATTATAGGCACTCGATTCAGAGAACAAAGGATAAATCAAGCCAGTAGGGTACTGCTATCCGAATATTGAAATCAAATATTTCGTTTCTATATTCTGGTTTCCTATTGAATAATTTGAAAGATAACATTTTATCACGGACATAAACATTGAAAGCAGTGTAATAGGAGTTGCAGGTTGACTGGAAATTAAAAAAACAAAACACCACTAGGTACATGAACTTTGAAGTTGTAGTCGATACCTACATACTTACCTAATATTGTTTCTTTTTAACCGACTTCGAGGTTCCACTGTCTTTATTATTTTTTTTCTTATAGCTTAATAGCGATGCAATGTACTTACGTTAAATACTATAAACCTTCTTCTGGTCTCCCTGTGTCTATTGATGTAAACTGCATTAAAATCCGTTGCGTAGTTGACGGTAACTTTATAGAAATGTTCTCAAACAGGGTTGTTGCGGATGCTCAATTTTTATGCGGATTTAAAAAATAAGTACATCCACGGACGCAGATGTGGCTTTCATGTTTTTTAAGATATTATAATTTTAAGTACATATAGTATATGTATGTATGTATGTATGTGTATAGTATATAGTATAGTAAAATGAATTGAATTAATTAATGATAAGTTGAGAACAAAACCATAACAGTTTTAGTCTTGACTTGTTTAAAAGCATGAACATCGCAATTCAATACAGTCCACTGCAAAAATCCAGTTCATTCCTGCAACTGGAACATTGTATACCAACCTTTACGTTGTTTTCAGGTCGTGATTATTGTAATATCCTAACTTTGAGACTTAGGGGCGCATTAGTGAGTTAGACGTTTTTGTTACATGAAAAAGGATTACAACTTCATTTCTCATTCAAGTTGGTTGGAAAAACAGAGTTTTAAATGAGTTTGTTTTATAATGAGCTTTAAATTACTTTATTTACATGACAGTTTTACTTTGACGACCTTATTGAAGGACTTGAAAATGATCATGAAAATTTTTGAAGTGAAAACTTCGTTAGCGGCGATGTGCAATTTTAATATGGGTAAAAAGTGTTAAACTCTCGTCAGGAACTTAGGACACGTGACCGTCAGATCGAAAATTCGTAAGACGGACACGTGACCCTGTTACAATGTCATTAGAATACGAAGGCAAATTTCAGGCAAAAAGGTTTTAATAGCTCCGGTTAGAAAACGGGCGGCATTGAAGCCGGAAGACCTCAGTTCAAATCCATTCCTTATTATTTTCTTTTTTTTTTCAAATTCCTTTTTTTTTGTAAAAAAAAGTCTAGGGAGCCCTTTTCACTTCTGCCGGCACTCCCGGAGTGCAACCTGCTATTTTTTTTTCAGTCTAAGCTAATACAGCACTGTGGACGTCAGAGTAGCTACGTCATCGGTTCGCAAACCCTACGGGCGGCGGGAGACTATGGAGAAGAACCGGCAAGAATCTCGTTAAGGTTATTTTTTTTCTCCGTTTTATTTCATACAGAGTCGTCAAATTAAGAAAAACAGCCAAGTGCGAGTCGAACTTGCCCATGAAGGGTTCCGTACCCACTTAACGTACCGATTACGTACACCTAGCCAAAATACCACTACCATTTTTCGACAACAAAAAATAACTTTGTTTTTTATAGTGTTTGTATGAATGACAAAGTTACATTTGCGTTCTGACTGCTGACTATACATTGTTCGAACCAATTTTCGTTATAAGTACCTATTGAATGAGGTCTACAGCATAATATATTTATTTTAGATTTTTCACTCTATTAGGGGGGGACTTTACATTTTACCATTTTGGAAGTGGTCTATCTTTCAAAATATTGACTATGAGAAAAAATATAAAGAACCCTTTATATCATTTTTAAAGACCTATCTATTGACACCCCACACGAAAAAGTTTAATGAAAGAAAATAGTATTCAGTTCCATACATGGAATGTTTTAATATGTAGGTAGGTACTTAATTTTTTTTTTTATGTTGTTTAGTTTATTATAGTTTCTGAACCCACAATTTACGTTAGATTCCTTATTACCAGCTTTTCGTAAAGGATTGTATTTCACAAAAACCGATGATAAAATAGCACCATTAATTATTCTGAAACTAATCAACATGAAAGTTGATTCCCGTGGGAATTTCTGTTAAAAAAACTGCTGTGAAAATGGGAACGAAAATTAATATCCCCATTTGTAACGACAAATTATTTACGATCACAATTACATAATGAGAGTGAAACGTTTTCAGTTTCATCGAAATATTAATATGGAGTTCCATTTATGTTTAAATTCTCACTGATGGGAAATAATCCACTAATTATTTAAATTTATGCTTTCAAAATGCTACCGCTACGAATATGTATTGATGTTCATATTCATATTCTTTTATTGCATCTTGTTAAATGTTTTGGTAGTGTTCAGCTGATAGGGCTTCAATGAGGTTGGTTTCATGGTTTGATGAAGAAAGTATACGCATTTAAATTCACAAATTAGTTTTATTGAGCACATTATTAATGTTAAATTTTGTATGCTACTTTTGTTAGCTGAAGAGGAGAGGCAATACAATACAATATTATAAGATCATCAAATGTAACCCTTTGTCACAAGCAAAATAAATAATAGGTATTTCATTTCATTTTCATTTCATTTCATAGATAATCCTTACTTATATTATAAATGCGTCTCTGTCTGTCTGTATGTTACACAATCACACCTAAACTACTGAACCGATTTGAATGAATTTTGGTTCAGAGATAGTCTAGAGCCTGAGAAAGGACATAGGCTACTTTTTATTTATGAAAAATATCACCTTCCCGCGGGATAACGTCGTGTAGTACACGCGGGCGAAGCCGCGGGCGGAAGGCTAGTACTCTATATTTGGTACAGACAACGTAAACGCATCAAACAGTTAAGTATATTATGTTATGTCGACTACTTATTTGTTCTATTTTATTTAAACTATCTTAAAAATATTCCAGTACATAACTTTTTAATTTGTGTAGTTTTTTTTTTAATTAATAATATGTATGCAGTCTAGGCTGTTAAAGCACCTTGTGAACGTCAAAAAAGCTACGCCATCGGTTCGTTAAGGTGCGTCCACACTTGGAACATTGTCTGTGTGTCTTCCGTGTCTTTATAGTACATTGTATCTTTGATACAGTATTACCACAGCGCATGTTCAACAAAACTAGCTATGTATGTTAAAGACACGGTGTCCGGACACACCAAAAGGTTACAAGTGTGGACGCACCTTAAATCCTACGACAGATGACCTTGTAACGAGAAGAACCGGCAAGAAACTCGTCAATCGCTGTTTCTTTTTTCGACACTTTGATGCAGAAACCTACTGTTTTTCAGAAGAAATACTACGACCTTATTAACTGCGTAGACGAGAATGGTATTACTAATTCACTAGCAAAGAGAACTTTATTTATTGCTAGAAATTATTTACGGAGAAGTTAAGTATATATTATTACGAGTAACGACTATTTGGCTTCTAATAGAAATAAGAGGAAACACTGGGGGCCAAGCCTGCTAACGTTAAGTCATAATCGTGTCTCAATCGTGTTTCAATTGTAGTTCAGTTGTAGTGCTTTTTTACACACTAGTTACAAGAATTATGACAGTATGATGTGGTGTGAATGTAGTGTGTGGTTTGACCATCAGTAGTATTGTGAAAAAAGTACACAATATTTCTTGTAACTAGTGTGTAAAAAAACACCAACTGAACTACTATTGAAACACGATTGAGACACGATTTTGACTTAACGTTAGCAGAATTGGCCCCCAGGTTATATCAACATTATCATGTCGACCTCCGTGGCCGAGTGGTGTACGCGCCGGTTTTCAAGGCCACTATCTCTAGAGGTTCCGGGTTCGATCCCCGGTCGGGTAAATATTGAAACCGAATTTCTCAATATTTCCTCGGGTCTGGGTGTATATGGTACCTAATACCTGTCGTTGTTTCCAATTTCCATAATACTAGTGCTTAAGGTGGTTCGATCAGCTCAGTAGCGCCACCAATGGAAATTAATCAAAATTACGTTTTATTAAAGGCTTAGATTAAAATTAAATTAAAATTAAATCTAAACCGCGAGAAATCGAAGGAAGGTGGAGAGGCCTTTGCCCTGCAGTGGGACGACCCAGGCTGATTTATTTATTTTATTATTTTAGATTAAAAGTTTCGGTTATTTTGCGCAAATAAAAGAGTAAAATGCATTTTATAAATATACTTTTAAGAACTAAAACTTAAGCAATAAGTCGTGAATATCAATATTGCCAAAAGTGGCCACATTTAGCAATATCGAGAGCTCATATTTGAGGCCATGAAAAAATACTTAAAAATTGCACTTTACTCTTCTATTTGCGCAAAATAACCGAAACTTTTATTCTAAACCCTTGATAAATCGTGGTGGCGCTACTGAGCAGTGGCCTGATTCTGCTAACGTTTAGTCATAATCGTGTCTCAATCGTGTTTCAATTGTTGTGCTTTTTTACACACTAGTTACAAGAAATGTGAACTTTTTTCACAATACTACTGATTGTCACACCACACACTACATTCACATCACATCATACTGTCATAATTCTTGTAACTAGTGTGTAAAAAAGCACAACAATTGAAACACGATTGAAACACGATTACGACTTAACGTTAGCAGAATCGGGCCACTGATCGAACCACCTTAAGCTACTATACCTACCTATTGAAACAATGTATGTGATGGTGTCCAGTATTTAATTATTTTTATTTATTAATTATTTATCATCAGCCATTATAATTCCCCGATGCTAGGGCACAGGACCTCCTTATGGATGGATAAGGAGAATGGGCCATGACTCACCACGCGGCACTATGCGCCAAAGAATACGCTTAGTGGCTGTAGTAAGAAAAGAGACATTAAAAACATAAGTTTTTTATAAAAAATATTTTTGAATATTTTTGCCGACTGCACTTTAATTTTGTATTGTCATCTAAACCAAACCTGTATACAAAATTTTAGCTCAATCGGACACTGCGAAGTGGGTCAAATTAAGCTGGCAAGATTTGACTCGAACTACTTGTACTATGTAGTATTCTCTGCCTGAACCGAACGGACATACCGTATGTCCGTACATACATACATACACTGCAAGTTAAATACAAGCTTGTAAAAATAAACTTATACATCATATCCAATTTCGTGTCATAACACACATGATATTTTAAAGGTCCTCGAAATACAATTTTCCGAAATCAAATATTTTTTTTTTTTTTTTTTTTGTTTTTTTATTTATTGGGGTCAACAAACAGTTTCACAATAGGAAATATTAAACTAATTTTACAAAATATATTAAATTATTGTGAGACCAACACCGTCAACCACAGATTTATTTACTAATTATGTTGAGCGAGGGTGCACCCACAAGAAAGTAATCTGCATATAAAGGAAAAGAAGAGGAAGAAGGAAAAATATCTATTTGTACTAATAATATATCCATAGCAAGGTATATGATAAACAGCAACGTTTAAGGTGTTGTTTTCACTTCCAATAAACAATTAACTACAGCCTTTTTGAAAGAAGGTTTGCTTGTGTTAAACATATCCAAGGCAGCAAAGTGCTTATTGTAAGCATCAGTCAGACGTGCAATGGGGGAGCGTTTGCCTGCATTAGTGCGGTATCTTGGTGTTGTGAAGAGTTTCTGAGTTCGGCAAGCACGCACTTGCGGCCTGACTGGTACTTGGTAACGAACCTTACTAACTATGTCATTACAATCATATTTGTTATTGCAAAAATCATGCAGTAACATAACCTCCAGCTGGAGTCTTCTAGACTTAAGACTAAGCAAGCGAAATTTTTTTAACAATGATAAATAAGGTAAGCGACTACGATAACATTTATAGTACATACATCGCAGGTATTTTTTTTGGACTTTTTCAAGGCGGTCAGAATATTTAATGTAAAACGGGTCCCAAATGGCGGTGGCGTATTCTAACTGCGAGCGTATCAGTGATTTATAAAGATACTAGCGGCCGCCCGCGGTTTCACCCGCGTGGTTCCCGTTCCCGTGGGAATATCGGGATAAAAAGTACATATAAACCTTCCTCTTGAATCACTCTATCTATTAAAAAAAACGCATCAAAATCCGTTGCGTAGTTTCAAAGATTGAAGCATACAAAGGGACATAGGGACAGAGAAAGCGACTTTGTTTTATACTATGTAGTGATAGGTATGTGCTAGGGCGCTTAAATTCAGTACTAGCTCGGATAACAAAACCATACATTTTGAATGCCCTTCTGCAGACATCATCAATGTGTCCATCAAGGGTAAGTTTACTATCCAACAAAACTCCAAGATCCCTAATTTTTTCGACTCTGTCTAGGTTATTGCCACATAGTAAATAATCAAACTTACTTGTTTCTTTTTTCTTAGTGAAGCTGATACACTTGCATTTATTCAAGTTAAGTTCGAGTTTATTATCACTGCAATAACTAGTTAATCGATTCAGGTCATCTTGGAATCTATGTTGGTCCGTTATAATTTCTCGTTATTGAGAGAATCTTCCTTGTTTGTCGTCATTGTGAATGCATACAAGGGTTAAAGGGTTCCGGATATGTATTTGTACTATCTGTAGGGATCATCGAACGTAAATATGGATGTATTCGGGTTTTGACCTTTTCTACAAGCAAAGTCTGTCAAATATACTGGGTGTTAGGGGCACCGTTGCAAAAACTTTAACCATGGCTTCAGGCCTTCATGCTGAACAACGCACAGCAAGATTTTTTGTCGGAAATGAAACACACACACAATAGTATATTATGATACAAGTGAGCTTTGGTTGCTCATTATATGTCATTATACACGAGGCTGTGGGTTGCAGCCCGAGCCGCAGGCGAGGGCGTAAATCAGCCGAGTGAGTGAGTAAGTTGCTCACGAGTTTCATACGCACTTTTTCAACACACTTGCGAGGAAAAACAAACATTTATTGAATAGGTACATAACATAATTATTATAATAACATAATATTAGCTAAGGGAAAAAGCGCGCAAGTTTTTTTTTTGCACGCGCCAAATGTAAGGTGATTGATAACATACAGCCATACAGCCTACTTCAAAATAATTATAATTATAGTGATAAAATGCAAATGTTTTATAACAAGTTATTGTGAATTTTAAATAATTTGATAATAATATACTTAATTATTTTTTTTGTCATAATTAGGGACACATTTATTTATTCTAAAAACGTAAATGGATTTCAGCCGTATTAAAACCTCTTTGTTGTTACAAAAAAAGAACTGTACCTATTACCCGGTGAAATTGAAAATGTTCTGTTTACTCTCATATAACTTGCAGTTAGGTACTAACTTAACTTTTTAGGGATACTGTATTACCCGGTTAAATTCAAAAGTCTCTGTTTACTCGCATATAATTTGCAGTTAGGTACTTACTTAACTTTGTAGGGATAATTCTATTACGCAACTAGTACTGTAATATTATTATGCACGCGTGTGTTATAGTTCGGTTTATGGCCTTAAGATCGATGTAATAAGGCTCACTTTATGAGCAAGTGTGTTGAAAAAAAACTTAATAGTGATACCTTAAGTCTCACTATTAAGTTTAACGCACACTTGTCCGCGGCTAACGCGCCGAACGAAACAATTTTTTTAATTCTGTACGAAAACTGCGTCAAAGTTTCGAACGATTCGACTCCGGCAGGTGTACGAGGTTACTTAGGATTTCATATACTTAAAGAATTCTAAAATCGATTTCGTTCATTAATCGCAGTCCGTTAATTCTAGGGTTTATTATTCTATACTACATAGCTACTTTATAAGATGTAAAAAAACGCGAACATAATAAAAATCAATAATCATAATTTGCATACTTATGTTTAATTCTTCTAAACTGATTAATTTAATGTAGAAGTTGTCAGTTGACCTGGAATTTTAAGAGTCATTCAATCCTGCATAATACTTATAAGAATTCACAAGGCTGTTTATGATAAAAATACCATATTGTTTTACATAAGTAATACTTAACAACTTTTATAGATAAATAGACAAACTCTTTATGTGACTGTTGTAAAGTTATGATTAGGTAGGTAGGCCAGAGGTACCCTTTGTGGCCACTTTAAGGATTTTTTGACTTTTAAGCACTAAGTACTAAATGGTCTTAGGTATTTAAGACACAAATTATATCTTAACTTATAGATAATTTATCTACCTTTAATGGTACATTTTTTAAATTTAAAAAATGTAAATAGTTTTTTGTATAGGGCAGAGGTACTCTTTGTGGCCACTTTAAGGATTTTTTGACTTATAAGCACTAAGTACTAAATGGTCTTAGGTATTTAAGAGACAAATTATATCTTAAATTATAGATAATTTATCTAAGTACCTTTAAAGGTACATTTTTCAAATTTATAAAAGTAAAATAGTTTTTTTTATATTAAACACAATGTGTGAGAGGTGCCAAATGTACCGGTTTTGGCCACTTACTGATACCTAGTTAAACTTTTGTAAGTATTGCGAAAAATCAAAACCAAACCCAGGTAAAATCAATATATTCTAATGCGCTAGAAACCAGTCAATTGCAAAACAACAATTTAATTGTAAAAAACAAAGGTTTATAAAGTATTTCATTCAAAACAAATTGCTTAAAATTTTCATACAAAACATTTTTTAAAACAGAAAATGGAATTTATTGAAAAAAAATCTTATGACATAAGAAATTCTAACGGTTGTTATTATTACCTTAAAATACTTTATTTTAATTGCCTTTATCAAAAATGGCTAAAAGTTGTTTAGAAAACTGTTAAAGCAAAAAGTGGCCAAAACCGGTACAGTGGCCAAAACCGGTACGCCTGCCCTATAATACAAAATGTGTGAGACTGGCCAAATGTACCGGTTTTGGCCACTTATTGATCGTTAAACTTTTGTAAGTACCTATAGCGAAAAATCAAAACCAAACCCAGGTTAAATCAATATATTCTAATGCGCTAGAAAGCAAAACAACAATGTAATTGTAAAAAACAAAGGTTTATCAAGTATTTTATTCAAAACAAATTGTATGACTTATGGAATTTTAACGATTGTTATTATTACCTTAAAATGTTTTATTTTAATTGCCTTTAGCAAAAATGGCGAAAAGTTGTTTAGAAAGCTTTTAGAGCAAAAAGTGGCCAAAACCGTTACAGTGGCCAAAACCGGGGCTCCTGCCCTACTTACTTATTATTGTGAATGTTAGATAATAAATAATAATCATAGCTAAGTTACTTACTTATTCATATACTACTTTCCGTTACATATTGAGTAGGTATAACATAAGTTATTCATACATATTGGAAGGAAGTCCAATCAAACCTTCATTACTTACCTATGAAAACCAATAACTTTTGTACAATTTACTTAGAATTACTTAACGAACAAATACTTAGAAATAAAACACTTTCCTTGAATATTTAAGTTTGTTTATTCTGTATATTTTTTGATATTACCTTACTTGAGGCTTCAATTCTATTAAAACTCTTCAAAAGCCTTTCAGAATAATAGTTTTGGCCTTAATTTGTCTAAGTCTATTAACTATCTACTACTTTTCATTTAAGTAGAACTTTTCCACAGAGAATTGTACTAATACCACTGAAACGTACATTTGACTTCGAATACTATAGAAACCAGTTTAAAAAATTACCTTGCATACAAAAGAAGAGAAATGACGGTCAAATAAGTACTTAACGTTTTAACCTTGAAACGGAAGATTGAACTTTACAGAAGGCTGTTACAATAAAGTTGTGTTTTATTTACTGCTCACAAAATGGCTTCCCCGTTTCCCGCTAAAAATTTACAACATGACGTTGCGTTCGGAAACACCGACCGTACCACATAAAAAGTAATATGTCCAAGGACACACTCTTAACCGCTTCACTCATAATAATAAATGATTGACACACTTCAATTCTTCCATTTAGTTCTTGTTATTCAAATTCACGACTTATATTCAAATGAAAATGGACATACACAAAAATTACAGTCCAATTCAAAGATTGATTTGTAATAAGCATGTCTATCTTAATAAGAGGTGATTGTGTGTTACGTTACGCATACTCATCATTTGTTTTTTGATTTCACAAATTAACCCACAAAAAAATATCATCATCATCATTATCAGCCATTTAATGTCTCCACTTTCTTCACACAGGCCTTCCTTATGGATGGATAAGGAGGATGGCCATGACCCACAGCGCGGGCCGAATGCGGATTACTAGGTATTAACGACTGCAAATGGAGCCGGGACCAACGGCTTAATGTGCCTTCCGAAGCACGTAGGAGCTCGAGGTATTAAATTTTTGTCACTCATCCCGACTATTGCGAAAATTCAACAATCAATCAATCAATCAATCAATTATTTATTTATTCACATAGACATAATAACTATGTAGGTAAGTACTAATGAACCGTCAATATTTTCCTACCTCAAGACTTTTTTAACTGACAAGAAGAACGGGCGCAATCAACAATCGCAGGCTGAGCACGTTAACCACTTCACCACGTGCTCCTCTAAAAAAATACAACAACGAATAAAAAAACTGTTTTTTTTTTCGATTTAGCTTTAATATTTTTCCTACATAAATATACTGCTTTATATACAAAATACGTGTATATTTCGTTAATAAACATGAAATTTATTTCGGTAAAAAGTAATATTCGTGCACTTCTCGAGTTATGGCATGCAACTCAAAACACAAAAGAGGTGCTCGAGCAAAGCTCCATTGAATATTTCTTTTCAGAAAAGAAGCGACGAAAATGTTTTCATAATAATTTATTAGCTTTTTTTGTGTTACGGCAAACCCAAATCCACGCAAGAGGGGTCACCGAAGCCTTTGAAAAAATAGGGAAGTGGGAAAATGTGTCGTTTCATTTTCTGGTTCTACAATAAGTTGAGGATGAATATGTTATAGAAGGCAAAGGCATCGGTAGAGCTCAGCCGGGCGCTCAGTTCTGACTCGGCTGTCACGGCGGGACTACGTGCGGTGAGCGTATCCGAACGCGTTCGAAGTTCCCGCGTTCGTGATTCGAAATCGGAAGTTTATTTCGCGCGTTATTTGTGGTGTCATTTTGGAGTTTTGTTTTTTTAACGGTGTCGATTGTTTGCGGTCGGGAAATTGGATTGGATGGAAACTTTTTTGTGAAACTGTGGTTTTTGGTGATTGTAATTTGTGTAACAAAAAATAAAATATAGTGACTGATTTACTGTGAACATTATTTGCAGTTCGGAAACCTATTTTAATCTGGTTTGTATCTTATTTTTTATTTCACGTCTATGCAAATTTTTCCACCTAAGTGTCGTTATAGCGGTGTCGTTTTAAAATTTGCCATAACTAATTATGCTACAGCTTAGGCAGGCAAAATTACAATAAGCCTTATAAGGCTTGGCACAGGTTGTCTTAATAGAGCAGGTATTTATATAACGAGAGTGGCGTAAAAACTGCATAAATTATAAAAATCTGTATTAATATTTTCTTACTATTTCAAACATTATTCTCATTAATGTTTATTGATGTAACTAACAGACAACATCACAATACTTACATAAGTAATTATTTGATTTCGAGAAATACATATTTTACATGTTAATTCGAATTCACATGCGCTACGGATATCAGAACCTCTCATAATGGTAGATATTAAATTAAGTTATTAAAAATAATTATAAATTATATTTGGACCTCCGTGGCCGAGTGGTGTACGCACCGGTTTTCCAGGTGCCACTATCTCTCTCTAGAGGTCCCGGGTTCGATCTCCAGTCGGTAAAAAAAAAAAATACAATTACACCAATTATCAAAGTCCATGTAAATTTCATCGAGAAACTGTGTCATAGAAAAATTGATAACGGATAAATATATACTTACTTAAATACTTTTTGTTTGTAAATACATACTTAATATAGGGCAGGCGTACCGGTTTTGGCCACTGTACCGGTTTTGGTCACTTTTCACTTTAAAGTTATGAAAATGAAAAATGAAAAATGAAAATGAAAAATATTTATTTCGATAACAACAATATTGTAACATACGTTGGGTTGGGACCGTCTAGTGAGTATTACATGATACTTGTGCCAGACAGCCCCGCTCCTTCATAACACTAACTTACGTAAGTAGGTAGTTAAAGGTACATATACAAAATAATAAAATAGTAACTAAAAAGATCTTAAAACTACTTCTGTGTTGGTGATGCCAGTGTGTTTGTGTGCGTGTGTATATGTGTGTGTATGTGTGTGTGTGTGCTTGTTAGCGAGCGTGCGTGAGTTTGTCTCTCTGTGTGTGTGTGTGTGTGTGTGTGTGTGTGCATGTTTTTGTGTGAGGAAAGGTTTTAGAGAGTGTATGTTTGTGCGCATGTGCATAATTGGGTCATACGTATGGTAAGAAATGTATTTAAACGTATAAACCGTATTTAAATGCTATATTTAATGGTTGTTTATAAAAATATGTAAGTGAATTGGGTAGATACGATTACAATATTATTACAATTCTTACAAAAGATACGTAGATATAGCTTTTCATTAGATTTAAAACAACATGGGGTAGATGTATGAAATTGTTATAAAGGTAATCAAAAACATTACCTAATCGTGATTACGTTAAAAGGGATTCTGTTTGTTCAAAATTTAATGTTTTGAGCCAGTTAATTACTATGGTTTTACATTCATGGTAGGTTTTAGGATAGATATTTAATGTTTTATTTATTGAGTTATATATTTTTGCAGATCTATAATTAAATTGAATACTAGCAATATTTGTTCTAATCTTAGGGATGTGTATAATATTAGTATTTCTCCTTTTGTTTATTTTATTTATATCATAAGTTAATGTTTTATGTGTTTTAAGAATAATGTTTAAAATATATAGTTTTTTTACAGATAATAGGTTGGAAAGTGTATACAAATCCTCAGTAGGGAATAATTGCTTTTTGAAATACATAATCTTTATTAAACGTCTTTGGGCACGTTCCACCTGTAGAAAGCGGGTTTTCATGGCACCTCCCCAAACAGGGATGCAGTAGCTTATAACAGATTGAACTAGTGCAATATACACTTCATTCAGAAGATTTTTATGCGGCGGCAGCCCTTGTCTTATGATGACTGAAGGGACAATGTGTCTTAATGACTTAAACATCCACATAAGCTTTCTAATCCTCGCAGAAATCATTTCGATGTTATATAAATAGGAATTAAATAATTATTGCTCATATTTATTAATGGCGAATGAAAGATTGGACTTTTAGTTAATAATTACAGCACTTAGCTTTTTTTATGTAGTACGATATTTTAGAAATAAACGTGTTATGTTTCAAAGTTAACAAGTTTTGTAAAATTCTTAATCAAAATGTTTAAGGGTAAAGGTTTTGTAAAATAATTTTTTTTCTACAATAAAATTATTTTATGGTTATTTAATATTTTATATCATATTGGAATATGTTTCTTCTAGATGGATTAAGTGTTGTTTTTTCTATGTTCTTACGAAAAGTTGGGAAACAATAAGTGGCCAAAAGTGGGGCTAGAAATTTTAGCATTGTGCCACCTTTGGCCACTTTGGCATTAGTAGAAAGTTTCCAACCTATCATAAAGTTCATTTATTTTAAAAGACTCACAACTCACTTTTGTTAGCTAACGTACTAGAAAATTAGCGAATTGAGGCTAGTGTCCTCAATCCGCTAATTTTCTTTTAATCAAGTGATAAAGGTATACTTATAAAATTGTAGTAAGGAGCTAGCTGTGATTGAAATACTATTTCATGTAGTGTTTTAGTCCAGAACTCTAATAAGACATCAATTAAGCATAAACTCAACTTATAAATATAGTAGTTTTATGAAAGTGGACAAAACCAATGCAAACGGTGTATTTGGCCCCCTCCGCAGAATTTGTTCTAAATAAAAAAAACTATTGTTTTTTTTTACTTTGTAGATTGTACCCTTAAAGGTCGATAAATTATCTATAACTCTACATTATAAATTTTCTCTAAAATGCTTAAGATCATTAAGCACTAAGCGGTTAAAAGTGAAAAAATCCTTAAAGTGGCCAAAACCGGTACGCCTGCCCTACATAGAAAACACCCAGACCAAGACAAATAGACATGTTCATTCACACAAATATTTGTCTTGTTTGGGAATCGAACCCGAGACCTCTGGCGCAGAAGGCAGGTAGCCTACCCCTGCGCCAAATCGGTCGTCAAATTATATTCGTTAGTTCATTGGAAACGAACTTTTCAATATTTCCTCGGGTCTGGGTCGTTGATTCCAATTTCCATAATACTAGTGCTTAAGCTACACTATACCTTGGTATTGGAACAGAATATTGTGATGGTGTCCAATATTATAATACCTATTTATGGAGATCATAGCATAACAAAAAAAAAACACATAAAAGTTTATTCAAACCCGCGACCCATGGCATTATCTGCACCACTGCGCCACACCATGCCCGTCAAATTATATTCGTATTAGTAAAACTTTTTCCCTTTTTGAACTTTTCGGTATTTTTTCTTCAGACGTTTTCCAGTACAAGGTTTTTCATTCACTAACTATACGAAACCGTTGAAAAGTTTTCGTTAGAAAGTTTACTGAAGAAATAAATAAAACTTTCAGTTTGTTGCTGAATACAATATTTAAAAATGAATAATCACGAACTAATATTACAGCACAAAAAAATACTAAAATCACAGAATATATAATAGTACTAACGCTAAAATATTATTTTCACTATTACAATTTCTTTCCTGAGTTGACATTGAAATGATGAAACAATTACCTATACAACGTGTTATACCTTTAGCGAAACTAAGAAAAAAGCTTGTTCAGAATCGAGAGTAGAATCGATACCACACATTTATGATAGGGGTTAAATTTTTCAAAAAATTGTTAATTCATTTTTTGTCGCTTCTAAAAATGTTTGTGTCTACTTTAAAACGAAACTTTTAATCCAAGCCTTTAATAAAATACAATTGATTTATTTCCATTGGCGGCGCCACTGAGCTCATCGATACACCTTAAGCCGGAATGGATAACGAGTAAGGTCAATAACTTAGTACGCGAGCTTATTGGATATTACGACTGATAATAATAATTCCGGTAGCAAAACGTCTAAACAAGTCTTTCGAAACACTACTTACATACAGGTGATCTGTGCTTTCGAAGCTTGTCATAATATAACTAACGGGTTGCACTCCGGGAGTACACAAAAAAAAGGAATTAGACTAAAAAAACGAAAAAACTACGGATTAGATTTGAACCGAAGTCTTATGGCTTCAATGCCGCCCGTTTTCTAACTTGAGCTATTACAACTTTGGAAACGGTGGCGAAATTAGCTTCTTCGTATTCTAGTGACATTTTAACCGTTTTTCGATCAGACCCCTGATTCACGAACCGTCGGAAACGGAATCGGTTTCGAATTCTGTGCTTTGTCTTCGTTTATTCTATAGTGAGTGAAAGAGACAGGGCATACATTCCGCTGTCGGGAGCGTTTCCGACGGTTCGTGAATCAGGGGGCAGGTCACGTGTCCTGGAGCGAGTTTAACATTTTTTACCCATTACAAAAAGTGCACAACGCCGCTATAGTATATTATGCAACTAGTGAATAAAGCACGGATTTAAAGCGAGGGCCGGAGATGAGTCACGAGCAAGTGAAGGATTCAACTGTTAGAATCCTGAACGACGCGAGTGATTCATGGCCCCCGATATAAATTCCTACTTTATTCAGGAGTTGCATACTTTATACCATGACTACGAGAAAAGACATAATTTAAGCGAAAATAGAAATTTAATCAAAAAATAAGAATTGTTACATTAATTGAAATGGACATTAAAATTAGAGCAATGTCTGAAATTAAGCGTAATTTTCTTATTATTATCATTAGGGTGGTCAACTTGTGAAACAATATTTATTTATTGTAAAGTAACACTAAACTTTGTGTCCGTACAATTCACAGTAAGTATTTGAAATGGCGCCAATTCACTATTTTTTTTTTCTATAAAGACAGCAAAGAACACAAAACAGTTTTTAATCTAATGCCAAACTCTTTGTCGCAAATATCGACCAATCAAATCTCAAGAATTTATTTGCACCAAAGAGTTTTGAATTTCGAATCTTAGCGCAAGGAGTTTGTGTAAGCATTGAAATAGAGACCGGATATATTTTTGTGTTCCAAATTCAAACACCAAAATAGTGAATAAAAACAAAACAGTGAATAAAAGGCCTTTTTATTCACTGTTTTGCGTAAATAAATAGTAGATTGTACAACAAGTGCATAAAACGTACCATTTTACCCGAGACGTATATATCCATCCGAGCCGTAGGCGAGGGTGGATAGTCAATTCGAGGGTAAAATGGGTTTTATGTACGAGTTATACACTCTGCTTTTCACTTCGAGTGTGAGGAAAATTTAATAAATAACAATATTGCAAAAAAGAAAAAATAAAGACTTCGCCATATTGGCGGGAAGACTTTCATTTTTTTTTATACGTGGCAGTGGCAGCACAGTGACTTTAGCATAGATCGTACTCGTAGTCCATAATGCTCTTGAAATACTTATTTCTTAGAGAACTCATTAATTTTGCCTAGTTTTATTAATTTAGTAATTTAACATGGATTGTGTACAAAATTTAAGAAACAGAATGAAATAACAGGTTTATATAACGAAGTTTAATTGCGTGTGTGACTGTTTACCTGACGACCTTTGTCTTAGAATCTGAGACTTAGACGAAGGTTTTACTTTATGCACTAGAGCATAAAAAGCATAAAAAATTTTATGCAGCCTATACCCAACATAAACACGAACTTTACGAGCATGAGAAGTGAAAATAAGCTTTTTAGAGTAGGTATGGTATAAAAGAAGTTTTCACTTCAACAAGTTTTGGTCACCCATTCCACGATCAACCAAAGCCCAAGTCTGTTAATCGCCCAATCGTTGCAGGTCCAATAAATACATAAAAGCTTGTTATTGGTTCCGAAGCAAAACGTACGAAGGAGATCTCAACGATCGGTTTGTACAACGTACCTTTGCAATTCACCCAACCGCTCTTCGTTCGAGTGCCTGAAATTTCCTCGTACACCCTAAGGCTATTTCGGAAATACAAGAAAATATAAACCCTGATCACTTGCAATAAGATCGAGAATAAACAGAAATATGTACTACATGCTATGCCCCTTAAAACCCCGGACCCTTGCTATAACATTGTTGGAATAAGCACAAAACATCTCCAGGGCCGAATCTTCGGGATATGAAAACTATTCGATTCTGCTACAACGATTTCTTTTAATTTGTTTTCGACGTTGTGACCTTTGTGCGAACGCTTGAGTATCGATCGACGACGTAGATTTACATAAAACATATTTATAAACAACCTGTTTCTATTGGCAAGTTAAATATTCAAAAGTCATAAGTATGAATAGTTTTACAATTCAATTGTTTTAGCTTAATTTTTATACTAATAATTCAGTATGGCTAATGCCCGAATACTCGTAAGTACGCTACTTATCTTTGGGAGCGTCTCACATATCACCCTATCACTTTAAATGTCAAACGTATGAAAGAGATGCCATGATGTTTGAGACGCTCCCAAAGATGATTTGCGTTCGAGAATTCGGGCATAAGAGTCAGAGAGAGAAGAGCTAAGAGAGATCAGCATGTCAGTCATGAGGGTCCGCCTTTAGAGACGAAAGAAATCTTTTATTAGAGTATAACCATGCCATGTCATAATCATGTCATATTTTATATATCTATATATATAAAAATGAATCCCTATTTCCCTTGGTTACGCCATCACGCGTGAACGGCTGGACCGATTTGGCTAATTTTGGTCTTGAAATGTTCGTGGAAGTCCAAGAAAGGTTTTAACGGTGAGAAAATAGGGGAAGGAGAGGTAAGTAGGGGTAGAGTAGAAGTAGGGTAGGGTAAAGGTAGGGTAGGGTAGGGGTAGAGTACGGGTAGGGTAGGGTGGAGTAGGGGGTAGGGCCACAGGAGCGAAGTCGCGCTGGGTCAGCTAGTAATATATATTTTTTATATATGTATTTTTTATTTTTATTTTTTTGCACCTGCATCTCCTACTTTCATTCTCTCACACGTCCTGGGTTGGCTGGAACTGGAAGAGATCTCTTTTAGAGATAAGCTCTCCCTTGCATACTCCATTTCTAATATTGTAGTTTTACTGTGTTTATTGAGTGCAATAAATAGTATAATAATAATAATAACCTCCAATATACTAGTAGGTAATAAAACGTCGAAGTTAAGTAAAACAAACATACATACAACTCGAATACAACTAATCTTGACAACGTCTTACATAAATATTTACTGAAACTGACATCCACTCTACAAATGGATGACAATTTCATAAAACGTTTCATAAGCGTAAGTGTTTTTCCATACTTTCGATGTTCCGATGTTTTTTATAACTTAATAGTGTTGTAAAAAACCTGTCTTTATGTAACTTATACTTTACTAGCTTCCGCCCGCGACTTCGTCCGCGTGGACATTCGAGAAAATACTTAGGGGACCAATAACCAGGATAAAAGTATACTATGTATTAAAATCATCAAAATCCGATCAGCCAATTTTACGTCATTAGGCGGATCCTCCGTCCGTAAAAACGGCTGATCGGATTTTGATGAAATTAAAACATAGAATACTTTTTATCCTTGTAGTATGTCGAAGTTTAGAGTTTGACTGCAACATAACATATTTTACAAGTGACTGCTACATAAAATAGCTACGTTCGCTTGTATTTGCATCGAAGGAAAGATTTCGTAATCGGGTCAACAAACATTATCTTTAAACGTATTTTTACTTAGTTTTAAGACTTGACTTGTAACCATGGTCTAATAAACATCTCCGGAGAATTTCTACTTTCATTCATCTCCCGAAAGACACATCATATTGGATGGCGACCCTGCCACGCGAACTACGGATTGGAAATTATGAAGAAACATTTTAACTGAAGAACAGAAGAAAGAAGATATTTTCAAGAATAACTTTATCATGCAGCATCGAGGTACAATTGTAGCAGTATTAGCCATAATTGTTGTCTTCACGTCGATATTGCTATACATACAGTATATTAGCAATTTGTATAACTCCAAATTGCACTAAGAAGAATCATGGGCTCTAAACAAACTAAAGAAGAGGTGATCATCGCGCAAACCGCCAGCGGAGATGCTCAAGCAACCACAAAGCACACAGAAGGCATCAATCACACAGATATTATGATTATTGTGCTCATTGTTGGTGCATCATTGGCCGCTGCTTTCTACATTATACGAAAATGCAAAGCTAACATAGTGAAGACACTTCGACGCGAAATAACTAGAGGCAACATAACCGTGTCGACACAAGAGTTGACGTCATCGAGCGTTTAAGAAGAAGGAAGAGTTGGAGCGGTGTCCAGGGTAATCCCGGCCCACGGAGTCCAGGGTATAGCCCGGCCCAAACAACGAGTCATCGAAGCTGCTGCTGCTGCTGCTTTGCTGCTGCCGCCATCAACGGGAGGCGCGTGCAATCTGCTGTGCCACGTCTTCGCCAACGCAACTCGGCGTGCATGAGGTCATGACGTGTCCTCATAAATAGTAAGCTAATTTATTAATTTCAAATGGACCATTTTTTTTTTAGGTAGTAATTAATTTTGTTGTTTTTAATATATTTCTATAGCAAATTGGATACCCTACGTAACATGATATGACTAAGGAGTTAATTGAACTACGTAGTAAATTGTCGTATTTAAAAGAATATTTAGTTAAGCTAGGACCTGAGCGTCGCGCTTCAAAGTTAGCGTATGATAAGTTACTAGAAGCTAAATCATACTATGGAGGGTTACATAATATTTTGTCTCGAATAAAAGGGCAGATTGATTATTCTGAGATAGGCACCTCTGACCTTAGTTTAGTAGATAAAATCGTAGCCGATGTCAAATCTTTGTTTATAAGTATTCAAAGTTTAGTAACGTATCAAAAAGAGCTACGCACATCTGATTCGAGCTCAGATTACTCAGAGTGTTCTGGTTTGGAAAGGGAAACCAAGATGGCGACTTTCGATATTAAGACAGCAATCGCTTTGCTACCTGTTATGACAGGACAGGAACATGTTACACTGCAATTGATTGATGGAATTACTTTATATAGCAAAATGATAAGTGAAACATTACAGTCAAGTTTGATTGAATTCGTTTTGAAAACTAGGTTGTCTCCTAGTGCGAAACTTCGCCTTCAGGCTTCCTATGACTCAATAGATAAATTAGTTCAGGATATGAAGTCGTTACTAATACAAAAAAAATCACAAGTAGCACTTCAATCACAGCTTCTTCGCTCTAAACAAGGCAATAGATCTATAGACAGATTCGGCTCGGAGTTAGAAGAGTTGTTTGTAAATTTGACACTAGCTCAGGCAGATGGGGATGATGATAAATTTACTATACTCCGTCCCATTAATGAAAATATGGCCATTAAACGTTTTGCGGATGGGTTATCTAATCCACGATTAAGTACCATCATCGCGTCTCGAAATTTTGTGTCGCTTCCAGAAGCCATAAGAGCCGCCACAGACGAGCAATCCTTAGCTATCCCGGAACAAAGTGTGATGAATATTAATCATCAACACAAGAAACATAATAGTTTTTCCCGAGGTCGGCATAGTTATCGAGGTTTTACCCGTGGTCATAATCAAATGAGATCTAATAATATTTTTAATAATTTCAGAAATAATTATAAACCTCATACGAGTTCAAATACAGGTTATAGGTCATCACGCGGCCGCACATTTTTACGCCGTGGATCGGTACGTCACGCGAACGCCAATGACCGATATTCGCGGGCTCAGCACATAAGTGCACAGCAAACTGTGTACAGTGACCCACAGCGAAACGGTGACAATGTTCTCAATGCACCTAACGACACTCAGTTTTTTCGTTAGCAATATAGAAAATAATTTTATACTTAGTTGTAATACTTGTAATAACGTAACGTTTAATTTAAAAGGCGGAAAATATTTACATTTTTTAATAGATAGCGGTGCAAGTTTATGTGTAATTAGATACGAATGGTTACGCGAACAATGCGAGAGTTTATTAAATAATATTATTTATGATAGATTAACTATAAAAGGTGTCAGCGGAGAACTGATTTCTGAAGGGTATATTTACTTGAATTTAATTTATGATAGCGTTACTTTCACTGAAAAGTTTTATGTATTTAAAAACATGTCATGTACTGCTAATGGAATATTGGGAGAAAATTTTCTAGCAAAGTATGATGCTGTAATAGATTATAAAAACAGCACCTTACAGTTAACTTGTAATAATACTAAAGTTTCTATGCCAATAAATCATAATAGGTATATATACAAGCATGTTATTCCCGCCCGCTGTGAGGTAATTAGGTACATAAGTAGTAAAGGCTTAAGCGAGTGTGTCATGTTAGCGAGAGAATTGCAAGAGGGCGTTTTTCTCGCAGGCGTAATAGCAAATCCACGTAACGGACTTATACCGATTAGAGTGTTAAACACAACGGATAATGATGTAGAAATAGATTTTTCTAATTTGGACATTTTAGATTTGAACGATTTTAATGTTTGCAACTTCACTAGGGAACGTTGTTCGGTAGAAAGAATAAAAGATTTATTTAATTTGTTGGATTTAAATTATTTAAAAAAAGAGGAACGTTTATGTATTGAGCAGATATGTGCCAAATATTCTGACGTATTTCATTTACCAGGGGATCGGTTATCTGTAACTAATTTAATGGACCATTCGATATTCTTAAAAGACAATACGCCTGTTTATTCAAAACCTTATAGGATTCCGCATGCTTTAAAAAGCGAAGTACAAAAACATATCAAAGATATGTTAGATAATGATATAATAGAGGAAACAGTGTCAGAGTGGTCTAGTCCAATTTTATTGGTACCAAAAAAGTGTGATAAATCGAACGAAAAAAAATGGAGACTTGTTATAGACTACAGACAATTAAATAACAAGCTCGTTGATGATAAGTTTCCTCTTCCGAATATAACTGATATTTTAGACTCTTTATCGGGTAGTATTTATTTTTCTAAGCTTGATTTATCTCAATCTTATTATCAACTTAATTTAAACAAAAGCTCGAGAAAGTATACAGCATTCATCGCTGACAAGATGTATCAAATGAAACGTTGTCCCATGGGTTTGAAAACATCACCTAGTGTTTTTTCAAGGTTGATGACCATTGCTATGTCTGGTATTAACTATCAGGATGCAATAGTATATTTAGATGACATTATTGTTATAGGGAAATCCATGGAAAACCATGCTCAAAATCTCATAAAAGTGTTAGAACGTCTGAGAGAAGTAAATTTAAAAGTTAATCCTATTAAATGCGAATTTCTTCGCACCGAAATTGTTTATTTGGGGCATCAAATCACATCTAATGGAATTTTACCTGATCCAAACAAAATTCAAACGCTGCAAAATTATCCAGTCCCGCAAAGCGCTGACGACGTTAAAAGGTTCGTAGCGTTTGCTAACTATTATAGACGCTTTGTACCACAATTTGCCAGTATTACTCATCCATTAAATAAGTTATGTAAAAAACATAACACTTTTCAATGGACATTAGATTGTGAAAAAGCTTTTCAGAAAATAAAAGAAATATTAATATCGCCCCCAGTGTTAGTATACCCGGATCTTTCTATTGAAAATAGTTTTGTTTTGCAGACAGACGCTTCACGTATAGGTTTAGGCGCTATCTTATCTAATAGTGACGGGCGAGTAATAGCATACGCTAGTAGAAACTTAAACTCAGCAGAATCACGTTACCCAATAATAGATCTTGAGTTGTTAGCTATAGTATGGGCTATTAAACATTTTAGGCCTTACTTGTATGGTAGGAAATTTAAAGTTTACACTGACCACAGGCCACTTATCTATCTTTTTGGCTTAAAGGATCCATCTAGTAGGTTAACTAAATTTAGACTGTACTTAGAAGAGTATGACTTTGACGTAGAATATGTGCCAGGAAAAACCAACGCAGCTGCCGATGCGTTAAGTCGAATTATTATTAATTCAAACGACCTAAAATGTATGCAGGAGCAAGTCGTGTCAGTTATGACTCGCGCTCAATCACGAAAGCAAAAATTAGACAACGACTTTATAACTCAGAGCACTACAATTCATAGGACTGATCACCCTTTAGTTGTAGAAGTTTTGAAAAAACCCAAGGACATAGTAGAGTTAAAAATTTGTTCATCTATTGATAAACAATTTATTTATTCAGATTGTATTTATTCAGAGTCGAGGCATTGCGCATATGTGTTGAAAGAGTCAACCATTTTTTTAGAATCTCGATCATTATCTACCCTGCCGGTGTTAGTGAGAGATCTAGAATCATTATGTAGCAAACTAAATATCGCTGAATTACTTATTATAAAAAATAAATACAGCGAAAAGTTAATAGAAAAATTTGCAAGTTACCTATATAAATATTTACAAAATGTAAATAAAAATGCGCCTCGTTTATTAGTAGCAAAAGATGTTATTAGAATCTCAGATAATGACCAAAAGAGAGTGATTCTAAACGATTTTCATTTACTTCCTACAAGCGGTCACGCAGGGAGTAATAGAATGTTAAATAATATTAGGAAACATTATTTTTGGCCTGGGTTGTCAACTGACGTTACTGATTACGTTAAAAAGTGCAAGCAATGCCAGATACAAAAACACACTAATCAGTACATTAAGGAACCAATGGTTATTACTTCGACACCCACAAGTGCATTTGAAAGAATCAGTTTAGACCTTATGGGACCCTTACATTGCGACGATAATAATAATAAGTACGTTCTTACGCTTCAATGCAATTTATCCAAGTTTGTCGAAGCCTATGCGTTACCGACTAAAGGTACGGAAACCGTAGCGAGATCTTTTGTTAATAACTTTATATTGAGGTACGGAGTGCCAAAAGAAATAATAACAGACAGGGGCACAGAGTTCATGTCTTCTGTCATGGCCGAGGTTTGTAGTTTATTAGGAATTAAGAAGTTAAATTCTACCTCTTACCATCATGAAACGATTGGAGCATTAGAAAATACTCACAAGAGCTTGGGTGCTTACCTCAGAATCCAATGTGAACAGAATAAAAGTAGTTGGAGTAGCTGGTTACCATACTGGTGTTTCAGTTTTAATACAACTGTTCATACCGAAACAAAATATTCACCATTCGAACTAGTTTTCGGTAAACACTGTGTATTACCAAATACATTGCAGACTGGTATTGATCCTTTGTATAATTTTGATTCGTATCCTAAGGAATTGAAATTTAGATTGCAAAAGGCGCAAATGGACGCCATAGAAAACCTTTTACATAATAAATGTTTAAGAAAGTTTAATTATGATAAAACATGTAATCCTATAGTTTATAAAAAAGGGGATTTAGTATTAATAAAAAACCATATAGGAGATAAGTTAGATAGTTTATTCTCAGGTCCATTTGAAGTTTTAGAAGATGTAAGTCCTAATCTTAAGATTTTAAAAAATAACCTAGAATATACCATTCATAAGAATAATACAAAACCATATTTTGTCTAAGTGTGATCTATATTGTAAAAGCGTAATTTAAATAAAATTGTATTTTGTAATAACTAAAAATGTAAGTAATTGTGTTCGTGTATTTTGTGAAAAAAAAAACGTGTGTTGGTCTGTCAACGTATCTTTCTTTCCTTGTCACAATTTTTTTTTTAAATATCCCCAGGGAGAGAACCCTGTCCTTTTTCGGGGGAGTTGTAGTATGTCGAAGTTTAGAGTTTGACTGCAACATAACATATTTTACAAGTGACTGCTACATAAAATAGCTACGTTCGCTTGTATTTGCATCGAAGGAAAGATTTCGTAATCGGGTCAACAAACATTATCTTTAAACGTATTTTTACTTAGTTTTAAGACTTGACTTGTAACCATGGTCTAATAAACATCTCCGGAGAATTTCTACTTTCATTCATCTCCCGAAAGACACATCATATTGGATCCTGGTTATTGGTCCCCTAAGTATTTTCTCAAATGTCCACGCGGACGAAGTCGCGGGCGGAAGCTAGTAATAATAAGTGTCTGTTTCACAATCAAAAAGTTAGTTCTGAGTAGCTTAGGTACCAAAAACTTGTTAGGTACCCCCTGGGTTTGATTTTCGGAAAATTATGAAATGGGTTGTCTATTTGTTTTAAGAAGTAAGCCTACAAAGTTTCAAGTTGAAATGTCTATTTTACCCCTTGATTTTTCATTAAAAATTTCACCCCTATTTCAATCTTTTAGGGGTTGAATCATGTTCAGTGTGTTAAACATCAAAATAAATGCCATTTTTGCAATCGTCATCCCATAAAACCTCAATAACGACATCCATATCGATTTTTAGGTTTATTTATCCCATTTAACTTCTAAGGGGTTGATTTTCGAAAATGTACAAAATATGTGTTTGCTTATTTTGTTTTACTTTCCAACCATAGGCCTAAAAATAAATTTAATGAAGAACTTTCCAGATACAACATTTCATGCCCCTTTTCACTTCTTCGGGGGTGGAATTGTCAAAAATGCTGACACAGGAAAATATAAATTTTCAATTGCCAGCCTAAATACAACATTTGAAGATCCTAACTTCAAAACTGACGCACTTTCATACACATATTCATCCCCTATTTACCCCTTGGGTTCGATTTTGGGAAAATTACGAAATGGGTTGCCTATTTGTTTTAATAAGGAAGCCTACAAAGTTTCAAGTCGAAATGTCTAGTTTACCCTTGATTTCTCATTCAAAATTTCACCCCTATTTCAACCTTTTAGGGGTTGAATCATGTTCAGCATGTTAAACATCAAAATAAGTGCTATTTTTGCAATCGTCATCCCATAAAACCTCAATAACGACATCCATATCGATTTTTAGGTTTTTTTATCCCATTTAACCTCTAAGGGGTTGATTTTCGAAAAAATACGAAATATATGTTTGCTTATTTGTTTTACTTTCCGAGCATAAGCCTAAATAATAAATTAAATGAAGGACTTTCCAGATACAACATTTCATCCCCCTTTTCACCCCTTCGGGGGTGGAATTGACAAAAACGCTGACACAGGTGAAATTTAATTTTCAATTGCCAGCCTAAATACGAAATTTAAAGATCCTAACTTCAAAACTGACGGACTTTCATACAAACATTCATCCCCTATTTTACCCTCTTAGGGGTGGAATTTCCAAAAATCCTTTCTTAGTGGATGCCTACACTGTATAACGTATCTATGTGCAAAATTTTAAGTCTCTAGGTTCAGCGGTTTGGACTGTGCGTTGATATCTCAGTCAGTCAGTCAGTCAGTCAGTCAGTCAGGACTTTGAATTTTATATATATAGATTGCATTCACAATGCAATTTTTATTATTGAAAAATTGAAAATGAAGTATTTAGAAGAAAATATCCCATCTGAGCTTGGTTGTGAGACTGGTAGATTTTTTCCAAATAAGTACTTCATTTTCAATATCTTTGTGTTTTAAAGTTGCTTGCTTAAAACTGCAAGTGTATCTCAGTACCATTATTTTTCTTTCCATTTGGCCTTGTTTTTAACTTTACAGCCATAGATTTATGATTAGTCGCGCTTTCGCTAAGCGAAGACTTATCATAAATCTATGTTTACGTCCAATATTAACAATGTGATAAAGTAAAGGAAGCAACAGAGGTCTGTAAGGATTGTACTAACAAGTCAACAGTGAAGTAATCTTTGAGTAGACGATATCGGCGTTATTATATGTTTCCTATATAGGTACCTATGTATATAAAGGACTCAGTGATATGATAACATAATAAATGTACCTAAGTATGTTTAATTTTGACTTCGGTGTGAGAATGTTTTGTATTCATAATGCTTTTGACTTACGAGTAAATCTTCCTATGAGGGTACTTGGAGACAAGTCTATAATTTGTCTTTAAATTCGATGTGACGCAAAACATATTACTAGAGTATTTTAGTGAATATTAGGGGCTCCACCGATTTTATACGCATGGTACCCGTTCCCATGGGAATATCGGGATAAAATAAAGGCTAAGTCACATAGGAAGAATGAAGCCTTTTATTTAAATTTTATTATTTTTTAAAGGTGAAAGAGTTTTTAAAATTTTTGTTGTTTTCGAGTCTATGCATAAGAAACAAAAAAAAGGAAATCTTTCCTAAATAAATAAAATATAATATAAAAAAATATTTATTCACTTAGACATAATAAATATGTACTTACTTACTTACGAATAGTCAACATTTTGCTCTTAAAATATGAGTATAGATAAGGGACAGTCAATCAAAGTTGTTAAGTACAATATCTAGATCAAATCCTCGGGGAACGCTCCCACCGAATGTCAAACTGTCCGGTTGTCTGTTGCGTTAGTAAATTATCGATAACAGCTATCGAGCAGCGCTAACGAGCGACTTCGGTCGTCTTATATGTTAAAATAGATTATGTATCTTATCCTTACTTCCATACTAATGCGGAAGTTTGGCTGTTTAGATGTTTGTCACTCAATCACAGCGAAACGGCTGAATAGATATATGGATGAAATTTGGCACAGAGATAGGTAATGGTAGGTCGGAAAAATATCTCATTCCCGTGAGAAAGCGTCGTGTAGTGGCGCCGGCAAAGACGCGGGTGGAAAGAGGAAACTATAAATGCAAAAGTAATTTGTTTATAAGTAGACTAGCGGCCGCCCCCGCCCGCGGTTTCACCCGCGTGGTACTCGTTCCCGTGGGAATATCGGGATAAAATATAGCCTATGTCACTCGGGAAGACTGTAGCTTTCTCACGGTGAAAGAATTTTCTAAATCGGTCCAGTACTTTTTGAGTTTATTCGTTACATACAAAAATATAAATCTTTCCTCTTTATAATATTAAGTATAGAAGTATAGATATGTTTGATCTTTTCACGCCTTAAATCTCTGAATCACTGATTTATTTCAATGATTTTTAAATCTTGGAGAAGGACGTATAGATTAATTTCTGTCATAAAAATTGAAGTAAGCTAAAAGCTAAGATAATGGATAGGTACCTTAGGAACGTAATTTAATTTGAAAGAGTGATCTCGAAATTCCATACCAAATCATTTGTTTGTGCTAAGCGAGATTTTTTAAAGCAAATGCTACTCTGTCTGTTTGTCACCTACATCACTGAACCAATTTTGATGAATTTTGTTATACATATAGATAGATTACCTACACCTTGGAAAAAGACTAGGCTACTTTTTGTATATGTAATATCAAACGTTTTGTACGCCTCATACAGGTAGCTCTTCAAATTTTCTTTGTATTTTATTTCTTATTATATATAATGATCTAAATAAAGAGCGTGATACAACTTAATTCTACGCGGACGAATTCGCATGAACCCTACTTACTGCCTATAATAAGATACGGGTATAATCCGAATCGTAGAGGAAGTTTAGTCTGAAATTACAGACGAACTTAAGAAGTTGGTCACGTGCCTATAACGACGTGTATAGACGTCAGTCCGATATTATCTGCAATGCGATTTCTTGTGCTACGGAAGTGTTGCGATATTGCTTGATAAATGGCTTGCAGGAAACAGTAATGGAGACAGCTTTTAAAGTTTCACAGTTGCATTAGGGAAAGCTTAACCGCCTCTGTCTGTGATCTAGTGATCACAGAGGCGCACCGATTTCAGACCAAGAAGTCACGGGTTCGATTCCCAGTGGGGGTACATATTGTATTCGGTTTGGTTGGTGGTAGGATTTGTTCTTAGTCCGCCTGGCTAGCTACCACCATCTTATCTAAGTCTGGCGCCATAACAATGATGTTTTCAGCATGGTTGTGTTCGGGCAGTTAGAGATTAGATTGCCCATTCTTCAGTGATTGAGGATTCCGGGAGTAGTGCGCTTCCATCTTCAGCCTTATCACCACTTAACATCAGGTGTGATGAAGGCTAAGTGCTACCCCGTTGTGGATAAAAAAGTTCTCATGTTACGAATGCGATAAAGGTCAAAATGAACCTACCTGTGTTGAGCAGTGTAGTGTACCTACATTGCGTGAAGACATTACCAAAAGTTCCAATACTATAAAAAACCTTGAGACAGGAAATGCTCGGCTTCAGCTTGAGATAAATAAATTGAACAGCCGCCTAGTTGGTATTGATAAATTGTCACGGAATAGATATTTTACTATTTTATTTCTCATCAAAATCTACAGCTCCTAATATCTATAAAAAAGGCTGTAGCCAGCGATACTTAAGTGCATTAATATTATCTTTTGTGTGACAGTGCCCCCCACCAAGTCGAGCAAGCCGCAGCCGTAGGTACACCCTTTTCTCGATTTCTTATTTATTAACCCGACCAAGTTAGACTTTAAAAACAATCATAAGGATTCTCTACACTGTAGAGAATCCATGAGTGAGGTGAGTCTGTAGAGTCTACAGACTCATCAGATTGGTGGTTGGTTGGTTTCATGATCCTGGAATATTTTTCTGTGGTTAATTGCATGATTTTCGTCAGATATATTTTTATGATAAAAGTTACCGTTTGCCTGACTGGAAAACGCAAAAAAGAACCATACATGCGACCTTCAATAACTTTTTTGCATATGTAGGATTTTATGGGACTACAGATTTCATTTATAACGGTACCACAAACATTCCTACCAATTTTTGGCTTTACGCGAATAATTACTATTTACATGGGCTATCTGGAACTCTCAGATTGTGATGAATTTTGATGTAAGTATGGATAACGCACAAAATAAAAGGCATTGATCTTAATCATGAAGTTGAAATAGAAACTTGGAAATATATCCACTCGTACGAAGCCATTAATCGTAGGGATGAGTTACAGGTCGTTTTGGTATTAAAAAATCAATCACAAACCTATAAAAGTGATTTATAGGGTCTATTAATGTAGCATTATCGTCGTTATGGGTAAATAATTGTCTAAAGCTCAACTCACACTGGGGTAGAGTCCAAGAGTCGCGTCGCGTCAACTTTGTTGCATGCAAATATGGCTGGTTGGTTTTCGTAAAACAAATTTGTACCTTAATAATTTTAGAAAATAGAGATAAATATGCTAAGACAAAAAACATGACACGACGCTTCGACTCTGCGCCAGTGCGCAGTGTACCTAACTTGCCTGTTCACATAGCAGCACATCAAACGTAACCGGTGTAGGTAAGTACTACAAAAGGCTGTCTTATTACGTACGCGAGAAGGCTTACGTACAAAGCTCCGGCCAGATAGACGCAACTATGCGTGAACGACGCAGGAAATTCATTCACGAGGCGGAAGCTGTCAGTTTATCTTGTACACCTAAGCCCGGTCTAAGATTAGGATACTTAAGGGCCCCACAGAGTATCAGTATGCCTGCAAGCAACGGCCTGTCAGTAGGCCGCAATCTGCCACACACTCGCAGTTTTAGATACAAAAACCGAATGTCAAGCGGCCTGGGTGTCTACCATCTAAGGCTCTAGACAGGCGGACTGCAATTCAACTGTAATAAGACTGCCAAATTGCAGTTCCGATGCAGTTTGAGTGCAGTTGGCTCGACTGCAATGAAACTGCAAGCCGACTGCGCTAGAACTGCGAATTAACTGCGACTAACTGCGCAGTCGGTGTGCAGTCCACTTGCAGCCGCCGTGCAGTTCTAGCGTTTGTCTAGAGCCTTAGCTTTGTTTAGGACCTAAGCTGAGCTGCTTCACTTATTCGTACCACGACAGCTTAATTGCGATCGCCTGTCATGAAATTTTATTTGACTTATAACTCGGTCGAGCTAACATGACACCTGCAGGTTATACCCGTCCTTCTCACTCTCCGGGACTAAGGAATAAGGACACAAATCGTTCGTTCATTCACATTCAGCAATTCATTTGCGATTGAGTTTTTAGAAAATAAAGCAATTCATTTTAGAAACCTATTCTTTTAACCACCAATTTTGAATCGCTTTCTTGTAGTTGATGGTAGGCACACTGTTCGATTGAGGACTGCAGGTCACCTACCGGCGTACTAATAGTCTGTTGGCTCCTTTACAGACGCCTCGTACTAGTACCTATCATACGTTCATACGCCCTAGTCGCGGAGAAGAATCCCTTAGGCGTGTCTCCCATACATTTGATACATAACTACACACTCAGGTGAACGACCAACACGACGTGTTTAAGGTAACGCGAAGCGCGACCAGAAAATATCAAGTAGTTGATTTATGGATCACGTCACCCATTAATTGACCGTATCGCGTTGCATCGCGTCGCGTCGCCCACCTAGGACAACGGGAGCGACCACGACACGACATGACCAGTGGGAAGCACGCATCGCCCCGCGTCGCTGACGCGTGTGTGGCCGAAGCTTAAAGCTTGGGCCACACTCGCGTCAGCGACGGCGTATTTGGCGTATTTGCCAATGTTACTTACCAAATATTTGCCCTATGTAGGAGCAGTAAACATCATATATTTTAACCGCCAACTTATGAAAACGCGATGTCTGTTGGTTGTAGCAATAAATAATTACATTACGTTGTTGAACGATTTCTGCACACACTGAACTATGTCGCGGTAAACCGATCTCCTCGAGGTGGAGAGAGCACAACGTGCTATTCTTAAAGTGGCCGCTGGTCTTCCTTTCCGGCACCCTACAGTAGACCTCTACAGAGAGTGGAAAGTACTCACAGTCAGACAGACCTATATTCTGAACACCATCTTAAAAAAACACACTCAGTTATACTATGATCCTGATTTGTTAAAGGACAAGCGTAGGAAGGGCACCGTTTGTCCAACATTTTCTCTAAGGACAGCTACCTCGCACAACTTTTTTGTTTTTATGGGTAACTACCTTTATAATAAGTTAAATGGGATTCTTAACATCTATCCCCTCCCCAGAGCCAGGTGTAAAGTAACGCTCACAAACTACCTAAAGGAACAGAACTACCAAAAGACTGAAAATTTACTTATTCCTCTAATATAAAAATTTAATTTACCTACCTACACAAAAAAAAAGTAATAAATGTGTATATAAAAAAGAAATTATAATTAAAAACTTACTGAATAACATTGGCTTATATCCTTTCGACTCCAGTAATAATCGGCAAATATAATAAAATTGGCTCATACACAATCACACATCACACTCACTCACACACACAAGCACTCATACACAACCACAAAATTCTGCTAATATTTAAATTGTTTAGTACTAACTAGTTCTATATTTATCTTTGTTAAGTTTTCATTTTAAGCAATAATTAATACCACCTTTGTTAGCTCTTCACATAGGTCTACAAATTCGTTTAGTTATTAACTCAATTGTATCCTTTTGCGGGGGTGGCCTGGTGACCTGTGTAACCGGTTTTCTTTTAAAACCTATTGCGGGCACCAGCTTCTCACACTTCAGGTCATAGGTTAAAACACTCAAATATGTTCTAGAGTTACGTAACCTATTGTGTGATAAGGAAATAAACGATTTATTTATTGTTATTATTATTATATGTACCTAGGTAGTACATACATTTCAAACCGTTTTAATTTAATTTGGCTTTATGGAGTATACTTTTATCTCTTTGTACTGTACACCCATACTAAAATGAAAAAAAACTATAAATAATTAAAAAAAAAAGTTTACTAAATATGTATGCGAGCGTTACTCTGCCCGTCTGTAACTTTTTCACTCTAAACCACTCACTCCCAATATTGATGAATTTAGTACTTAACTAAATAATAAACGCATAGTTTTTCCTTTAAAGCTCTAGATTAGTTCTAACAATACGATCAATTTTAACAATAACTTAAATACACTTTTGCGTATAAAATTTAAATTTCCAAAAACTGTCGACCCATTTACACCACAACCACACCACATCGCAGCGACAAAATGTGGTTACGTGTGAATAGTGTGGATGAAGCTTTTTGCTGTTGCGTTGTGGTTGTGCGACAAAATGTTGTTGTCGCTAGTAGTTGTGTGGTTACGTCGTATGCGATGTGGCCGGCCGTTAGTTCCCAGTCGTCGCTGGTGGTTGCGTTGTGGTTGGTATCACTCACGCGGTCGATAATGACTACAAAATGTCATCATCATCATCATCATCATAATTTCAGCCGTACGATGCCCACTGCTGGGCATAGGCCTCCCCCAAGGATCTCCACAACGATCGGTCCTGCGCTGCCCGCATCCAGCGGCTTTTCGCGACCTTGACCAGATCGTCGGTCCACCTTGTAGGGGGCCTGCCCACGGAACGTCGTCCGGTTCGCGGTCGCCATTCGAGAACCTTTCCGCCCCAACGGCCATCGGTTCTCCGCGCTATGTGTCCCGCCCACTGCCACTTCAACTGAGCAATCCTTCGAGCGATGTCGGTCGTTTTAGTTCTCCTGCGGATCTCATCATTTCTGATTCGATCGAGCAGGGAAACCTTGAGCCTTCTTATGAGACCCATAGTAAAAATGTGGTATGTGTGAATTGTACTATTCATTTCCAATACAAAATGCGCCCCTCCCATCTTTTATTTTTTTTTCGCATCGGGGTAGCACTTAGCCTTCATCACACCTGATGTTAAGTGGTGATAAGGCTGAAGGTGGAAGCGCACTACTCCCGGAATCCTCAATCACTGAGGGACTGGCTATCTTATCTCTAGCTGCCGGAACACAATAATGGTGAAAACATCTTGTTATGGCGTTAGACTTAGATATCTAGCCAGTCGGACTAAGAACAAGTCCTACCACCAACCAAACCGAATACAATATGTATCCCCACTGGGAATCGAACCCGGGACCTCTTGGTCTGAAATCAGTGGTGTGGACCACTAGACCACAGAGGCGGGTGTGGTTGTGGTACGTGTGTGTCGACAGTTAGGGCGTTTGTGCACTACCACTGAATTTTACCGATCCGGAAAAAAACGGATGCTTGTATTTAATTAATTACTAATATAAATGATTAATTATTAAAATACAAGCATCCGTTTTTTTCCGGATCGGTAAAATTCAGTGGTAGTGCACAAACGCCCTTAGCGTCGTAACCTCTCGTCTCGTCGTGATCATTACCGAACTATCGCGTGACGCTCGGAAGTTCATCGCAACATGTTTATGTAATACCCGTTCTAGGTCGAGGACTTCCGCTACTTTAGTTGCCACTCGCCATCTCAAGTATTCTAGTGTCTACTTGTAAAAAAATAAACAAATAGTAAGATACACAAGTAAAGGAAAAAATGTTACCTTTATCAAAATACCGGCCAAAAGTCGGACTTCCTTACACCGATCAACAGCAGTAGCAACAAAAAATCACGTTTGTTGTATGGGAGCCCCCTTAAGGTGTATCGATGAGCTCAGTGGCGCCGCCAATGGAAATAAATCAATTGCATTTGATTAAAGGCTTGGATTAAAAGTTTCGATTATTTCGCGCAAATAGAAGAGCAAAATGCAATTTTTAATTATTTTTTCATGGCCTCAAATATGAACACCAAGTTATGGATCTCGATATTGCCAAATGTGGCCACTTTTGGCACTATTGAGATTCACGACTTATTGCGTAAGTTTGAGTTCTCAAAAGTATATTTATAAAATGCATTCCACTCTTTCACCTGCGCGAAATAACCGAAACTTTTAATCCAAGCCTTTAATAAAATGCAATTGATTTATTTCCATTGGCGGCGCCACTGAGCTCATCGATACACCTTAAATATTCATTTTATTTTTATTTCGTTATTTATTTTTAAAGTTAATATACAACTACCTGTTGCCATTATTAATATCGAGCAAAAAACGGCAAAAAATCACGTTTGTTGTATAGGAGCCCCCTTTAAATATTTATTTTATTCTGTTTTTAGTATTTGTTGAAGTGTTGTTATACAGAAATACATCATCTGTGAATTTTTTTACTGTCTAGCTACCACGGTTCATGAGATAAAGCCTGGTGACAGACAGACAGAAGTAATAGGGTCCCGTTTTTACCCACCGTGGTGGGTAGTTTCCGTGACCACGGCCACGGTTTTGGTCACTTTTCACTTTAAAGTTATATAAATAGGAATTAAATAATTATTGCTTATATTTATTAATGGCGAATAAAAGATTGGACTTTTAGTTAATAATTACAGCAATTAGCTTTTTTTATGTAGTACGATATTTTAGAAATAAACACGTGTTATGTTTCAAAGTTAACATTTTGTAAAATTCTTAATCAAAATGTTAAGGGTAAAGGTTTTGTAAAATCATTTTTTTTCTACAATAAAATTATTTTATGGTTATTTAATATTTTATATCATATTGGAATATGTTTCTTCTAGATGGATTAAGTGTTGTTTTTTCACTGTTCTTACAAAAAGTTGGGAAACAATAAGTGGCCAAAAGTGGGGCTAGAAATTTTAGCATTGTGCCACCTTTGGCCACTTTGGCATTAGTGGAAAGTTTCCAACCTATCATAAAGTTCATTTATTTTAAAAGACTCACAACTCACTTTTGTTAGCTAACGTACTGAAAAATTGGCGGATTGAGGCTAGTGTAGGCTAGTGTAGGCTAGTGCCTACACTAGCCTCAATCCGCCAATTTTCTTTTAATCAAGTGATAAAGGTATACCTACTTTAAAATTGTAGTAAGGAGCTAGCTGTGTTTGAAATACTATTTCATGTAGTGTTTTAGTTCAGAACTCTAATAAGACATCAATTAAGCATAAACTCAACTTATAAATATAGTAATTTTATGAAAGTGGCCAAAACCAATGCAAACGGTGTATTTGGCCCCCTCCGCAGAATTTGTTCTAAATAAAAAAAAACTATTGTTTTTTTTTACTTTGTAGATTGTACCCTTAAAGGTCGATAAATTATCTATAACTCTACATTATAAATTGTCTCTAAAATACTTAAGATCATTAAGCACTTAGCGGTTAAAAGTGAAAAAATCCTTAAAGTGGCCAAAACCGGTACGCCTGCCCTACTTGTGATTTGCGAGTAATCCATAATTTAAAATATACTATTTTGAGGAATCGCAGCCTTAACAGTTTTTTATCAAATATTTTTTGTACTCATTCAAGAGTTCTTTTAAATCGCAAGAACTAAATTGTCAAGCTACATTTGTCACTACGACAGTCAACACAGTCGAGGACACTCGTAGACCGTTCAGAAACCATTTCGGTTGAAAGAGAAACGGTGTCTGTTTATCCATCTGTAGTGTTTTTGAAAGCACAACTTGTCACCTTTCTTACTGTGGGAAATGTGTCGGTTTGTTTAAGTTAGAAATGATACAGTGTAGTGATATAGTTGAGAGCATATCAAATCTTTACTTAACTAAAGTTAAGACAACAAAATATTCTAATCTTACAACGAAATAAGTTTTTAGTAAAAATTTCATTTTCATGACAAGCTTTTTTGCTGAATGTAGTTAAATATTGTATTGTCATCTAAACCAAACCCTATACAAAATTTCAGCTCCATCGGACACTGGGAAGTGGGTCAAATTAAGCTTGCAAGATTTGTCCCCCACTAACTAACTAACATGGCAAGTTAAAAAAAGTTTCGTTAGTAAATTCTTTCACTATTCAAGTTTCATTTTTTGCGTGAAAATTCGATTTCAATCAATCAATCAATAAAAGTTTATTGGGTTCCAAAGAAAACAAACGATTATCTACTCAAAACTCGATAAATAACTCGTCCTTCTTGTTTTATTATGAGTTGGATATAAATATTTGGGTTCAATGGAATGGGAGGTGGAAATTAATGAATAGCCATAAGGAGTCGCACTCTAGAAAACTTGGTGTCTAGTTTACAGCCCACGAAACGTAGTTATAATGATTAATATGGTATATATCATGTGCTGTTTTGATGTCGTCACTATCCTATTTTATATACATCAAAGTAAAACCCTCATACAGGATACATTTTTTATCAGTGCACAAATTTCTAAGATCGACTCAGAATCGGTAAGTGAACAACTTTCTCCTAGAAACATGGGTCGAAATACGACAGATTTTTTTGGACTTCCCATACTAAATCGATCACGTGATCAGTCCGATTTGTTTGAAAAGAGATGAGTCCAAAAATTTTTGTCATTTTTCGACCTATGTTTCTAGGAGAAAGTTGTTCACTTACCGATTTTGAGTTGATCTTAAAAATTTGTGCACTGATGAAAAATTTATCCTGTATGTATAATATTATTATCCTTCACTCATCCATATAAAAACCTTTGTCAGTTACAGTTCTCAGATATTTATACAAGCCTTCCTCTATTTAGCATTTTTTGCCTAAAACAATTCTCATTTAAATTCAGGTCCAACTACCCTTTGCAAAAACAACTTTAGATTCTCATCTTAAACAAGCTTTTGTGCTAGAGTCGCCACACAATGAACAAGAATTTAACTGAACATTTTTGAAAGAAACTCACGTAGATACCTTGTCATTTGTTGAACCCAATTTACGAGGAGCTTCCTTTAATCAGTATCTATGAGAGCTTTTTGCGGGTACTGGTGGTGTACTGTTTGGATAACGATCGAAAGCTCCGGCCAGATATGCGCGACCAAGCGTCTGTGAAGCGGTAGTGCCTTTTCACAAGTACCTACACGGTTTAAAAATGTATGACCGGGTGACAACATGGTCGACGACGTGCACGCGACTATACATTTTGCCCGGAGTAGGATAATATTAGTAGGATATTAGTAGGAAGGTAGGACTCTCCAAACACGGCTGCTGCTGCACGTGTAGCGGTATTTCATACAAACGCATATAAACCAGTCGTGCACCCGCGGCCGGCTACTTGCTGCCGCTGCAAGTGATGCATTCAGATGCAGCCTGCATCCAGGATCGGAATAAGTAGCAAAGATTTCTCCAAAACTAACGACTTACGCCCGAATTCTCAAACGCAAATCATCTTTGGGAGCGTCTCAAACATCATGGCATCTCTTTCATACGTTTGACATTTAAAGTGACAGGGCGATGTTTGAGACGCTCCCAAAGATAAGTAGCGTACGAATATTCGGGCATAAGACGAGTACGTACGACGAGTACCTATTTTTATAGCTGGTATCTAAATATTATTGGTACCTAATTTGTTAATACCGTATTATGTATAGATCAAAGTGAAACCCTAAATTTAAGTTATTAAGTATCGTCCATTCATCCACAATAAGCCTTTGTCAATTTTAGTTCTCAAATATTTATACAATCCTCTATTTAGCATTTATTGCCTGAAACTATTCTCATTTAAATTTGGCCCAACTATCCTTTGTTGAAATTGTTTATTTCTTATTAATTTGACATGATCGTCTATTTAGATCTTGGTAAAACGTAAATTCAAATTCACTTGGGTTGATGCGCCATTCATACATAGGAGTAGGTAAGAAAACATTGAAAAAACTGCTGCTCTGAAGTACTACATCGAAGAAAAGAGTAGATAGTAAAACCGACATCAGGGTGTAAAAAGGTAAGATATTATGATAGTAAAACTGACAATGCGACCGCGTTCGTGATAAACGATAATATACTTAAAGTCCTCTTATCGAGGGTTCGAATTACCCGAGCCTTGTCGCGATTTGTCACGCCACCGTGATAAAAGAGAAATAAACTTTGGTTTATATATTTTATGAATGAAACTAGTTCATTTACTACCAGGTACAAGGTCGTGTCGTACGTAGTAGGTATTTATGTTTATAGGTAGTTTTAATATTTAATTTTTATGTGTTTTTATGATAAGTGGTATCTTTTTAAACACGCGAACGTTTTATACAGATTTATAATAATCCCCTTTAGAAATAGGATAGGTAGGAATCACAAATCATTATCGTCATGACATTTTTTTGTATCTACATTATTAGAAGTTCATAAGTTCTGTATAAGTACTTATAGCAAGACGTCCTAGATTGCGATTAAAAACCTGTAATCCCGATATCAGTGGGCGGGACATCTACCCACTTACTACGCCATCTGGTATATTTCAAGTTATACAAGGTGTTAGGGGCACCGTTGCAAAAACTTTAACCATGACTTCAGGCCATCATCATGCTGAACAACGCACAGCAAGAATTTTGTCGGAAATAAAAAAAAAATCGACTCTCCATACAAAATGTCCCGATTAGTTGCTAAATTTGTATGAAAAGTCGATTTTTTTTCCGATTCCGACAAAAAATCTTGCTGTACGTTGTTCAGCACGATGGTCTGAAGGCATGGTTAAAGTTTTTGCAACGGTGGTGCCCCTAACACCCTGTATATCAAAATCATTTATTCAGTTAAAGCTCTGTTACAAGCACTTGTGAACGTCAAAGAAGCTACGCCATCAGTTCTGGCGGTATTACACGGTTGACTTCTGCCTTTCAAATTGGATGAAGCAACCAAATTGAACAATGTTAACGAAAAAGTGAACCATTCAATGACAATGTTCAACCACATTCAATCGCGTTGAAAGAATTGCTTGCTTGCTCAATTTTTTCACTCTTGCGTTCAACGTTCAATGCAAGTTAACGAAAGTTGAACGTGAAAACATAAGAATTGAATGATTCACTAGATGTTCATTCTCAATGTGCTTCCTGATTGGTAGCAATTTTCAAGCAACGCGAATTGATTGGTTTCTTTATAATTTAGATAGTTCACTTTTAAGATACGTGTAAACAGCAGTACCTACCTATCTTTGACTTCTGCGCCTTTCAACCAAAGTGATTCAATTTGGTTGAACCGTGTAATATCTGCATTGGGAAAGCCCTACGGCGGGAGGCCTTGTAACAAGAAGAACCGACAAGAAGAGAATTCGGGGCACGAAACCAATTTTTCATTTTATTTGATTTCTTTAACAAAATTATACACGGTACAACTGTCAAAATGTTCAAAAGAATTGTTTTTCGTCTTGAGCGATATCAATAATTAAAAATACTCTCAAAGAGAAAAAAGTTCAAGTTAACTACTTTGAGTAGAAGCTTTTATTTTGCAAATCAAATAAAACTGTAAAAGGTCTGAAGCTGAAATGTTTTAAAAGAACAATGGAAATTGATTTTAGGATAGATGAAGGTTATTGTAACGAAATGGAAGCGATGGACTTTATGTCATTTACTTAGAACTAGATTAATTCCTGAAAAATGGAAAATGAAGTACTTTAGAAAAAATCGACCTGTCTCACAATCACAACCCTTTGTTCGCTCACAACTACTTAGCTCCGATGGGACCTCGTTGTTAGCAAGTTGTGAGACCTTCGATCAACAAACACCTAGAGAGACGGGTCGATTTTTTAACCGACTTCTAAATCAAAAAGGAGGAGGTTCTCTATTCGTCTGTATGTATGTTTTTTTTTTTTTGTGTATGTCCACCGATTACTCGAAGACTGCTGAACCGATTGTAATGGTTCAAACGTTATTACATCAGGTTGGTTTCCAAGTCAGTCCCATTTTTTGAAATTTTGAAATCGGTTCAGTAGTTTTCAGGAAATCTTGAAAATACTGTCGTTTTCGTTACCACTTTATGTGAATTTAATACGTATCTTTAGGTATGACTCCTTTGTTTATAAACCGATTTAGATGATTCTTGTTTTGTTAAAAAGGAGATACCTCAAGGTATTTTAACTGACTTCGAAAAAGGAGGTTTTCAGTTTGATCATATACCTATTTACCAGAAAACACGTAAATTGCCTGCACGATGCACTAAAAAGAGTGAAATAAAAATTATTTTTATAAAAAAATAAAACCGCCTTCAAAAAACCACATTAAGGTTTTAACAAAAACAACAAAAAAATTTACATGTTTCACGCCCGACTTCAAAGTACTTAGGTAAGTACGTTATTTATTAGGTGAGGAATTATTTCTTACTTTTTTGATGTGGTTTTTTTCTAAAATACCTACTTCATTTTCCATTTTTCAATAATAAAAATTGCATTGTGAATGCAAAAAAGTAAAAATTTAAGTACCTACTGTTAAACTAATAAATAACTTTAAGTTATATTTGTAGATTCATAATGTACTTTTGTTGTCTTTTATAAATTCCTAATATTAAATGCGTTCACGCCACCATTACAAATATATATAAACTTTGTACTGGCTTCTGGTGTAAAACCTCCGTAGTTCGAAACGTCAATTTTAAAAAAAGAAGAACAAAAGAATATCAGGATTGATGTTAGTTTTCCCACCACGAAATGTGATGATAACAAATTAGATTATTTTATAATTATTATTGTCCACTGAATTGGAATAAACCATGCTGAAATTGTATAAAATTTGTTTGGAACATCGCCGAATCCTACTACCTTAATACTACATACTTATCTAGCTATGAAAAATTTGCTTCGCGTATCTCCCCGGAATAAGAGTTACCAAACGCGATATAACTATGAGAGCGGTAGGTATAATATTAAATTACACGCAGACAGACGGATGCGTCGAACTTTATTTCTTTTTACTGTAGTGGATATCCAGATCTTTTTGTGCTAAGAATTACTAAGAATATCATTTCCGGCCTAGAAACAGCTTTACAGGATGAGCAACAAAATTGTAAGAGAATAAATACTTACTTCTAAATGATACTCATGTCACGCCCAAATACTCGAACGCTACTCAATTTTAAGAGCGTCTCGTACGTCTCGCCCTGTGTGTCAAAGATATAAAAGAGACGCCATGACATTTAAGAGGGCTGTGTTGTGTAGCAAGCAGTCTCCAGTCTTAGATTTGATTTTTACAATCCAAATTAAAACCCGAATTATTTGGAAAAAAGTTTAAAGATATTACAACATACTTGAAAGGGTCGGGACTAAGTTAAACATAAAATAATAACATTTTGTCGATAAAAAAATCACAAAGCTCTTTTCTAATTTTCAGCTATAATCATTTTGTTTTCATTATGACGCATATTACTGAGGCAATATTTTAATACATAATATTAAACTATATTATCTAGCCACCTTATTAACGATTTGCAAAAATAATGTTTATTTTACGAGTAATTCAAATAAAACTAATTCGGCGTTTACTATTTCTGTTCTTTTGTAAGTGTATGTTTTTTCTAGGTTAATACCCCCTCTTAACATACAGCAATGAATTTTTGGTATGTTGTTCAAATGCATAAGAACTAGGGCTGTACGTATTGTTTTTTTTTTTATATGTATTGTAGATTTGAAATTATTGGCACTTTTTTGTTTTGTATGAAACCACTAAAGTGCAAATAATTTCAAAATCTATGGTAAATATATAAAAAAAAACAAAACGTACAGCCCTAGTTCTTATGCATTTTAACAACATACCGAAAGTCCATTGCTGTAGGTATGTTAAGGGTTCAAAATTCAAAATTCAAAATCATTTATTAATATTAGGCTGATACAGCACTTGTGAACGTCAATGAAGCTACGCTATCGGTTCGCAAATCCTACGGCGCCGGCGGGAGGCCTTGTAACGAGAAGAACCGACAAGAAACTCGCCAAGGGCTTTTTTTTCTCCCTGTCATATTTCATACAGAGTCGTCAAATTGAAAAGTGGCTTTAACATGATATAATATGTAAAGTCACTTTCCATCACAAATTAATCTTAAATTTAAAAACAAAATAAAAAACCCGGTAATCATCGTAGTAAATAATTTTCAATAACTAAGAAATAGACATCCAAAAGGTGATGGTGGAAAACGTCATCGCCATTTGTTTGGAGACCGTTTGCTACACAACACAATCCTCTTAAGGCGCCCCCAAAGTAGATTAGGTAGCAGAGTATTCTGTCGAATGTTATGAGATTCTAGATTATGAATCTAGTAGATAGGATGAAACTAGTGTTGCCGATCGATAGTCCACTATCGATAGCATTTCGATAGTCTATCGATTGTTTAAGCAAAAACAATAGAATCACTATGTTTTCGATAGATTTCGTGTTATTGATATAAACTATCGATACTATCGATAATATCGATAGTTTTGGACAATCGATTGTTACCTTTATTTCAATAGTATTGATTGCATTTACACTGGCAGATGGGTAGAACCGATACTATTGAATTAAAGGTCACTATCGATTGTACATAACTATCGATAGTATCGATACTATCGATAGTTTATTAATATTGAAAAGCAATACTATCGATACTATCGATAGTTTATTCGCCGTCAGGGATCGATACTATCAATAGAATTGCTGCTTACCGATAGTATTGTACTAACTAAGAGATCGATACTATCGATACTATCGATAGGCCTATCGATAGTTTGGCATTTTTCGACTAAAACTATCGATAGTAAAACTATCGATAGTTCGGCAACACTATATGAAACGGATACTGATAACTAATGTGGATCATGTGTTGCAGGAATGATCAGATTTATAATCCGATTCTTGTATGATAACTCTCGTCGATAACTTATTGGATTTAACGCTGATGTAACAAATAGCTGGGATTGGTAGGGACATCTGTCATTAGGGGCATTAATTGCTCATAAGATTCACTTCACGTATTAAGGTGCATGTAGTCGTGAAACGATCATTTTTGAGGCCCTAAAACTCATAAATTAGCCTACTGATGAATCCAGAATTAATATATATTAAATATTAATATATGAACTTCAATCTGAGCATTTAAAAAAAACATAGTCTTTAAGATACTATTAAAAAAAACCATTGAAATGAAGCTGTTTTCAACTTCTAATACGCTACTGCTACTAAACTACAAGTGATATTTTCACGTTTCTTTCAGGAAGAGATTGCTAACTTGTTTAACTTAAAACTGAGCATTTTTCGTTTTAAAATAATACATAGTTTTGACGAAACGTGTGTTTAAGCTGTTTTTGTGCGCGTAGCGGGCGGGAAAATTAGGCCACTTTTGTATGGCCAAGGTCGTTGGCGATACCGCGGGCCTTAAACAGATCAACTATCCTTTCTGTTCTGTTCCGATGACAGAAGCGCTACGCTACGTATTTTATTCTCTTTTTTTGTAGCAATTTAACCGGTTCTATCTTCTAAGACCTTCAGCCGGCAGCAGTGCTATGGTTGGACAACAACATGACAGCAAAAGGACATTAAAAACTACACGTTAGTTCCAGTTTTTGGCCACCGCTGGAACAGAAAAGGTGGTCGCACTGGTCGCACTGTAATATAGAGTGTGTGTCAGATAACTCTGCGCGTGACTGGCGCGTTTTTGGCGCGTTTTTAGCGCTAGTTACAGTGCAATTTTTTGTTCTAATGTTATAGAAAAGATTAGTATTCGATTTTTACCGCGCGCAGACTTATCTGACGAGCACTCTAGTTACTATCCGTTAAAAACTGTCAAAGTGCTGTTGTCAAATATCTGTTAAATTTTAGTTCCTTATGAGAGTGAAAGAGGCGCTGCTCTGGTTAGGAGCATTGCGTGCTCCAGAGAGGACATTAATACCTTAACCATGATATTTTTATTTATTACACAATATTATGATTGTAAATGAAGAATTTAGAAAAAAATCGACCCGTCTCACAATCAGCTCCGATAGGATTCGAACACACGACCTTTCGCTTTCCGGGCGACTACTCTAACCACTGAGCTACGGAGTCGTTACGAAAAGCGTCGAATTTATCCAATACTTCTTACTCGCTGTATAGTCAGCGTCAATTTCGTCAATGTGGAGATATTTGGCAATCGCTAAGGATGAAATTACTATTGCAAGTTATTTTAATTTTTAGTTTTTTGCATTCACAATGCAATTTTTATTACTGAAAAATGGAAAATGAAGTATTTAGAAAAATATCGACCCGTCTCACAATCAGCTCCGATGGAACTCGAACCCACGACCTTTCGCTTTCCGGGCGACTGCTGCTCTTTTTTTTCTAAATACTTCATTTTCCATTTTTCAGTAATAAAAATTGCATTGTGAATGCAAAAAACTAAAAATTAAAATAACTTATATGATGATCAATACTTTGAAACGCAATAAAATAGACATAATTATTATCAATGGCACAACGTCTATTCCAAGAAAATTTAAATTTCTTTAACATTGTAATTGCCGGACAATGAATTTAATTAAGCACTAAAAAGCCACCACCAATTAAAAGTCGTCACTTATTCACACCAAAACCCTTCGCATAATTACAGGAAGTGTCTCTTTCATACGAAAAAAAAGTAAAATAAAAAATATGTAGCTGAATGTGAAATATTTTTATTTCAATAAGTGTCACGGCTGGATGAGTCGAGTGACAGGCGCGCTGACCCAGTTTACGAGTGCAGGTTCGAAGTTCGTTAGTAAAAAATACTTTGTATATTTTCATGGATTGAAAATATTTTTTTGAGTTCTGTATTTTAGGACCGTTTTGGAATCATTTTGTTAAGGCGCTACTCGGAAAAAGTATGGACTTTTTGATTTAAAACAATAGGACGGTTACAGTTGTTACAAATCTGGTAATAAGATATATAATTCTTCATACCTTTATCTAGAATCGTATATTTGCAAAAACACGATTTTATGATTTTGCCTTGACACTTTTTCTTTTCGAGAAGACCTCTAAAAATACGAAAATTCAAGATTATTCTTAAATGGGGTTACTTACACCATTGAAAATTGGTTTAATTAGTGGACGCCAATAATATTTAGCAAGGTATAGAAGCATTTTTAAAAAATCGCTGTAGTTTTTTAATACGAAGTGATTTTGTGTTTTTTTTTTGCCTAATCTGCAAAATCGGTCTCGCTCCCGCGCGTGTCGTTTTCTCAATGCTATCTCGCTTTAGCATAATTTTTCCTTAATGGCAACCTCCGTGGTCAAGTGGTGTACGTATCGGTTTTCAAGATACCGTGTCGGTATATCTTCGAGGTCCCGTGTATTCCTACTGTTTGGATAAATGTAGAAGACCAACTTCTACCAGAATTGTAGATCTTTATCTCGCTTTTATACGAGTGCAAAATTGAAACGCATCCTCAGACAATGTAAATAAGTAAGTACAGAGATTTATCACCGCGTAAACATTTAGAAAACTTTAGGTAACTCTGGTAAAACCTTAGATTTAAAGAAATGAAAATTAAGAATTCTATTGAATCAGGCGTCACTTGGCGGAAGTCCCTAACCATTGTGAAAAACGAAATATATGTAGCTTACTTTCGCAAAAAAACACAATATGCAAGATGCACCGCCCGCCCGCCTGCGAAAATTGCACATGCACACCACGAAAACACCAGTGCACAATACCTGCATATAGCAAGACAGCAATACACCTTGCACCGTCACCGATTAGACTACTCTACACGTGTTTCGCCCCAACCCGGGGCATCCTCGTGTTGTGTTGTGTTGGTTTTTCGATAGTTCGTGGGAAAAACCAACACCAAATCTAGTGTTGTGTTTTCGTGGTGTGCATGTGCAATTTTTTGCGGGCGGGCGGGCGGTGCATCTTGCATATTGTGTTTTTTGCGGAAGTAAGCTACATATATTTCGTTTTTCACAATAATGAAAATTCAATTTTTAACCACCTCTTTGGCCTAGTGGTAGGTACATACCACCGGTACCGATCCCTCGGTCTCGGGTTCGATTCCTAGACATCATCATCATCAGCCATTTAATGTCCCCACTGCTGGGGCACTGGCCTTCCTTATGGATGAATAAGGAGAATGAGCCATGACCCACCACGCGGGCTCAGTGCGGATTGGTGGGTATTAACGACTGCAAGTGTAGCCGGGACCAACGGCTTAACGTGCCTTCCGAAGCACGGAGGAGCTTGAGATGAAAAGTTTTTGGTCACCCATCCCGTGACCGACCATTGCGAACGTTGCTTAACCTTAACGATCGCAGGCCAAGCGCGCTATCCACTGCGCCACGGGCTCCTCGAACTAGACATATTCCTAGACATATATTGTATTAATATGGTACCTACATATTGTATTCGGTTTGGTTGGTGGTAGGGCTTGTTCTGGCTAGCTACCACATCTTATCTAAGTCTGACGCTATAACAATGATGTTTTCAGCATTGTTGTGTTCCGGCAGTTGGAGATAAGATAGCCAGTTCCTCAGTAATTGAGGGTTCCGGGAGTAGTGCGCTTCCACCTTCAGCCTTATCACCACTAAACATCAGGTGTGATGTACCTAGGCTAAGAGCTGGTGCTACCCCGTTGTGGATAAAAAAAAATTGTCACGACCTTTAGTCCACACACGGGATCAGAGACACGAAATGAAGCTGCAGAACTCAGCGGATGCCCATCGTTATCGACAGCTCAATAGACAGATATCTAAGTCTTTGACACGCGACCTTCGCCAATTTAATACCGAGCGTATTAAAGAAGCCATTGAGCGGAACAAAGGCTCCAAAGTGTTCGCGAGAGATCTGTCTATCGGGCAAAGTCAATTAACGAGGCTGAAAACTGAGGAAGGTAGCATCGTTTCGTCAACACCTGAAATCCTGAGGGAGATTGAGAGTTTCTATGGACAGCTATATTCCACACAAACACCTGTTGAAAGCAAGGCTACAGACCCTAGAGCCAAGCTTACCCGACACCATACCGAAGATATCCCGGACGTCAGCCTGTACGAGATTAGAATGGCTCTCAAGCAGCTTAAAAACAACAAGGCGGCGGGCGATGACGGAATCACAACAGAGCTTCTGAGAGCGGGCGGTAAGCCGATACTTAAGGTCCTCCAGAAGCTTTTCAACTTAGTCATCCTTGAGGGCAAAACGCCAAAGGCATGGGGCAGAAGCGATGTGATGCTGTTTTTCAAGAAGGGTGATAAAACTCTCTTGAAGAACTATAGACCCATCTCGCTTCTGAGCCATATCTATAAGTTGTTTTCGAGAGTCATTACGAATCGTCTCGCTCGCAGGTTCGACGACTTCCAACCTCCCGAACAAGCAGGGTTCCGGAAAGGCTACAGTACCATAGACCACATTCATACGCTGCGGCAAGTTATACAGAAGACCGAAGAGTATAATTTGCCACTTTGCTTGGCGTTCGTGGACTATGAGAAAGCCTTTGATTCGATTGAGACTTGGGCGGTGCTGCAGTCTCTCCAGAGGTGCCAAATAGACTACAGGTACATCGAGGTGCTGAGGTACTTATACCAAAACGCCACCATGTCGGTCCGATTACAGAACCAGAGCTCTAATCCTATCCAACTACAGCGAGGTGTGAGACAGGGAGATGTCATCTCTCCCAAACTGTTCACAGCTGCGTTGGAGGATATTTTTAAGCTGCTGGATTGGAAAGGATGCGGCATCAACATTAATGGCGAGTACCTAACGCACCTACGGTTTGCTGATGATGTAGTTCTTATGGCTGAGACCTTGGAAGACCTGAACACAATGCTCGAAGATCTCGGTAATGCTTCGCAAAGAGTGGGTCTTAAGATGAACATGGACAAGACGAAAATCATGTTCAATGCCCATGTTGCACCCGCTCCAGTTAATGTTGGGAACATTACACTCGAAGTTGTTGACCACTATGTTTACCTAGGACAGACGGTCCAGTTAGGTAAGTCCAACTTTGAGAAAGAGATCTCTCGTCGAATCCAGCTCGGATGGGCAGCGTTTGGGAAGCTCCGGCATATATTCGCGTCCGAAATACCTCAATGTCTCAAGACGAAAGTCTTTGACCAGTGTGTGTTGCCAGTAATGACCTATGGAAGTGAGACGTGGTCTTTTACTATGGGTCTCATAAGAAGGCTCAAAGTCACCCAGCGAGCAATGGAGAGAGCGATGCTTGGTATTTCCCTGCTCGATCGAATCAGAAATGATGAGATCCGCAGGAGAACTAAAACAACCGACATTGCTCGAAGGATTGCATCATTGAAGTGGCAGTGGGCGGGACACATAGCGCGGAGAACCGATGGCCGTTGGGGCGGAAAGGTTCTCGAATGGCGACCGCGTACCGGACGACGTTCCGTGGGCAGGCCCCCTACAAGGTGGACCGACGATCTGGTCAAGGTCGCGGGAAGCCGCTGGATGCGGGCAGCGCAGGACCGATCGTTGTGGAGATCCTTGGGGGAGGCCTATGCCCAGCAGTGGGCGTCGTTCGGCTGACATGATGATGATGATTAGTCCACACAGATTAAATTGGGGTGAATGAATGTCTATTATGATATATTTAAAGAAAGACTATACAAGCTATTACACCTAGTTTGTGTATTTTCCAGCTCCATAATTTTAGTTGAAAACTAACCAGCGTGCCAGCCATAATAAATTGGCAACTCCAAGGGCTATAAATTAAAAGCGTTGCCAAGTATTTAACTGAAAAAGTGTTCGTAAAGAATTATTTTAAAAGCTCTAATATTTATATTTGCCTCTGATACTTTGCTTGTTATAGCTTTAAATGAGTTTCAAACTATACCTAAATAGAAGTTTGAGCACCATATAAATAAAAAAGTGAACTTGTTTTCGACTGTTATAAAATAGTAGTACTTACCTAATTAAGTTATTTTTAATAAGATAGAGAAGAAAATCGCAGATAATCTTTTACACGAGGGAAACTGACGTTTAGATAATGATGATTGGTTGATCCTGCAAAAATGCAAAAATGGATATTCTTTTCCTGAAATTTCGTAGCATTCTTTATCTCAATATAGGTCAGAATATACTTAACAGAAAAAGGTGGTTGCACTACACGAAATGCGAAACCTTTCCAATATTGCTTCGCCTCAGACCGATTGCGAATTCGCTCTTTTTATACTAAAACCGTATCCACCTTATTACTTCTGTCCCAAAACCGTAATTTTGAGAACCAGTAGTGTCTAAATGTAGTTTATTTCTGACTATCCTTCGAGAATGTCATCAACATTTCTGTTCCGGGTAAGTTGTATTAAAATTTAGTTTTACCGCGAAATGAAAGACTCCATTTTTTTTTATAAAATTGAGATATAAATATCGGTTTAGGTATGTCCACACTACTGTACCCTTATCATGAAAAACTATCGATATGATAATCGAATAGTTAACTATACCGTCGTTCAAAAAGTACTGTTGTCAAACATGTATTCAAAATCAAAGTCAAACTTGTTTTTTCAATTTAGATTGTTATTTACAATAATAGTGAACGTCATAGAGGCTACGCCATTGGTTCGCAAACCCTACGGCGGGAGACCTTGGAGAAGAACCGGCAAGAAACTGCAAGGGTTGTTTTTTTCTCTCTGTGTTATTTCATACAGAGTCGTCAAATTGAAAAATGACCTTAACATAGTATGATTAAGGTCAGTTTCCATCACAATTACGATAATTACAGTTAAGTATAGGCGAATATTGAATATCAGTTCCATGTACGACCTGCTACTGAGCAGGTCGCTATAGCTAGAAAATTGTCAAAACTACTGAGTTTTGACAGTTTTCTAGCTATAGCCAGGCCTATTTCACTCCCCGTGTCGGCTCGAAAACGCGGCGGCAACGCCGGCGTTGTAAATCCATAGAAATTAGGTCCGCATAAGAGCTAGAATATATGCGATAGAAAGAGATGCAACGACAATGAGTGGCCGTTCGTAATTTGCCTGCGCCGTACAAGCTGAATTCTACTTTATTGCGTTACAGTTAGAGTTGCTATTTATTTAAATGACTTAGCGGAGTGAACTATCTGTTACATAGTAATTATTTAGTAATCTGTGCTATAGCTACAGTTGGTAAAGGCAATTATTCGCTAAACTTTGGAATCTATAGATTAGTAAAATAGAGACTAACTACTCTAGAAAGAATAGGATTCTCAGATGCGCGCACTTTTCATTGCAATAAAACAAACTGTTTTATTTCTACTCCAAATAGTTTCCATTCTGACCACCAACAGACGAGTCAGTGGCACAATACTTTGATCGATGGGAAACACACATTTGTTTCATGTTCATGTGTTGCCTTTCACCAAAACACAGAATGTAGAATAAACATCCCAATATAGAGTGTAACAGAGCAACAACGTTTTACTTTCCTTTGAAATTATTCTGTGATTCTATTTCGACATAAATCATTTCCGAACCTTCTGTGTATGTGTAATGTGTATTATAAGTCGGTGAAAGTAATTTCGTACAGTCAGCCAAATGTCAACCTTAGCATTTCCCTTAGAAAAACCGCTATTTTTATGTTACATCATAAGAACGTTCCAGCTTAACTTGAATTCTTGATGCGTGGGCTATTGTACGTACTTTGATTTCTGTATGTGGGTTTACAACGCTATATTTCATGGTGTTTTTATGGGTGTTGCTCCTTGATATAAACTTTTTATCACTTCACTGTAAACAGTCTCTATGAAGACGTACATTTGTACGCAAGGTGTGTGCCGCCATTTCGTAGCTATTGCAAAGATTATGACACGAAAAGAATGAAAGATTTACTGCCGGATGTGTATGAAATGTGCATAACCGATTTGGTTTTATGGTAAAAGCGATCAAATGCATTAAAAATTACAACATTTCAATACATTACACTACCCATATTTTTATTTAAACCACACTAAAAATACTTTGAATAACATTGAATGTGCAATTTGAGTTTTATTGTGTTACTACAACTTACAAAAGAAACGTACATATTTGCATTTTTTTTCTCTTTATTTATTTCGGAGCTTTGATCGAGTATCCGATCATGCCAGCTCCATCATACCCTAATTTTAAAGACTAAAACAATTTAAAGCTAGAAATGACAAAATTAATGATAACTTTATCGGCCTCTGAGGATGGTTCAGCTAACAAGTATCATTTTTATTTATATTTAAAATACAAAAAACTGTCTTTCAGGTGACGGTTTCGCTCACATTCCATTAACAAATGATATACCTACATCCTCTGATATTCCACACTCTGTACAATTTAGGAACTCTGCGACTTTCATAACATATTTGTTCATAAGATAGGCATTTATTTGCCGCCTGTCCAAGTGTATTACTTGTAGGCGAGTGGACAATGCAGTTAGCGGAAAACATCTAGATTTTTCAGTTTTTATATTGATTTAAAGATTTCCGAAAGATAACGCTTGATACTGAACAATCAGCATAAATTACTTATACCAAACTTATTGTCAATACAAACTCGAAACTTCGTTAAACCATATCGAGGTTACCCTCAATTTTTCGCTTACAAATCCCAGAGAAATAAATCAGTCTAAAGATGAAAATATTACTGAATATGTGGCGACCCTTTTTACCTCACAATAAAGAACCTTCCACCCTTTCCTTGAAAGCCTTCCCACGCTACATAATGAGGTGTCACAACTTCTAACTATAGCACTTAGGTCTAAATATGGTAGAAAAATAGGTCTTATATAATGTTCATTGTCTGGATAGAACCCTCTTATCTTCTAATGAGGACGTTGGAACAAGATCGTAAAAGAAAGTGGGATAAAACTAGTTTTTTCTTGAGAATATATGGAAGTGCTTTTTCACTGTTTTTTAACACTCTGGTTAGGGTAGAGTTTTTATTTATGACGAAAATATATCAACATTTTTAGATATGATAATACTTAAACAATTAACAAACTAGTCGAGGTACTTGACTTCATCCATCCATCCAGTTTGATTCTGTGCTGTGGCGATCCTGTGCTTTTTTTGAGGTGCTTAAAAAGATACCAGAAGAAATCTAGGTCTTACATCGAAATGCTTCTACAAACCCGTACTAATATTATAAATGTGAAAGTGTGTTTGTTTTATTTGTCCGTCCGTCTTTCACGTCAAAACGGAGCAACGGTTCGAGATGATTTTTGGTATGGGGATAGTTTGGGAGCAGTGACATAGGCTACTTTTTTACAAGCTTTTTATTAACTTGCCATGTTAGTTAGTTAGTTTGTTAGTTAGTGGGGGACAAATCTTGCAAGCTTAATTTGACCCACTTCCCTGCAGTGTCCGATGGAGCTGACATTTTGTATACAGGTTTGGTTCAGATGACAATACAATATTAAAGTACAGTCAGCAAAAAATCTTGTCATAAAAATTAAATTTTTACTATAATTTTTTTATCCTCAAAAACAATCCCACGGGACAGCGTCGTGTAGTCCACGCGGGCAAAGGAGCGGGCGGAAGGCTAATAATATAGATATACATATAGAAATATCATATGCTGCACCGTTCAAGCCATCAATCTTATGAAACGCAAACAGCCCAGTATATTTTAGACAACCAGTAAAATCAACTATTTTTGCAAACATAATTGAATCTTATATCTAGGGAAACTGACTACATACTAACAACATATATAAGTAAGTAAGTAGGTACATAATTTTTAATGACAATTTTTAGCTAAGGAAAAATTGTAAAATAAAGATAAGATAAGATAAGATAAAAATATTCTTTATTCACTTAGACATAATAAATATGTACTTATGAATCGTCAATATTTTCCTACCACCCATTCAAGACTTTTTTAACTGACAAGAAGAATGGGCGCAAGAAACTTGCCAGCGTTTCTGAGTTAGGTAACGACATTTACAAAAAAAAAAACATATCGTTACTAATACAACAATTGCTTAGTATAAAAATACATCATATTAAACAGTGATTATGTTATGTGTTACATCATGACCATGCATTGCGGTCATTCAAATAATCGTCTACTTTATAGTATCCTTTGCTCATCAGCGACTCTTTAATGTAACATTTAAATTTATGCAATGGTAAGTAGTTCAATTATATGCTGTGGAACTTTATTAAAAAAGGCTATGCTTTTCCCCACAAATGAGGCTCTGGATTTTTCTAGCCTAAACTTGGGAACGACAAGTTTATCTTTATTTCTTGTGTTAAAGCGATGAATATCGCTCTGCTTTACAAATGTATTATAATACTTTTTCACATAAATTATATTTTCATAGATGTAATGTCCTGCAACAGTTAAAATGTTTATTTCTTTAAATAGATTCTTAAAGAATCTCTCGATCGGAGGTTGTAAATGGCGCGAATAGCCCTTTTTTGGAGCACGAATATACTTTGGATGTTAGCGGCTGAGCCCCACAACAAAAGGCCGTAGGACATAACACTATGAAAATAACTAAAATAGACTATTCTAGCCGTTTCAATATCGGTTAAGAGCCTTATTTTCTTAACTGCGAATGCAGCCGAACTGAGTCTACTCGCAAAGGCTTCGATATGAGGATCCCATTGTAGTCGCGAGTCTAATATAATACCTAGAAATTTTGTATTGTTAATGAATTCGACCGTATCGCCGTCTAGTCTAATATGAAAATCAACTTGTCTTACATTAGGTAACGAAAATTTTAAACACTTAGTTTTCTTTGAGTTTAATGATAAATTATTACTATTAAACCAATGTGACACTTTTGAAAGAGCACTATTTACTTCGTCAGAACAGTCATCACCTCTATCTACTTTAAAGACTAGAGATGTATCATCGGCAAATAGCACCGTCTCACATAAATTCTTCGCGTAGTAAGGAAGGTCATTTATGTATATTAAAAACAACAGCGGGCCCAATATTGATCCTTGGGGTACGCCCATAGTAATAGGAGCTCCGGTAGACTCAGTTTTATTAATAACTACCTTCTGAGTTCTTTCATACAGATATGAATGCATAATGCTTACTGACATTTCAGAAACACCATAATGTTTTAACTTCCTTAATAGTGTTTGGTGATCAACACAATCGAATGCCTTGGAAAGGTCACAAAAAATAGCGATTACATCCTGCTTGTCCTCCCAGGCATCAAGTGCATGTTTTAGAAATGCAACCCCAGCATCAGTTGTACTTTTACCTTTTGAAAAACCAAACTGTTTCTCATGCAGTATACTATTTAATTTAAAATATTCTAAAAGTTGAGCATAAATTAATTTCTCAAATATTTTACTTATTGCTGGTAGTATGGATATAGGTCTAAAATTTGCTGGGTCACTTTTGTCACCAGCTTTAAACAGAAGAATAATTTTACTATTCTTCATTAAATTAGGAAAGACCCCTTCACTTATACATTGGTTAAAAATTATTGCTAATGATGGAGCTATCACATCAATTATTGATTTGATGATACTTGTAGATATGCCCCAGAGATCTTCCTACCTACTACCACCACCACAAGCCATTTTCGGAAGGGATTCGAACCCGCAACCTTGGCAATCCACAGTCGAATGGTTTATGTATACCAATAACGTGTATTGGTTTGGTACATAGGTACTTAGACCATTGGACTGGTCCGCTAGGCTTTAAACGAGACTCGTCCAATTTCGTCAGCTGGTGTTTGTTTTTTCCTATGAGTACTAAAATTTATTTGAAATTATATAAAACAATGGAAAATGAAGTATTTTTACACGCGAAAGAAATATATTTTTCAAAAATACTTCATTTTCCAGTTTTCAACAGTAAAAATGCGTTGTGAATGCAAAAAAAGTAATAATTAAAATAACTTGCAATAGTAATTTCATCCTTAGCGATTGTCAAATATCTGGAAAGGTATTTCTTTCGCGTGTAAAAATATCTTCACATATTTGACGACCGATTTGGCGCAGGGGTAGGCTACCCACCTTCTGCGCCAGTGGTCTCGGGTTCGATTCCCGAACAAGACAAATATTTGTGTACATGAACATGTCTATTTGTCTTGGTCTGGGTGTTTACTATGTATATTAAGTATGTATTTACAAACAAAAAGTATTTAAGTATATATTTATCCGTTATCAAGTTTCCATGATACAGTTTCGTAATGAAATTAAAATGGGGCTTAGATAATTGGTGTGAATGTAAGAAGTTATATACAACGCGTAAGGAGTATTTGATAAATTCGACGTTTCTCGTAACGACTCCGTAGCTCAGTGGTTAGAGCAGTCGCCCGGATAGCGAAAGGTCGTGGGTTCGAGTCCCATCGGAGCTGGTTGTGATGTAAGACGGGTCGATTTTTTCAAAAATACTTAATTTTCCATTTTTCAACAATAAAAATTGCATTGTGAATGCAAAAAAGTAAATAATTATATTTAAGCTAACTTAAAGGCGTCTCGTATCCACGACTGTATACTAGTCCCCTGTAAACTGACGACTATTAACAGCTATGGCCTCAAAGCCGGTTTTCGACTATTGCCGACAGGCAATGAGCGGTCTAGCTAGTGTGTGGCCGATGGAGGTCTCGAATGTCTGACAGCCGATCCGATCTAGGATGACTGTCTAGAAGGTCTGTGGGGCCCTTTAGTATTGTAATGTTAGTGTGACCTGCGCTTAACATAAAATAATTAAGCTATAACCTACCACAATTATTAAAGAGAATTTAATAGAGCCATTATATCGGATGTTAATTCATAACATTATGTAACACATCAAGGTATTAGCGAAACTAAGCGGTTTTGTAAACATAGGCGCGGTTTACGTGTTGACTCGGTGTTTAATTGGTTGTATGGCCTGGTTTCATGTAATACACTGTTTGATAGAATGGGTATTTTAAAGCGATAACGTAAGGTTAGCTTTAACACACTTGTGGTGTTTCTGTGGATTGGAAAAAATATCGGACTTCTCAATTTTCTCAAAAAGGGAAAACAATAAATTTAACTTCAGACAGACTTCTCAATTTTCTCAAAACGGGAAAACAATAAAATTGAACTTCAGATTTCTATATTTTCTCAAAAAGGGAAAACAATAATATAAGACATCTCAATTTTCTCAAAAAGGGAAAACAATAAATTTAACTTCAGACTTCTCAATTTTCTCAAAAAGGGAAAACAATAACTTATGACATCTCAATTTTCTCAAAAAATGGAAAACAATAAATTAAACTTCAGACGTCTCAATTTTCTCAAAAAGGGAAAACAATAAATTTAACTTCAGACCTCAATTTTCTCAAAAAGGGAAAACAATAACTTAAGACATCTCAATTTTCTCAAAAATGGAAAACAATAAATTAAACTTCAGACGTCTCAATTTTCTCAAAAAGGGAAAACAATAAATTTAATTTCAGACTTCTCAATTTTCTCAAAAAGGGAAAACAATAAATTTAACTTCAGTCAGACTTCTCAATTTTCTCAAAACGGGAAAACCATAAATCAAACTTCAGACTTCTCACGCGCCCGTGAAGTCTGACTTATTGAACTGTGAGTGTGTGGCCGATTGCGGCCAACTGACAGGCCGTTGCCTGCAGGCGACTGATAGTCTGATTGGATTGGATAGGCTGATTTATCCCGATCTGTTCAGCCGTTTCGCCGTTATTGAGTTACAAACATCCAAACTTCCGCATTTATAATAGTACCTATTAACAAACAAGTAAGCTTGCTTTACCTTATCACTATTACTATATCACTACATAGTTTATAACAAAGTCGCTTCCCGTCTGTCTGTCCCTATGTATGCTTAGATCTTTAAAACTACGCAATGGATTTTCATGCGGTTTTCACTAATACGTGGCGTGGTTCTTGAGGCAGGTTTCAGTATATAATTTATCAAGGTTTTGTGTAAATTGGTTGAAATATAACGATAATTGTCGAAAGTGTCGGCAAAAGTCAAGCCGCCCGGGAGCTGCAATTCGCTCGTCGCTGTCGCCGCCGCATGTTCGTGGCCAGGCATTTCATGCACATTACTTTACTCTTGTAATAAAATATAACATACAATCATTTATTTTCATATCAAACTCCCCGTCGGTGATATTTTAAAAAATAATTTGTTTCAGTTGAACATTAAAATTTATTGTAAAAATGCGGGAGCGGAATTAATTAAGCTTTGTAGAAGATTTATTGTGGACTGTGGCCGTGGCGCTAATCGGCCACAAACGAGGCACATGCGAGATTTTAAAACGTTTTATTTATTTAGACTATTAGCTGGGCTATTTCACCAACACTATACACGGTAATTTTTTTATCATCCCGGATAATTTCAGGGTTTATTCTACTCAAGAAAACAAACAACTATTATTATGGCACCAAAACTGAAATCGCGAATTTTTTTTTTAAAGAATTTGATAAAATATTTTAACACTTTAATAGGAACAGTTGTTGTTTTTTCGCGATTTCAGTTTTGGTCCTATAATAAAAGTAGTTTGTTTTCATGAGTAGAATAACCCCTGAAATTATCCGGGGTGATAAAAAAATACAGTGTACTTATAGGAAACGTCCATTTTTTCAACAGAGACAAAGCATAAATTGTGTAGCAAATAATATCGTTTACGAATACAAGAAATAGTCACAAATACATTCTCATAATTAGGAATTTTGTTGAAATTTAAACATACCAAACCAACATTAGGACCAGTTTTTGATCCGTGTAGTTAACTGAACCAATGTTTAAAAAAAGTAAATAAAAGTCAAATGTCTTGAAAATTCGTATTTTAACAATAGTTAGCTTAACAGTACATTAAACTGTACTTCACAGGACGACACAAAACGTAGCTAACTATTGTTTGAAACACGAATTTTCAAGATATTTGACTAATTAGTTACTTTTTTAAACCATTGGTTCAGTTAACTACGAATCAAAAAACTGGCCCTTAATGAAACATTTTCCTTCAAAAATCACGTGAACGTGAAAAGTGACGCTTTCGCCGTAGTAACTATTTAGTAATTTGTGCTTTCGTATCAGTGTCATCAAACAAAATAAAAGACGAGATTTTATTTGTAGCGATTTCCTAAAATTCTCAATTCACACAAATTCTGCTATTTGGATTCTTAATAGTTCTTAGTTTCTTTTTTCATATTTTTACATTAAATAAAATCTCCCTGATCACTGATGAGAGCACCTTAAATTTTTTATTAAAGTACTTACTTATCTATTTAAAGGGTCAGGGATTTCAACTCATTCATGTAAATTCAACTTACTTTAGGGAATAATAAATGTAATAAACCGTGCTTAAATTTAATCTGGGTAATTTTACCCATTACGAACATGAAAAATGCAAACCGGCGACTGCGCCCATGGGCCCAGTAGAAAGTGGGCTCAGTCGCCGGACGACTCTTCCTACACGCGCATGGCGCGTCAAGTTACTTAACTTATAATTAAAATATATAATATACTAGCTTTCCGCCCGCGGCTTCGCCCGCGTGGGCTACACGACGTTATCCTGCGGTAATGGGATATTTTTTCGGGATAAAAAGTAGCCTATGTTCCTCTCCATCTCCAGGCTACAAAGTACCTATCTATGTCCCAAATTTCAGCCAAATCCGCTCAGCCAATTTGGCGTGATTGAGTAACAAACATACAAACATCTAAACATCCAAACATCCAAACATCTAAACATCTAAACATCTAAACTTTCACATTTATAATATTAGTAGGATATAAGATAATTTATATTATAATAATAAGAAGGAGCCCGCGGGGCAGTTGTTCAGCGAGGTCAGTCATTCCACTTTCGCAATGGTCGTCACGGGATGGGTGACCAAAAACTTATTATCAGGAGCTCCTCCGTGCTTCGGAAAGCAGGTTAAGAGCGGTTGCGCACTACGTCCGATTCTTATTCGATTCTTATCAGTCAAATGATGGTCCGGCGTGGTCATAGAACTATTTGTATGGTAGTTTACGCACTAGATCCGATTCTAGTTATACGTATTGTATCCGGAGTTTTTAAGATCCGCCATTTCACTGATAAGAATCAAATAAGAATCGGACGTAGTGCGCAACCGCTCTAAGCCGTTGATCTCGGCTGCGTCTGCAGTTGTTAATACCTACGAATACGCATTGGGTCCGCGTGCTGGGCTATGGCCCATTCTTGGGTCCTTCCACTTTCTACCGGCGATTTTTCAACCGGTGAATATTTTTTCCACATTCTACCGGTTTCTATTCCACATTCTACCGGCGATTTTTAAATTAATATTTAATTCCAGATTCTACCGGCAACCTATTCCTTTTTCAACCGGCAAAAAAAATTTGTGAATTTATAGCAAAATTATTCTAATGAAACAATAAGAAATTTAAATAATTACACTTTTCTATTAGACTGCTATAGGATCCAACAGTTAGTTTAGTGTTTTGGGTTTACAAGTAAAAAAAAGGGTCCTAGGCACAATATAATAAAACTGTAAACGAGCCAATTCCGTACAATGAAAAGAAATAGAAAAAATACCTCCAGGGGTCTTTTTTAACGAAACAGATACCAACAATATGGTTTTTATAAGATTTTAAACTTTCGCGTTCCATTATAATTATAAACAAGAGTAACGGGACTCAACGCGACATTTATTATGAAGTACATATTATTATGTTCTTACAGCTTGACGTTTCGGCTGTGTTGCAACAACCGTGGTCACAACAAGCCGAAACGTCAACCTGTAAGTACATAATAATATGTACTTCATAATAAATGTCGCGTTGAGTCCCGTTACTCTTGTTTATAATATGGTTTTTAATTTTTTTGTCTGTCTGTCTGTCTGTTGTCCGAGTTGTTTAACTTGTTTAACGTGACGAACATTTTATATGGACGTAAAAATAACGATGGTCTGGTACACCTGATGTGGAACCCTTGCAGACCAGCTATATAGTCAGTCTTATAAGAGAAGTTGTTCAGCGTGATAAGTATTTTCTATTGAAATACAATAATCTAAAGTCTGGCACATTTGATGTCCCCCAAGAGCCCAGATAGAAGACAGACAGAAGCTTAAGATATAAGTACGAAAATAGCGCCTTAAGGAAGGTTGTTGAGCGAATGAGCACTATCTGTTTACGTATGTGATATCACAACTACTACTTTTTACAATTTCTTATAATATCTTGACAGTCAAATAGGTACTTCAAATAAAAGATTTTCTTAAGAATTGATTCTCGTACATGACATGGATGTAACTTTTTTTATATAGCTATTGGCCCTCGGCAACATATAGGCTGTAATTTATTTTGAAGATCGAAATAACTACTTTTTATCTTACAAATTTATTTAATAACTCGGGATTCCGTCGTCGTGTAGTCCACGCGGGCGAAGCCGCGGGCAGCCGCTAGTCACAATATAAGAAAAATAAGACTGATTGTTATTTTACCTGAATGACTGTGGATATAATTTTTTTTAGTTTAATCTTTAATAATCTATTAAAATTTTTGTCTGTTGCTTGTATACCTACGGTTTTGAGAGAATGATATTTATTTAGTTATCATAAAGTATAGGTCTTAATAAAGAATTGATTACTATTTTTGATCTTTTTATTTATGTTAAACCTACCATTTACACTTATGAATTAATTAAATATAATTTCCTTTATTGTCTATTATACCTAACTTTCTAAGGTGCTGGTTGAAAGTAAAATAAATCGTTGACCGGTAGAAAGTGGAAAAAATATTTGCCGGTAGAAAAATCGCCGGTAGAATGTGGAAGGACCCCCATTCTTCTTATCCATCCATAAGGGAGGCCTGTGCCCCAGCAGTGGGGACATAAAACATTATGCTAATTGATGGTGGTAGCGAAAGGTCGTGGGTTCGAGTCACATCGGAGCTGGTTGTGAGACGGGTAGATTTTTTCTAAATACTTCATTTTCAATATTTCAATAATAAAAATTGGGGTGTAATTAATTGATCACCAAACTAACCTAACCTAACCCACAAAAATACTAACGCCCGAATTCTCGTACGCAAATCATCTTTGGGAGCGTCTCAAACATCATGGCATCTCTTTCATACGTTTGACATTTAAAGTGACAGGGCGATGTTTGAGACGCTCCCAAAGATAAGTATCGTACGAGTATTCGGGCATTTAGAATCTAAAATACTGAAATGGACGCAAAGCGGTGGACTTTGCGCCCATTTCAGTATTTTAGATGCTTCCTTATTGTTTTTTTTATGGCTCAATTAATTATTTCTTATAAAAATTGCATTGTGAATGCAAAATAGTAAAAATTTTAGTGTCTCCTCTTACGCATGGCTCATCAAGTAGCATTTTTTAATTGAAATATCAAATAATATATTAGAAAGTGTGTTATTAATTCTTCCAAGGCCTGTCGAACTATTACCAAACCCCATAAGACCAGCAATGGGAGAAGCAATAGCCCATGATGTTTATTTAAATCGTCGTTTTGATGAATTAATTAAGAATTCGAAGATGATCGGTCTTAGTAAAGGCGCGTCATGTTACAGTGGCCATATTTACTGTGGGTCTGGGGCTACGATAAATAAATAAATAACTTCTTACATTCACACCAATTATCTAAGCCCATGTTAATTTCATTAAGAAACTGTATCATGGAAAACTTGATAACGGAAAAATATATACTTATATACTTACTTATGTAAATACATACTTAATATACATAGTTAACACCCAGACCAAGACAAATAGACATGTCCATTCACACAAATATTTGTCTTGTTTGGGAATCGAACCCGAGACCACTGGCGCAGAAGGTGGGTAGCCTACCCCTGCGCCAAATCGGTCGTCAGCGTCATTACGATCAACGAAAACTCAAGATAACGCTTCACGAACACTCAAATATAGCACAGACAAATTGTTTTACGGAGAAAAATGATTCGAATGTCAAAAATTACAGGAAGCGATAAAAAATAAGAGCGCGCCTTTGAAGTGCGCTCTTATTTTGTCGGCCGTTTTTGACACTCCAACCGGTTATTTAGAAGTATTGTTGATCGAAGGTATGGGGCTGTCTTATTTTATTTTATTTGTCTAGGCAAATTTACAGCCAAATAACATATATGTATAGTAGGTACTATGCACAATCATATGCTAACAAAAAAACTGATGACAGTATACTGGAAACACTGTATTGAACCACGAAACCAATAACTACACCACGATAGAAGAAATAAATACCTATGTACATCAATTGACTACACACAAACAATCACATGGTAAAATATAATTAAATACTTACTTAATAATCTATACTGATGTTATAAAGAGGAAAGATTTGATTGTATGTTTGTTTGTTTGCATCGATTAGGCTCCGAAACTACTGGACCGATTTAAAAAATTCTTTCACCATTAGAAAGCTACATTCTTCCCGAGTGACATAGGCTATATTTAATCCCGATATTCAAACGGGAACGGGTGCCACGCGGGTGAAACCGCGAGGATCCGTTAGTAAAAAATAAAACAAAAGACTATAGCAGATTAGTCTAAGGATAATGTTCTATGCTTGTTTATATTTAGTAACCAAAGAATGTAAATACATAGTACTAAATTTACTGTCATTATTAAGGCGTTTTACTAAAAAAACTATTCATAAATCAAAGTCAAGAGTTAAAAACCTACAAAAGGTCTCACAAAATTAACCCTACATTGTAACAGCACTAACTTTCACGAATTATCAGTCATTTTTCGTAAAACTCGAACCGATAACAACGATGACATTAACTAATGACTTTGATTCACCTAACCTTCACCGTGACTACGGGACTGTCCGCTAAAGTCATCAATTTTGCTCACCTTACATTAACGCTTTTGATCCCGCCGCTTTCTTTGAGATTAATAATAGAGCTGTCCACATAAGGCCTTAAAGCGTGGTCATAGGAAAGTGTGAAGTTATTGAGTAATTAATTTTGATGGTCGTTAGTAATTTGTCGGAGTGGAATGGAGACATTAATATCTTTCCCACTTTATTGGAAGTTATTAGGGTTCCGTACAATGAAGACCCTACCCTGGTATATTCCAACTTGATTGGGGACTCTCCAGTCCTATAAGTTATCTGGCTGACTGATGAAACATTTAAGCTGGGCGCATACGGGCGGCCGGCACGGCCACGTGGCTGTCGCACGTTACCGCCACAACATAAGTAGGGAAGTGACCCTACTGTAGGGTAAGCCGCGTGGCCGCCACACTAGTGCGGCGAGATCCTATTAAAGGCTGATTTTTCAACCCCCAGATAATAGTTAACAGTCTGTTAAATTAATAACCAACCAAAGAAAAATTCAATCTCAAAACAAGAGAAATATGAATAACAAATTGCTTAGGAAAATGTTATAGTAAAAAACCACGAACCCCTGCAAGTAGCTTACAGGCGGGATTCGAACCCGCGCCTCCAGGAATCCGGCCCGATGCTCTGACCAACTAAGCTACCGTCGCACGAATCGTCAAATTTCGCTATCACTTGTTAAATACTTATAGAATTGCATTGTGAATGCATAAAAATAATTTAAAATCTCAATTTAATGACAATTGCTTTTCAATTTGGAGGTATTAAACGTTATCAGACGGATAATTTTCATTCAGGCATTGAAAAATCGGGACTAAATGTATGAAAACTCGTGTAAATTGTCTGTGGCTAGACTAGCCACCGTCGTCGCCGCACACGAGCCACACGCGACAGCCACAAACGCCGCCACTTGAAGCGAGAAGAAGAAACAAGTGACAACTATCGGCGTCAACCGTGTGCGGCGAGTTCATTTAATTCAAATAATAAAAAGTGTATGTACGGAAACTACAGGAATTAGGTCGGTGGCGGCGTTTTGTGGTTGTCATCGATAGATAGATAGATAGATAAGACATTTATTTGTCACTTCAGACACACACAAGAATGAATACAAAAACAGAATCAACACACATTGAAAACACATTAAACCTAATACAACAATCATGTATGTGTGCTGTAGTGGTGCAAAAAGGTCGCAGCTCAGCAGTCTATTTGCTCTAGAGCAAATCGCTGATTTTCAGCCGTCACCATGGATTCGCAAGACAAAAAAGCATCCTACCTGCATAAATAATGTAATTATTAATATTATAAATAATACTGCCAATGACGTGGATTAGAAATAAATAAATTGCAAGATCACTATTAAAATACTGAATAATTTGAATTTCAAACAATAAATATTAATTAATAAATATAAAATTAAAAAAAAAACTTAAAAATATAGTTGTCATAAATTCATAGCTAACGTTGCTGCTGCCAATTCAATTACAAAAAAACAATAGTACATTAAAATAGATTGAAAAGGTACATACATGGCATATAAATAAATTGATTGTTATATAATTAATTAATTATTCAATAAAATGCCGCAACCGAGTAGGTAATAATGTCAAACAATACAATAATATATCATAAAACTGACTATTATAAATAAAAGCGACGATTTTATTACAGTCTAATAGCTACAATATAAACTACAGAGCCCATGCCTGAAATGTCGAGAAGAATGTCGAGAAGCCATTCCGTATCAGATATGGTTGTTACGCGTATTTCTGACGTTCTAACAGTGTTTTAACTTTTTTTTTAAAAGACTGCTTGCACTGGTCATCGGTGGTCCGTGTGCGGCTAGACTTATTCGTTGCCCGTTTGCGCTAACGCTAGTACAACGTTGTAATGTCCAATAGTCCAACGCGTCAGGGGTCGTCTGTTAGATTATTAACCATTTTTTTAATTGTAGTTTTTTTAATATATTTGTGATACTTACCTGCTTTTGTTGCTTATGTAACGCGTAATGGTTATGTAAGCTCGTAATCAGATCAATCTTTAAATGTGTGCTAATAGTCGACATTACACGCAATAATATTATACCCGTTACAGTATCACAATCAGCTTAATCTGTTTATCAATAAATCTAAATCTATCTTCTCTGAACCTATACCTTCTAAAGGTTTCCATGAATAGAATACATATTAGGTATGTTAAAGACGGGAATTTATAGCACTTAGTAGTTTCTAATTAACTGAACTGAGGTCAAGTATAAGTTACCTATTGGAATTCGCTAACATTTACTTCGTTCAAGTTAACTTAATAAAATAATTATCTAGTTCAAAAAATAATACTTACCTACATATTTTTCCGTACATAAAACGCCTAGACGAATCATCCACAGAATATTTATTTTGTGCGAAAATCGAACACGGGACCTCTGAGCGGAAGGCATTCGAATGAAGTTACAGAACCCTTTTTTTTTAACATAACCCTAATATATAACACATATTCATAATAATTTTAAATGAGTAACCCTTCATCGTTTCCGCCACTAAATTACAGAATTATAATTTCCTAAAATATTAAAGAACCGTTCCAATTAAAAATATCTATTGCCGTGTTAAGTAAAATTACTATACCAATTTATTTTACGATCTATAAACTTAATTTAGTTATAATTTAAAACAGTTGGTCACATAAAACACATTTTATAGCGTAGAAAGCGGTTACTTTAGTATCGTATCGATATATGTCTCTTGTCATCTGTTACCTTAATAATTAAATAAGATAAATCTATTTTCGTGCGTAACATGCTTGCTTCTGTGACTCTATCTTTTGATTTTACGACCAAAAAGTCAAAAGTCAAACAATTTTATTCACATAGATTAAATAAAATTAAGGCTTATGAATCGTCTGCAACATTTATTACCGTTATGTACATCTTACTGACAAGAAAAACGGGCGAAAAAACTTATCAGCTAACAGAAGCAATGCATTAACAAAATAATTATGTCGATGCTAGACAAAATGGTACAATAATAAAAATTATAAAAATGATGGAAAATTTACACATAATTAGGAATGTACTGGAATATTTTCCTTTTATACATTGTTAGTGTTACTATTATAACAACCATAAATTGCGATCATTTAAATAATTCTATATTTTGTAATAGCCTATGCAAGAGCGTCTTTTTAACATGTTTTTTTAAATTTATTCAAACGCAGCTCAATTGCCTACTTCTTGTAGAACTCTATTAAAGAATATACTATTTTGTTAAGCACAAAATTACTAAGCTATACCGGACGGAATGACTAAGTTTTATTTTTTTATTTTTTATTTTATTTTTATTTATTTGGAACAAAAAACAATTACATAATTACGCTAACTTATGTGACAAATGTTAGAACATAGTACTAATTATGTAACCAACAACATTGTCCGCAGAGTAATATTAACTTAAATAATAACATGCATGCTACTGAGAGAAAGTAGGTACCTACCTATGTAGAATATTATTCCAAAGATAAAGTGCTTAAAACTTAAAACTTTAGTTAACTTAAGTTACGAGTATGTACAGTTTTTATCCTAAGGAATCAATTCCCTATACTTAATTCATTTTATAAACTCCAGATATTTCTGACTTTCTTACGCAAAATATGCGAATGCATTCCCAGTGACAGACCTTGCGCTTGTACTGGCTAAGGTTTTGCAGGTGTTTTCCAAAAAAAGGTGGACCTTAGGTAGCGCTACGCTCGCGGCTTCATCTGCGTGAACCTCCTTTTAACTTTCGAACTTCCTTTTTACCCCTTTAGAGGAAGAATTTCCAAAAACCCTCTCTTAGTGCTCCCCTACACTCACCAAGGAACATACATGCCAAATTTCAGCTTCTTGCGCCCAGTAGTTTCGGCTGTGCGTTGTCTGTCAGTCAGTCAGTGACGCAAGAGTTTTATAGGCTTTTACTTATAAAGATTGACTTTTGATCAATGCTTGATCCGTCGCTACATCAAAACTATATCCTATTTGACGTTTAGTTATTTTGTTGGAGTAAAAATCAATTTTGAATGAAACTGTATATTTGCTATGGGTTTGACAGCTGTCGAACTGGCAATCTCTCGGCGGTCTTAGTAGAAAGAAACACATTTAGGTAAGCTTTAAAATTCCATTAAAAGTCAATATAACACTTTCACGGATTTTTTCACGCAATTTATTTAACAACCTGTGCCCGTAGTGTAAGTTTTTATGTCAAAAAACGCAAACTATTTCGAATCCGTATTTATGTCAATTTGTATGAAAACTGTATTAGCGCCTCTAGCAGCACACTAGGGGTACAGTACCCCGAGTGTAAGTTTTTATGTCAAGCAAACGCAAACTATTTCGAATGCGTATTAATGTCAATTTGTATGAAAACTATATAAGCGCGCTACTCGCCGCTAGAGGCGCTAATACAGTTTTCATACAAATTGACATAAATACGGAATCGAAATAGTTTGCGTTTTTTGACATAAAAACTTACACTACGGGCACTGGTTAAATTTTAGTTATTTTTTGAGTTGACAGTTTTTTTCCGTGACCACGGGCCCTGGAAAGGTGCCGAAACGTCGGATAAACCAAAAAATCTCAAAAAACAACTAAAATTTAACCAAGTTGTTAAATAAATTGCGTGAAAAATCGGTGAAAGTGTTTTATTTATATGGACAGTTCCCGTAGAAATCTAAGATGTGTCCATTAAAAGTCATCCTTAAGAGATATCCTTATCAACGACATAGTACCAGTAATGAGCTTTTAAATTAAATACAGTATTTGAGCCTTCCATTCTGCGTGAGTAGGCTGAAATGTAAGTAGGTACATAATTTAACTAAATATTAACATAATATCATTTTGTAAACGCAATTTATCTTTCAGCGTAATTCAGCTACTGTCTATCCCCTGGTCTCATTAATCAGGTGAAAATGCTGTGGTTTACATTCATTAATTTTGTAATCATTTTGTTATTAATATCACCGCGTGTAATTAAAATTTATAATTATTTTGTTATGGTTTAAATTTCATGTTGCAATCAATGTTACATATTAAATTAGTGGAAGTAAAGCAATAAAAAAGTAATTATTTTCCAGCAAGTAATTTGTATGTCTTTAAGTAAGTAAGTATAAAGAATTATTTAAGTTTGCTAAAAACAGTTATTTTATTCAGTAATTGAATAAGTTGCATAAGTATACTTCTATATTCGATATATATAGGTACCTATATGTGACGTTTATTGTGATACCAAAGATTATAATTTCAATAAGCAGCAAATGTGTGACAAAGGTTTAAATAACTTTATTGATATTGACACAATGATTTCTGAGTTTTGATTTTTAATTAACATAAAATCCGTTGAGGCATTTAAAAGTAGTCATGAAATAAAGAAACTCACATACATACATGAATTAACCCTAAACACAATACATTCCTTTGGAGCAGTCGTGTAAAAAAATCCATAGGTATGGTACACGAAAATCACTCTTGTTAGGTAAACCTAGCAAGAGTGATTTTCGTGTCGCAACTTCGTTATAATTAGGTACCTATTTGTAAACGTTTTCAGAGAACTCTCCACTTAATACACTTTACAATTTGAATGAAAATATAAATCAATTTGGTCGACCACTTAAAACTAAATTAAGTCATTCATGTCTGTTCCACTATTAACTCATAATTGAGAGTCAGTTTACAAAACCACGTTTCATTTCCAGGGTTGCGTGATTTAAATCACGTTTTTATAGCATGTTTTCTTTAATAAAAATCACTGATTTAGATCAATATCCGAAAAAAGAATTCATTTATGGCGCCGATTCCCGAAAATAGGGTATTTTAAATTATGGATTACTCGCAAACCACAAGTACTCAAAATTTGGATAAAAATATATGTTATTTTACAGTTATTTATCTAGTGCTTCCGGCCGTTTTTTTTCGATTGGTGATATTTAACTGTGTCAAATAAAATCCCAAACATCCGTCTAATCGTAAATTCGTAATCCAAATATCCTATTACTTGCAGTATACTTGGTTTTAGTTAATGAAAAATATACGAAAATAATTTATTTTATTTTATTTTATATAACTTTATTGCACAAAATACATTTGTAAAGTACAATAGGCGGACTTAACGCTTAAAGCATTCTCTGCCAGTCAACCTTTAGGAAAAAGAAATCAGCGAATGCGGTACAAACAAAGAAGAAGAAAAAAAACTAATGAAATAAAATAATAATTTGTCTAAAAATAGGTAAATACATACACATAAATATAATAATACACAACATACCTACATAGGTACATATAAATATTTTGAATATATACATATACTTATATAAACATATATAAATAATAACAATGAACACAGATAGTGATGATAAACCATAATGATATTCCACGTCAAACACGAGATCCTTCAAGAAGGAAAATCATGAGCATTCCTTTTAAACGAGAGCTTGGATTGAGATCTCCTTACGGTCTCTGGGAGACTATTCCAAAGGCGGATGGCTTGCATTGTAAAAGAATCGGCCATATAGCCAGAATTGTAGAGAGGAGTAGATAGTGCTAATGAATCGGATGATCGAAGATTACGGCCATGAGTATCGCAGATGTATGTAAACTTGGAATTCAGGTATTCTGGTGAAAGAGGGTTATTTAATATGGAGTAGAGAGTACACAGTAACCTTAGCTGTCTACGCTGACGAATGGGAAGCCATTTAAGCTGCGACCGGTAAGAAGAGACGTGATCGAACTTGCGAAGACAGAAAATAAAACGGATAGCATAATTTATGAGCCGGTCTAGCTTGTTGAGAAGATCCTCATTTAGGTTAGAGTAACAGACATCAGCATAATCAATGAGAGGAAAAATAAGAGATGTGACAAGAGTTATCTTAATTTTAATAGGAAGGAAATTTTTGAAGCGGCTTAAGAAGCGCAGAGAATATGTAACCGCACGACTCACCACGGCAACTTGCGTTGTCCATCTAAGCAAAGGGTCTATGTGAAGGCCGAGATTTTTAACACTGGAGCAAAAAGGTATAACTTTGTTGTCCAGCAAAACAGGTTGGATTAAATCGGTGTCAATTTTAATCAGCTGTTTAGAGCCGCCGACAACTATCGCTTGGCATTTCGCCGGGTTCACCGCGATGCCGAACTCCGTGGACCAGGTGCTAATAGTTTTTAAGACATCATTTAAGTGAGAGATAACGGAGTCGACATCATCAGCTGGTGCTTGCACATAAATTTGTAGATCGTCAGCGTAAAAATGGTAAGAGCAGCCAAGAAGTGAGGAGAGGGAGTTGATAAAAAGGGAAAATAGAAGAGGGGAGAGAATGCCCCCTTGAGGTACACCGGCAGAGAGACTGGTCCAGCGAGATACGTTGGAGCCCACACGGACCACCTGCTGGCGACCACAAAGATAATTAGAGAACCACTCCAGCGACAATGAGGAGAAATTCGAAGATTTGAGAATGGCTAGCAAGATGTCATGATCGACCATGTTGAAAGCGTTTGAAAAGTCAATGAGAACTAAGATCGTGACCAGCTGACTCTCCATTCCCAGTCTTACGTCCTCAACGACGTTAAGAAGCGCTGTAGTGGTGCTGTGTCCAGGACGGAAACCTGATTGAAGGGATGTGACAAGACAGTTGGAAAAGACGAAGGAAGAAAGTTGTCTATGCGCTGCAGCTTCAAGGATTTTGGAAAGGAAAGGGAGGATGGAAATAGGTCTGAAATTACTTAAAAGTTGAGGGGAGGAAATTATCTTTGAATAGCCGAGAGATTCCGGCCGTCATAACTTTAAATTTATTTTTAATTGAATTTTAAGTGATTTTCGATTCTCGGGGCGCTCGCGAGTTCACAGTTCATTGCCGGCTGCCGCTGCGTCCACGTGAAGTGTATCGCGCGCGGCCGAGCAAACGTTAGCGTGCCTATTTCGGTCGGGAATCCTCGCCTTAAACGCCGAAAGGTTATATTAATCAACTAATGTTCGAAAACAATGTTAATACAAAGTACGATAGGTGCAAGCTAAGTTATTTATCACAATAAAAATCTACCATCTCAAATTTTCGGTTTATCTTAAATCGTTTTTTTTTCTGGTCCATGTGACATTTCACTATTTTTGGCGGTGTTGTACATAAATTCTACCTTAATAAAAATGTTGGCCTCTAGAAAAACTAGGGTAATTATTGCACAATCTAACAAAAATCACAAAAATAGTAAATAAAAAAAATCACGATTTGAAAAATGGAAAATGAAGTATTTAGAAAAAAACCGACCCGTCTCACAACCAGCTCCGATGGGACTTGAACCAACGACCTTTCGCTATCCGGGCGTGGGTATATCGTGGGTTCGAGTCCCATCGGAGCTGGTTGTGAGACCAGAGAGAGTTGTGAATGCAAAAAAGTAAAAATTTAAATAAATCACGATTTATTTTAAAAAATCTGATTTATTTGATCAAAATAAAAAACACGATATTTTTCAACCCTGTTCATTTCTAAGAACCACGCTACGTTAACAATGTAAACACTTTTCCCACACCTAATAATATACTTAGCTATTGAATTGTCTGTTCTACGTGGTTCTACGAATGACCAGGAAAATAACATGCCTTAGATAATGATGTAATTAGGCTTATTTTCAAATGGCATAGAGTAGAAAAATTACTAGAATAATCTCTATTTTACAAGCTTTTATTTAACTTATAGGAAAAATGTGATAGTAAAAAACCACGAGCCCTATAAGTAGCTTTCAGGCGGGATTCGAACCCGCGCCTACGGGAATCCGGCCCGATGCTCTGACCAACAAACGCCCGAATTCTCAAACGCAAATAATCTTTGGGAGCGTCTCAAACATCATGGCATCTCTTTCATACGTTTGACATTTAAAGTGACAGGGCGATGTTTGAGACGCTCCCAAAGATAAGTAGCGTACGAGTATTCGGGCTTATGCTACCGAAAGGGCGTTTGTGCACTACCACTGAATTTTACCGATCCGAAAAAAAACGGATGCTTGTATTTAATTAATTACTAATATAAATGATTAATTATTAAAATACAAGCATCCGATTTTTTCCGGATCGGTAAAATTCAGTGGTAGTGCACAAACGCCCAAAGGCTTACACGACTCGTCGAATTTTGCTATCACTTGTTACGCTGTAGGCCAGCGTTGCTTCATCAATGTGAGGAAACCCTCGCATCCGAAAGAAACATTTTTACAAATGAAAGAAACATTTTTTCGGATGCGAGGGTTTCCTCGCATTGATGAAGCAACGCTGGCGTACAGCGTAACAAGTGATAGCAAAATTCGACGAGTCGTGTAAGCCTTTCGGTAGCTTAGTTGGTCAGAGCATCGGGCCGGATTCCCGGAGGCGCGGGTTCGAATCCCGCCTGAAAGCTACTTATAGGGCTCGTGGTTTTTTACTATCACATTTTTCCTATACTTACAAAAATTGCATTGTAAATGCATAAAAATAATATAAAATCTCAGTATGGCTGTTTCATCACAAAATAACGTAAGTACTTTGAAGTCGGGCGTGAAACATGTACCTACAATTTTTTGTTGTTTTTGTTAAAACCCGCCCGACTTCAAAGTACTTACGTTATTTGGTGAGGGATTATTTCTTACTTTTTGATGTCATTTTTTTGAAGGCGGTTTTATTTTTTTATAAAAATAATTTTTATTTCACTCTTTTTAAGGTATCCCCTTTTCAACAAAACAAGAATCATCTAAATCGGTTTATAAACAAAGAAGTTATGCCTAAAGATACGTTATGAATTCACATAAAGTGGTAACGAAAACGACAGTATTTTCAAGATTCCCTGAAAACTACTGAACCGATTTCAAAATTTCAAGAAATGGGACCAACTTGGGAACAAACCTGATGTTATAACGTTTGAATCATTTCAATCGGTTCAGCCGTCTTCGAGTAATCGGTGTACATACATATAAAAAAAAATATACGTGACGAATAGATAACCTCCTCCTTTTCAATTTTTGAAGTCGGTTAAAAAGGAGCTCTGGACAATGGGAACGAAGTTACGGGCGTCCACTAGTTCCTTAAATCTAAATAACACAAGGCAAGTTATTGCATACAAATCGTTGTACATTGCTATTGTAAGTTTAAACATTGCTATGTTACTTTAAACTCACATAGCAATATTGTACTGCAAATTGTATGTAATAACATGCCTCGTGTAATTAAGCTTTAATGCTGCTGCTTGGCTCTATAAATTGCCTTACAAACGCTTAAAAAATGACTGATTAAAAAAATTAATTAAACACAGAATGGCGTCTTCTTTCTTATTGCTTTGGTCGCAGATGGCATTTATAATGTTACTGTAATTTTAAGGGCTGAGATAAAGATCCTTGCGGGACTCCATTTTGTAATAAACGCCAAGCGTTAGTCAATTGTTCTCATAAGAAAGATTCAATTAACTTTGTATTTTCCCTTTAGTTGTTCAAAAAAAGGTAGGTATGTGGGTGGATCTTTTTTTAGGTTAACATTTCAATAATATAATTTATATTTTAAAGTTTAAACCTTCGTAGTCAGTACCACGCGTGTTTATTATTCCATTATGTTAGTTGTTTACTCAGAACAATAGAATCTAATATTTGAAGTCACAAATTCACTATTAATTTAGGTAACTATGTGATATTTAATCAACTTTATGTTTTATTTCATAGAGCTTTATTCAAACTTTTTTAGTATTCTTTATGTATTCTCATGTTCTTCTAATGTAACGAAATTCGTCGGAGACAAAATTAAAGATTTGAAGTCTTTAATAAGACGGTGGTATGGGGACCTTTATATTGCTCGAAATGTAAGACATTTATCTCTTGAACACAATGAGATTTGTAATCAAAGGGCTCCTTTATTTATTTTTTCCTGTAAATATACTCGAACTTGATTAAAGACCTTTTGCTATTTGTTTTCAATTTAACGTTCCCGAATTAGAATTTTCATTGATTTTTTTTCTCATAGCTTGAATATTATGTTGGTGATATTTTAACACGCCACTGTATTACAAAATTGAAATTAATGTGGTTTTGAAGTTTTTCTGCTTTTGATAGTATAAATTACAGACTTGAAAGTCAATCTCTAAGGGCTCTTCCAGACGACGTTTTTTGTGCGCTCGTTTGTATCGATATGTCGCAGGGATTTTGTCAAAGCCGTGATATTATATTTCCACTAGTGAAATTATAATTTCTCGTTAAATTATGAATAGACAGTACGTATGCACACGGCTGCGAGCAGTGTGTAAAAAAGCACAACAATTGAAACACGATTGAGACACGATTATGACTTAACGTTAGCAGAATCGGGCCACGGGACGCACTGTAAGTGCGCGATTGTATCGCGTCTGTATCGCGTTTGTATAGCGCTATCGCTCGTCAACGAAGATTAAACTATATTAAACTATCGATACAAACGCATTTAAAACGAACCGATTACAGCGCGTTTCGTTTACGACAAAAAACGTGTAAAATCTGCCTAAACACGATAAAAACGCGCAGAGGACGCGTCGCGTATCGCATCAACATCTAAAGAGAAAATAATACTTCACTACATAGTATAAAACAAAGTCGCTTTCTCTGTCCCTATGTCCCTTTGTATGCTTAAATCTTTGAAACTACGCAACGGATTTTGATGCGATTTTTTTTAATAGATAAGAGTGATTCAAGAGGAAGGTTTATATGTACTTTTTATCCCGATATTCCCACGGGAACGGGAACCACGCGGGTGAAACCGCGGGCGGCCGCTAGTTTTATATAAATATCAAATTAATTTAACTTTCATAGTTGTGGCAAATTTAAATAACTCTCGTCGGCATTTAATTAAGGTGCCTTTGAGAAATTTAATTAACAATTGAATGTATGCGAAGCCTAAGTATTAATTTAATTACATTTTTGCAGAGTTACCAAGACGTATGTTTTCAATTTAGTGAAAATAATAAAGAAAGTTCAAAAAATTTATATAATGTAGGTACTTACAGGAACATAAGTACTTACTTACCTAATATTCTAGTATTAAAGGTATTAGTAGATATAACTCGAAAAAAAGTAGTTTTCATAGTAGTATTACCTAATAAGTAACTATATTATTAAGTAAGTATGATAATTTATCTTTAAAATTGTATTTTGAAAGCAATATGATTTAATCATTATAAATAAGATTCTATGTTATTTCTCTAACTGACATTGTATTTTACATTATATTACCTTTTTTTGCGAGCAACGGGACACAATATAAATAAATCTACTCAGACATATATCTCATCTCATTATAACTCCTTACATATAGTACCTATTATATTATCTGAGCTTTTATCTTACATATTCATTAACTTCTCGAATAAAGAGAAACATAGGTAAGTACTTGAAATCAGAGTTTAATCAAAACCGAACTCCATTGTTTTACTTAGACAGTGAAAACTCGTTCCTAAGCTTGTGTTTTAGGCATATAATTATCTGTAACTTGGGTATCACTAAATATATGAGAGTAACTTGAGAGATATAGAATAAGTAATCAATTCTCTGATATTATTATAGATAGGTAGCAGATAGGTAGCAGATAGGTAGCATAATTTATAAGGCATTAATTTCCAAATGTTTTGGGTGTTATTGAAAAGCGATTCAAACTTTTATTATCTTCCATAGTAATTTAGAAATATCTATAAAGTTAAAAGTTCATTTAAATACTCCGTTATACAGGGTAGAATGATTACACAACACCTGCCGACCTAGCATGAGCGGTTTTTATCTGCGATATGATATAGCACGTCATGCTGTCTTGCTTACCCCACTAAGATGTAAGCAAGACAGCATGACATGCTATATCATATCGCGTGATATAATGATGGTCATGCTGGGCAGCAGTTGTGTGCAGGGCTAGCATGACGGCAACGACATAGTTTGTTGCGTTACTTTCGACCAATCAGATGGCTCGTAGATCGCTGATTGGTTGGCAGGAGCGCGACAAACTATGGCGTTGCCGTCACTGGAGGGAAAATCTCGAAATAATGGAGATAGCACTTTCAATAGAAACATTCCTTTATTTTTGAAATAAAACAAACTGCATTGACAGATTTATATAAAAAGTAAGTAATACTTTTCCATAGAAAGATTGGTGGTAGGGTTGGGATTGGTTAACATGGCTGGTGGTAGGACTTGTTCTTAGTCCGCGTGGCTGGCTACCACCATCTTATCTAAGTCTGACGCCATAACAAAGATGTTTTCAGCATTGTTGGGTTCCGGCAGAGATAAGATAACCAGTTCCTCAATGATTGATTGAGGGTTCCGGTCGTCGTCATGCCGTCTTGCTTACCCCACTAAGGTAATAATATTATTGACGACCCTGTTAAATTTTGGTCTTATGTAAAGGACAAGAAGAAGGACCACAGACCTGTTGGTCCGTATTTGCATCACGGCGAGCAGGTGGTGGGTCAGGCTGCAGCAGACGCTTTTGCCGCACACTTTAGCTCTATTTTCCTTGCTGAGGTACCTCTTCTGAGCCCTACAGAAGCTGCCCGTGCAGCGGACGTATGTGCTGATGCCTGATAAGCAAGTCAACTTGCCGTACCATATCATATCGCGCGATAAAAGCCGCTCATGCTAGGCCGGCTGGTGTGATAAAGGCTTAAGTGCTACCCCATTGTAGATTAAAAAAAACAGCAGTGCGAAAGACTAGATAGCTCTTCTGGCTCTTGAAAGGCGCTTCGTTTCATTCCAAACAGGCGTGTGCTTTTATTCAAGCTCTCACTTCAAATGACAAAGCTACACTTCGCCATCTTTCTGCCTTCTATGTAAACCACTGTAAACTAGGTATTCTTTAAAAATAAACCTCTTTATACTTTTCTTTCGATAACTTAATGAATAGGTACTTACTTTACTTTGATGCAATCGACCACCTCGAAGTAACAGGCATAATTTATCAAACCGGCTAGTTGTAACCGCGTGTGACGGAGACTGTTCGCCTCGCCTGTTAAAACACAATGTACCTTCCTAATGTGACTGGATTAAAGATGACTGAATTAATGCTTTAACCAAAGTGACATGTTGTCACTTAATGCTATTGAACATAATGTGTGATAGGTTTGTCATACTGATGTTTTGTATAGCGTGATTGAAAGTTAGGTAATGTTTTTATTTTGAGCGTCGAAAATTCGGAGTGAGAATAATTAACGTGAGTAGCTAATCGTTAATAGTACAGCCCTTGTAGACAAGTGGTTTTCTATTATCAATATCGCCAGTAAAATAGAAAGAAAATGTATGCGATTGTCATTTGCGATCGAAATGTCACGTGACCGCTAATGTCAATCCCATACATTTTCTTTCTATTCTACTGGCGATATAGATAATAGAAAGCCACTTGTCCAGGGGGCTTAGACAAAGTAACATTTGAAAAACGATAGCGAAGCGATAACGAAGTTCGAAAGAAATTCAAGGTATAGGATTGGCGGATTGGTATAAGCTGCGCTAAATCACGTGGTCTTGCCGCAAGTTGATTGGAGCATAAAGACGATAGCGATATCTATTGTCGTTTCGCCACATAACGATGTTACTTTGTCTAAGCCCCTAGGGGGGCAGCTCTTAGTAATTAGAGGTAGGTAGGTAGGTAGGTAAAACGCTTTATTGCACATACAAAGAATTACAAAGTAAAAACATCATGAAAGATACATACAACACATATGTGGGCAAAGGCGGTCTTATCGCTAAGAGCGATTTCGTCCAGACAACCTTTGAGGCATAGGAGAAATATAAAGAGAGCGAGAAGCAGTTCACCAGTAAAAAGGCAAAAACAATTCAAAATTTATCTACAAATAAACGAATAAATATACATAAACTACTTAATAATTATGTTTATATATTACTAGCTTCCGCCCGCGACTTCGTCCGCGTAGACATTCGAGAAAATACTTAGGAGACCAGGGTGCCTGCCTACCATCAACTTTAAGACAGCGATTCAAAAATAGCGCGATGCAGAATAGGTTCCTAAAATGAATTGCTTTCTTTCGTACTATGACCTTCTTAAAACTGGATCGCAAATGAATTGCTAAATGTGAATGACCGAACGATTTGTGTCCTTATTTCTTCTACCCGTCTCTTTCACTCGATTCTGTCATGCCCGGAGAGTGGAAGGGACGGGTATAACCTGCAGATGTCATGTTAGCTTGGCCGAGTTATAAGTCAAATAAGAGTTGATGACAGCTCAGCGGCTGTGAAATGTCATTGAATGATCACTGAATCGCTGTCATTGACATTAAGCTGTCGTGGTACGAATAAGCGAAGCAGTTCAGTTTAGGTCCTAAACAAAACCGCAATAAGAGTTGATGGTAGGCACCCAGAACGAGGCAGAACGTTTGCCACGTGCGGCGGACCTCGCACGAGGCTGCTCACTTGGTGAGGGAGGACCCGCCTAATCACGTAAAAACGGCTGATCGGATTTTTATGAAATTAAAACAAAGAATACTTTTTATCCTGGTTATTGGTCTCCTAAGTATTTTCTCGAATGTCCACGCGGACGAAGTCGCGGGCGGAAGCTAGTAAATAATAAGTGTCTGTTTCACAATCAAAAAGTTAGTTCTGAGTAGCTTAGGTACACACGGCAGCACATCAGACTATACATGTTGACCTTGAGACCGCCTGTATGCCTTACGTAATAAAAGCTGTTATCGCAGTTCAACTGTATAACTTGATGTGCTGTTAAGTGTACCAAGAACTTTTAAGGTACTTAAGATGATTTAGGTTTCTATACCCTATTTACCCCCTGGGTTTGATTTTCGGAAAACTACGAAATGGGTTGCCTATTTGTTTTAAGAAGTAAGCCTACAAAGTTTCAAGTTGAAATGTCTATTTTACCCCTGATTTTGCTTTCAAAATTTCACACCAATTGCAACCTTTTAGGGGTTGAATCATGTTCAGCGTGTTAAACATCAAAATAAATGCCATTTTTGCAATCGTCATCCCATAAAACCTCAATAACGACATCCATATCGATTTTTAGGTTTATTTATCCCATTTAACCTCTAAGGGCTTGATTTTCGAAAAAATACGAAACATGTTTTGCTTATTTGTTTTACTTTCCGACCATAAGCCTAAATAATAAATTAAATGAAGTACTTTCCAGATACAACATTTCAACCCCCTTTTCACCCCTTCGGGGGTGGAATTGTCAAAAACGCTGACACAGGTAAATATTAATTTTCAATTGCCAGCCTAAATACAATGTTTGAAGATCCTAACTTCAAAACTGACGGACTTTCATACAAACATTTATCCCTTATTTCACCCCCTTAGGGGTGGAATTTTCAAAAATCCTTTCTTAGTGGATGCCTACACTGTATAACGTATCTATGTGCAAAATTTGAAGTCTCTAGTTTCAGCGGTTTGGGCTGTGCGTTGATATCTCAGTCAGTCAGTCAGTCAGTCAGTCAGTCAGTCAGTCAGGACTTTGAATTTTATATATATAGATATTAAATATGTGTAATATATATATATATATGTATATATACATATATATATATACATATGCCTATGTATTTATATATAATATAATACCATATATATAAATATTAAATACTACATAAACTTCAGGTAGTTGCAAGCTAGGATTTCATCAGTAGATGTGAATGCTGATTAGACTTGAAAGTGGCGAGTGACTTTGAATTACGGACCTCATACGGAAGGTTATTCCAGGGGCTGGCTGATTTAACCGTAAAGGACTCTTTGAAGTATCCAGAGCGGGTGAGGGTACTTTTCAGCAGGTTGTCAGTCTTCGACCTAAGTTCGCGACCATAATCTGTTCCAAGCAATTGAAAACGTTCCTTAAGGTAAGGAGGGGTACGAGGGTCATACAGCACATTAGACAAAAGTGTCAGGACATGCTCCTCGCGACGGAGCCTTATAGGAAGCCACGAGAGCTTTTAGAGCTGTGCACACCGATTTTAATAAGCAATTTTGATAGGTGAAAATATTACGGTAGAAAAAGCAATTTTCAGGCTGAAAAGTTGACTTTAGCGAACAAAAGATGGGCGTACTTAGTCTGCTGAACGTTTAAAGTTTTCGCAAACGAATATTAGTGCTTGCTAAAGATGTCGTTATAAAAACCATAAAAAATGACTTATGTTATGACTGACTAATATAATATTTCTAGCTTTCCGCCTACACTTCCAATTAGGTACATGATGTTTTGAAAAAGTAGCCAGTTTTCTTTTGCTTGCTTTCAGAACCATAATCTAAGTCTGAGCCAAATTTTGCTGTGATTGAGTAACAAACATCAAAACTTTCGCATTTATAATTAATGTAAGAGAAATGAAAAAAAATTGCATTGTTTCTCTGTTTGTCTGTCGGGCTAATTCTGATGAAATTTGGCATAGAAATGGATTAGATTTTAGATAAAAAAATATGTAAGTAAGTACGCTCTACATTTTATTTTGAATATTTGGATTGATTCCTAGCAGGCACTGCCCATCCATAAGTCACGGTCATCCGCTATTTAAAATAAATGTATGGCCTAATATGAAAGATAACACAAGAGACTGCTTTTAACTAACTTTTGATAAAACCAGAACTTCAGCAACTTGAAAACCGGAAAAACCGGAAAAACTTGAAAACAGAGTCAAGTCACAAAAATATACATCGTAATGTCATATTCAAAAACAATTCCACATAAAACAAAGTACCTAAGTTAAGTTACCGTGTAATACAATTTCTTTCTAAAGTTGGCTAAGCCTACTTACGCATTCAGAATATCACGCGCCCAGTACTTACGGAACGACTCATACTTTGTCCCGGTTTACCTGCAAAAATATTGCGGTTTTACATCTAAATATAAACTTACTAGCTTTCCGCCCGCGGCTTCGCCCGCGTAGACTAACCAACGTTATATATTTCTGTGGCATAGGCTACAGAAATATATAACGTTGGTTAGTTCCTCTCCAGGCTACAAAGACAAATCCGTTCAGCCGTTTTGGCGTGATTGAGCAACAAACATCCAAACATCTAACAATTAACCCTTACTTAATGAGAACATGATTGCAATGTTACTTTCTTGAATATTATTTCGTTTATCGACGACCTCCATGGCCGAGTGGTATACATACATACCGGTTTTCAAGGTGCCACTGTCTCTGTTAGATTCCCGTTCGGGTAAATATCGAAAACGACCTTTTCAATATTTCCTCGGGTGTGGGGGAATGAATACCCGTCGTTTTTTTCAATTTCTGCGATGAATTTCAATTTAATTCGTACATTATCTAGCAGCTTTGGCAGCGTTTTGACGGACGATATAAGATAATTCAGGTACTAACTATTACGTTAAAGGAAACGAGACTTATTCGTTCTTGGGGGGTCGAACTTTACTCCCGAAAATTCCATCGAAAATCCATTTCACACCTTCCTTGTAAATAGATATCGAATATCACTTCTTAAACGTGTGTGCAAATATCTTTAAATAATTCATGAATCGTATCTAAACAGCGGTTTAATCTTATAATACGGAATAGATAAGTAAAAAGCTCTTTAATTATCAGCGAAACGTAGCGTACCTATGCCAATACCAATTACAGACTTAATGAAATATTGAAACTCGTAAACATGTGAGATTTGCGAGTTCATAAACACATTGAAAAATGTATCGGCACATATTGTCCAGTATCAATTACTGGGTTATTTTTTACCATCCCGGATAATTTAGGGATTATTCTACTCATGAATGAAAGTTTTGACATTTGATTAATGCGTCCATAAAAATTGACATTTTACTATGACATCTGTAACTCGATTTTCCTATTCAATGTGTCTTTTTTTTAAATTGCATAAAATGAACATTGTTACTTTTGTTAATAAATATTTGCATGTCTACATGCCTATTAAAGGCAAATACTGTATGGTAGACTAGAAACCCAAACAACTTGTAGACCCAGTATTAGCAAATAAAGACTATTCTATTCTATTCTATTGAAAACAACAAAAAAACACCTTTTATTATGGCACAAAAACTGAAATCACGAAAAAAAATCAGCTGTTCCGTACAAAAGTGCAAAAATATTTAATCAAAATGTTTTTTATTATTTTTTAATTTTTATTTAACTAAAAAAAAACAGCTGATTTTTTTCGCTATTTCTGTTTTGGTCCTGTAATAATAAAAGTGGTTTGTTTTCATGAGTAGAATAATCCCTAAAATTATTCAGGATTAAAAAAATAACCGTGTATTAAGGAACCCGTGGTGCAGTGGTTATAGCATACTCCGTCTGTGATCAGTGAAGTTAAGCAACTTTCGCAGTGGTCGGTCTCAGCATGGGTGACCAAAAAAGTATTATCTCGAGCTCCTTCGTGCTTCGGAAGGCACGTTAAGCCGTTGGTCCTGGCTGGTTCTGCAGTCCTTAAAACCCATAAATCCGTATTTGTCCCACGTGTCAGCTGATTGCCTATTCTTCTATCCATCTGTAAGGAAGGCAGGAAGGTTTTCCCAGCAGTGCTGATGGAAACAAAGAAAAATAACAATTATCGATTGGGTGCCTAAGGACGACATTTTTGTATTAAAAACCATGTTAAAAGAATTCGATTATAAGACATCAATGCCGAACATTCATTAAGATGAAACAAAAGCAAAACGATAAAAACTCCCCCGGAATCATAATTGAGCCTTAATTGACGGGACTCATTTGTGTTAAAAGCTATTACGATGGTATTTTGAAGGCATGGAGAGATGGAGAGGATACTTAAGAAGGTTCCAAGGGTAGAATTATATGGTATGGAAAACAACGTTTTTGGGGAAATTGAATTTGAGTATCTTATTAAAATTGTTAACATAATTTACGTCACTGAAAATAATTATAAATAATTATCTATGGAGAGAGTTCAAGGGTGTTTAAATTATTAGATAGCAAAAACGATTTAAATGACAGATCTTGTTAATTATACATAATTTAATACGTTACAGAAAAAACCATTTCACGATGTTTACGAAAAACTAATTATATACATTTAAGATACATTTCGTGTTAATCCGCTTTTAAACAGTTAAAATGTTCCATGTCCATGGAATAACAAATCCTAAGGAAGATCAAAGGTTCCTATACGTACCTACATAAAACTTTAAATCTGCATTTTTTCCTAGAGATTAATTATTTAAAATTTCATATGAACATATTTTTATTATTTCCAATGTAAGGGGCTATGCATTTCCCGTAAATGTAGTCACTGCGACAATCTCTATTGTAACTCGCCAGCGCCACCCGGTTAAAATAACTCTTTTACCATGGAGGCTTCCAGGAAGTCTAGAATACTCCTAGCTTTGAGAGTTTTCATGTCCTTCGTACGCATAATGTGTCGACCCAGATGGATACTGCGTTTGTGGATAAGAGGACCGCAGTCGCCAAAAAAGGTGCCTGGGTGTTACCTTCTGTTTGCAGTAGCGGCAAACACCAGTGTCACTCAATTTCACAAGACATTGGTGCCTGTTTGCAGTAGTAATCAAAATCAAGTCATCAGACTATCGGAGAGAGCGTACCTACGGCGCGGACGGACGATAAACGATGCAAAATAAGTGTTGTTAGCTCTCGCAGTGGAATAAAGCAATTAATCCGATTTAATACTTACTGCTGTACGTATTTAACTAGGCAATTCTAGTTTGTATTTACAGTATATAATAGGTCTTTACCTATGAAATTGCCGTTTTGTATGGAGATTTCTGTAATTATTTTTTTTTTTCATACTAACGTTTTTGTTATTATTTGACGACTAATATTATGTAAATTTACAAAATTTTACACACGTATTTATGGACATTTTAACTACTATAGTAGTACTATAGAAGAATAGTAAAATTATTCCTCTGTTTAAAGCTGGTGACAAAAGTGACCCAGCAAATTTTAGACCTATATCCATACTACCAGCAATAAGTAAAATATTTGAGAAATTAATTTATGCTCAACTTTTAGAATATTTTAAATTAAATAGTATACTGCATGAGAAACAGTTTGGTTTTTCAAAAGGTAAAAGTACCACTGATGCTGGGGTTGCATTTCTAAAACATGTACTTGATGCCTGGGAGGACAAGCAGGATGTAATCGCTATTTTTTGTGACCTTTCCAAGGCATTCGATTGTGTTGATCACCAAACACTATTAAGGAAGTTAAAACATTATGGTGTTTCTGAAATGTCAGTAAGCCTTATGCATTCATATCTGTATGAAAGAACTCAGAAGGTAGTTATTAATAAAACTGAGTCTACCGGAGCTCCCATTACTATGGGCGTACCCCAAGGATCAATATTGGGCCCGCTGTTGTTTTTAATATACATAAATGACCTTCCTTACTACGCGAAGAATTTATGTGAGACGGTGCTATTTGCCGATGATACATCTCTAGTCTTTAAAGTAGATAGAGGTGATGACTGTTCTGACGAAGTAAATAGTGCTCTTTCAAAAGTGTCACATTGGTTTAATAGTAATAATTTATTATTAAACTCAAAGAAAACTAAGTGTTTAAAATTTTCGTTACCTAATGTAAGACAAGTTGATTTTCATATTAGACTAGACGGCGATACGGTCGAATTCATTAACAATACAAAATTTCTAGGTATTATATTAGACTCGCGACTACAATGGGATCCTCATATCGAAGCCTTGGCGAGTAGACTCAGTTCGGCTGCATTCGCAGTTAAGAAAATAAGGCTCTTAACCGGTATTGAAACGGCTAGAATAGTCTATTTTAGTTATTTTCATAGTGTTATGTCCTACGGCCTTTTGTTGTGGGGCTCAGCCGCTAACATCCAAAGTATATTCGTGCTCCAAAAAAGGGCTATTCGCGCCATTTACAACCTCCGATCGAGAGATTCTTTAAGAGATCTATTTAAAGAAATAAACATTTTAACTGTTGCAGGACATTACATCTATGAAAATATAATTTATGTGAAAAAGTATTATAATACATTTGTAAAGCAGAGCGATATTCATCGCTTTAACACAAGAAATAAAGATAAACTTGTCGTTCCCAAGTTTAGGCTAGAAAAATCCAGAGCCTCATTTCTGGGGAAAAGCATAGCCTTTTTTAATAAAGTTCCACAGCATATAATTGAACTACCATTGCATAAATTTAAATGTTACATTAAAGAGTCGCTGATGAGCAAAGGATACTATAAAGTAGACGATTATTTGAATGACCGCAATGCATGGTCATGATGTAACACATAACATAATCACTGCTTAATATGATGTATTTTTATACTAAGCAATTGTTGTATTAGTAACGATATGTTTTTTTTTTGTAAATGTCGTTACCTAACTAAGAAACGCTGGCAAGTTTCTTGCGCCCATTCTTCTTGTCAGTTAAAAAAGTCTTGAATGGGTGGTAGGAAAATATTGACGATTCATAAGTACATATTTATTATGTCTAAGTGAATAAAGAATATTTTTATCTTTTATCTTTATCTATCTTTTACTAAATGACACATTCGTTAAGAGAAAAAATTTTTTTTTCACTAAGTTACAACTAATAAAGTACGAAATTCTGGAAACAAAAATAGTCGTAACTTTCGGAATAAGTTTTTTCTATGTAAATAATCAAATATCGTGGTTATTAAATTATCAAAAGTTGCTCGATACGGTCTTAATGTAACGCAATATTAAAGAAATTATATATTTCTAATATTATAAAAGTTGTTAAGTTATATGTACAAAAGAAAAAAACGGCAATTTCATATGTAAAGACCTATTATTAATAAGCCAATTAACCGGAAAGAATTTTAATAAAATGGAAAAAGAGATTTTATATTATTTTTATGCATTTAAAATGCAATTTTGTAAGTATAGGAAAAATGTGATAGTAAAAAAAACCACGAGCCCCATAAGCAGCTTTCAGGCGGGATTCGAACCCGCGCCTCCGGGAATCCGGCCCGATGCTCTGACCAACTTAGCTACCGAAAGGCCTACACGACTCGTCAAATTTTTGCTATCACTTGTTACGCTGTAGGCCAGCGTTGCTTCATCAATGTGAGGAAACCCTCGCATCCGAAAGAAACATTTTTACATGTGTTTAACAATCGATTAAGATGAAAAATGGAAAAAATCAAGAGAGTTTTTTTTATTATAAGTAGTTGTTTCAACAAAAAAAACGTAATGTATGTATGACGTCCCAAAAATAACTTGTTTGTTATTAAACAGCCTATTAAATTCAATGGACAAGTTGATTTTTTTATATAATAGTTCACGGTCATAGGTATTAAGAAAAAATATTAATCCTCTGATAATTGCTGATGTGGTTTTAACGTCAACTTTTTTACTTATACTTACCTACTTACCTAATTATGATCGACTCTAATACATTAATCCGTTTAAATGACTATGAAATGATTACGATGCGGAATACTCTATGTTAATTGTAATTACCGATATTAGTATTCAATTAAAAAAATATTTGAAGAAGGTTTTTTCAGTTTTATTTTAATTAGAAGCTAATCAATGTCGTACCTACCTACTAGTTACATGCATTTATTTTTAATAATACCGGACGACTTTTTTTTTATAAAAAAGTCTAATTTTCCGGAATCTTTCATAATATTTTTTTATCTACAACGGGGTAGTACTTAGCCTTCATCACATCTGAAGGCTGCAGTGCTCACTAAAACATTTCTACAGTGGTGGCGTGTGAGGCGGGTCGTTACGTTCCCTAAAATATGGTTGAGCGAAGCGATGGCTGCTTCATGCGTCATGCTCGTGAACGAGTGCTGCCAGTGGGAATGGGTCTGCTCTTATCTGCTTGCCTTAAAATGTGTTTTCTTGTGTTGTGTTGTGTTGTTTTGTATTCATTTTATTAAGAATGACATTTGAAACATGTATGGCGCAACTTGCAGTATATAGTAGAATTGTCTTTTGTTTTAAACTAATATTAAAGCTTTAAGTAGAGTTCCTAAGTAACTGAAAATTGTTTACCGCTATGATCATTAGTTCGCCTATACTTAACTGTATTTATCATAACCCATTGTGTAATTGTGATGGAAACTGACCTTAGTCATACCATGTTAAGGTCATTTTTCAATTTGACGACTCTGTATGAAATAAAACGGAGAAAAAAACAAACCTTAGATAGTTTCTTGCCGGTTCTTCTCCAAGGTCTCCCGCTGTAGGGTTTGCGAACCGATGGCGTAGCTTCTATGACGTTCACAAGTATTGTAAATAACAATCTAAATTGAATAAACAAATTTGAATCTTGAATCTTGAATCTTGAAGTTGGAAGCGCTCTACTCCCGGAATCCTCAATGACTGAGGAACTGAGGAATCTTATTTTTAAGGTGCATGTAGTCGTGAAACGATCATTTTTGAGGCCCTAAAACTCATAAATTAGCCTACTGATGAATCCAGAATTAATATATATTAAATATTGATATATAAGCTTCAATCTGAGCATTTAAAAAAAACATTGTCTTTAAGATACTATTTAAAAAAAACATTGAAATGAAGCTGTTTTCAACATGAAATACGCTACTGCTTCTAAACTACAAGTGATATTTTCACGTTTCTTTTAGGAAAAGATTGCTAACTTGATTAACTTAAAACTGAGCATTTTTCGTTTTAAAATAATACATAGTTTTGACAAAACGTGTGTTTAAGCTGTTTTGGTGCGGGTAGCGGGCGGGAAAATTAGGCCACTTTTCTATGCCCAAGGTCGTTGGCGATACCACGGGCCTTAACAGCTGGAACACAATAGTGCGGAATTGTTAGGGCGTCAGACTGAGATAAGATGGTGATAGCTAGCCGAGCGGACTTAGAACAAGTCGTATCGTACCACCATCCAAACCGAATCCAATATTTACCCCCACTGGGAACCGAAACCGGGACCTCTGGGTCTGGAACCGGTGGTGTGAACCACTAGACCACAGAGGCAAAGCAAGTCGAAAGGGGTCCGCTTTATGCAGACAGCACAAAACCCATCGTTCTGGATATTCTTGGATAGATGACGCCAACAGTGGGGGTTACATACAAGCCTTCTGATGATGATGATGATGTGTCAAAAGGATTAATCTGTGTAGTCCTACTAATAAGTATTATAAATGCGAAAGTTAGTGAGGGAGGATGTATGTTTGTTGGAACCAGATGGAACTTTTTTATAAAAAAGAAGAAAAGTTTGTTCATTCCGAACATCCATTTATATTCAGTAAGCCGCTTTGTGCGAATAATATTTTCACATGTAAAAATAAAATTCAACTAGCATATACATCACATGTAAATCGACATAAACCCGGAGATTTTTAAAACTGATATATGAACGTCACACGGTTAAATTGGCAGTTTGATAGCAAATATAGTGTGTTCCACTTCCGTTGTATTGTTTCTTTTTTATTTCAGTCTAATAGTTTTGTATGGATTTTTTAGCCTATTTCAAACGGACTCTGTACCGCACTTGGGTGCATTTATATAATCAACGATGGCTATATAAAGTTTATTATTTTGAGGTAAAGATGAGTAGGTACCTAGGTATATTCGCGCCAATATGTCTAGATTGGGAGTTTAAAAAAATTTGCTATTTCGATCTCTTCCATATCTCTAAAGGTGATAAACAAACAAGTAACTGTTTGTTCAATCAATTGCACAATTGCATTAGCAGTCGCTAACCTTTAAAAAAATAATAAATAAATAACTTCTTACAATCACACCAATTATCCAAGCCCATGAAAATTTCATTACGAAACTGTTTCATGGAAAACTTGATAACGGATAAATATACACTTAAATACTTTTTGTTTGTAAATACATACTTAGTATTGGTACATAGAAAACACCCAGACCAAGACAAATAGACATGTTCATGCACACAAACATTTGTCTTGATCGGGAATCGAATCCGAGACCTCTGGCGCAGAAGGCGGGTATCCTACCCCTTCGCCATATCGGTCGCCAAGTTAGCCCATAGAAAGAAGGTCCCGTTTCTCCATAACCTTCCACGCTGATGATAACAATGATTAAAAAAGCATCTAATGAATGAAATCATCGATCATAATAATTTTCCATCAAAGCTGGTATTTACCCAAACGGAAGGGATCGGGATTCTTCCGAATCATCGTATTACCCAAAACCTAGATCCTGCTCTCGAAGTCTAATCGGAAATACCTGACCAGTTTTTACAAAGGTCGATAACATCTAAGAGGCTTACGATACTACAAGATGACCTAACCTCAAATGTTGTTCATACTGTGACTATGACTAATAGTTTAATCTGTGAGCAATTAACAAAAAAATGGCAGTATCCGGTATCGCCTATATGGCCGATTAATAATAAATAGTCTGCCTAGCGGGGATAAGTGTGTTGGCTGCTCAGAACAATAACTTTATTGTTCTGAGGTTGGCAGCTTCAAAATGGTGGTACTCGAATGGTGGTAGGACTTGTTCTTAGTTCACCTGGCTTGCTACCACCATCTTATCTGAGTCTGACGCCATAATAATGTTGTTTTCAGCGTTATTGTGTTCCAGCAATTAGAGATAAGATATACAGTTTCTCAGTGATTGAGGATTCCGGAAGTAGTGTGCTTCCACCTTCAGCCTTATCACCACTTAACATCAGGTGTGATGACGGCTAAGTGCTACCCGGTTGTGGATTAAAAAAATAAATTCTAACTTTACCTGTAATAACGGTTTCTAAACTTAATGACAAAACTCTACATAAAATATTGTATTGCTTCGTATTGTCGGTTCGCCTTCCACGCGACTACGGAAAATATTGTTAACGATTTGTGAAGAGATAAGTATGTTCTTATGAAACAAGGGCTAGACAATGACGATACATATTAGCTCTGGGCGTGGGCTAATATCATAAACTCTGTTCAATGAGAGTCGATAAATATTATGATACGTTTCTGAACAGCTTTGATGTCGCTTAATTATCGCAAACTGCATGAAGGCCGTCGCTTATCTCTCGCTTTTGCCGTGTTTCGTGGTAAGAAGCACGCGGTTGTGATCATCGGCCCGAACGGGCGAGTAGCGAGCAAGAAGCGACGGACATTTTCTCTTTTTAAATTTATTTTATTAGCTGTAAGCCTAAACGTGATATATATCGCATGATATAGAGATTTATCGAAAGTCAAACGTCAAAACCCATTGTTTTTTGACAGTTAAACGGGATAAAGCGCTATATCATATCGCGTTTTGTTGGTCATGCTCTGGCCGCAATTATTGATGAGTTATAAAACGAGGAGAACGATGAGTTATGAAATTCATATCAAAAATCCAGCGTGGTACCTATAAGTAAATTCAAATTCAAATTCAAAATCGTTTATTCAATTTAGGTTTGTTTAACAACACTTATGAACGTCAATGAAGCTACGCCATCGGTTCGCAAATCCTACGGCAGGAGACCTTGCAGCGAGAAGAACCGGCAAGAAACTCGCCAAGGGCTATTTTTTTCTCCCTGTTTTAACTTATACAGAGTCGTCAAATTTGAAAAATGACCTTCACATAATAGTAAGGTTACTTTCCATCACAATACAGAATACCGCTTAAGTTAAGTACAATTTTGCTTATTACCTAAAACAGTAAACAATTTTCAACCAAACAAGGAATCAAATAGTTTAATGAACACACTAATCTTAATCTTATTCACATTATATTATAGGATTAATAAAAAGGAAACTGCAAGCTGCGCCGCATATTCAAATCTATAAGTATTAACAAATAAAAGGATTTTTTTAATAAACAATACAATTATTAGAAAAATTGCTGTAACTGTAAGACACGGGTACCAAAATTACCATGAGACACACCAGCTCGCTCATCATCACTACATAGTATAAAACAAAGTCGCTTTCTCTGTCCCTATGTCCCTTTGTATGCTTAAATCTTTGAAACTACGCAACGGATTTTGATGCGTTTTTTTTAATAGATAGAGTGATTCAAGAGGAAGGATTATATGTACTTTTTATCCCGATATTCCCATGGGAACGGGAACCACGCGGGTGAAACCGCGGGCGGCCGCAAGTAAAACTATATAATACTATTATAAACCATATCCCGAACACCTTTAACACAAGTAGACATGAGCAGACCCACCCTTAGTACTTATTTTAGCATTGTTTTCGCCCTTTCAACCGTCAAGATTAATTCGATGAAGTTTTCTGAATTCTAGAGATTGATAACTTTACCTTGGCCATTAAGGCGCTACTCGGAAAAAGTATGGACTTTTTGATTTAAAGCTATAGGACGGTTACAGTTGTTACAAATCTGGTAATAAGATATATATTTCTTCATACCTTTATCTAGAATCGTATAGTTTCAGAAACACGATTTTATGATTTTGGCTCAACACTTTTTATTTTCGAAAATACCTCTAAAAAATAAGAAATATCAAGATTATTCTTAAATGGGGATACATATACTATTGAAAATTGGTTTAATTAGTGGACACCAATAATATTTAGGATCGTATAGAAGCATTTTTTTTTAACTCGCTATAGTTTTTGAATACGAAGTGATTTTGTGTTTTTTTTGCGTAATCGGCAAAATCGGTCTCGCTCCCGCGCGCGTCGTTTTCTCATTGCTATCTTGCTTTAGCATAATTTTTCCGAGTATCGCCTTAAGTTGGAAGTTCGTTACGTCTTCAGCATAAGGCAGACTTTGCAACTATTTCGAACTTCGATCTAAGGGAAATTCTATAGCCGTTGGTAACTACTTCGGAGACTCGATGACTTAGACAAAGTGATCTGTAATGTATGTATTCAGGTGTGGAGTGAAAGACAACATTATTTGACTTTGAATAAATCAAAACTTTTAGAGTGTTTTCTGTGAGCCTAAAATCTTGAAAGGCGGAAGTAAGATCTCAAAGTACTATAAAGAAAAATTAAGCAAAACCATTAGTTTATTTTATTGTAAAAATACTATAGTAAGTAATAGCAGGAGTAAAATTTCTTCACATATGGTTCTAGGAACCATCCTAAAAACTTCTGCTTTCATTTACCAAAAATGTTTAAAAACAGGGGCCCGATTCTCACGCAATCGAAACAAGTTCACATTTATAGGCTTGAAATTCATATATAATACAGTTTGTGTATTGTCAGAATTTCACAATCGAAAAAGTTCGATCGAAAAGCAGTCGAACGCTACGAGTGGTACAGACCAATCGATATTCGTATACGAACTTAGTATTGCCTGAGAATCGGCCCCTAATTACTGTTTTCAAGTCCAAAACTTATTTAAAAAAACAAGCGTAGTAGGCTTCGCCATCATTCAACTTCGAATCAGAATACAATTAACGACTCATAAACTTTAACAAGTAAGTAGACAAACTTAAAGATACAGTTTGGCCGTCGACTTTTTTCCTGTAGGCCTACTTCTTTTTGAGACGTTTAAAACGATACCTGAATCAAAATTCTGGGTTTTTTAATTAAACTTGCTTCTTTAAGGCCCTTCTCAACGAGCAACCGCTAGCTTTTTTTCCCATACAAATATATATTTTTCCATACAAATAAAAGATGACGTCATAACTCCTCTCCTTTTTTGTTTTTCTTTCGTGCTACGTCTTATTGATTCGTATGGCCTAAAGATCAGTCGTTCCGATCTTCATGCCTTTAATACCATTTGCAGCTTTTTTGGCGTAGGACTACCACCTACTCGTGGCCGCTCGACTGACGTCGGCAACGCGCGGACAGCGGCGCACCTATTTTAGTATTTTAAATAAATCATAAATCATACAATACTCGTCTTTTTACGTAAATGTAGATAAAGTTGACAATTATCATTTAAGGGCAGGATCTTCCAAAAACTCTGTCTTTGTCTTTTTCCTTACGTGTGAAGAGAAATGAAAATAACCTCACTTTTTCATTTTTTCAATGTTTTTGTTGTTATTTTGAGCATAAATTCAATTTTTTTAAAAAGTAGCCTGAGAATAGTCTACAATATGTCATTACCTATTTTTCTATATATTATTCATGAATTAGAGATTAATAATCTAAGTATAAAACCAAAAAAATATAAAAATAATGAAAATATTCTTGGTTTTTGAATTTTTTTATTGTCGAGTTACGATACGAATATCGTGTTTCTAGCCACAAAATAATCAAGATCGTTTATGGAACTTCAACATTATATTTTTATCTGCTCATAATAAAGAATATTTGATTGTTTACTTTTGAATCAAAAATAGGTTGATTTCGATAATTTGGAAGTACGTGCCGTTAACACTGAAAGTGCTCGCCGCGTCGTCGCGTCGGTCGCGGCCGTTCGCAGCCCTTCGCAGTATTGGGCTTAATTGTGCGCGCTTGAAACGCTTTCACAAAATATTTAAATTTAAATTGGTTTTCGTGTTGAAACTTTTGACCTTAATATATTCTAGCATGATATTCTTTAGCTCTAAAACTCATCTACAGTTATATTAGCAAGAGTGCCATTGTACAATTTACATCCTAAGCTCAGTCTGCGATGACCAACTCCATTAAAGTCCGGGTGGGAATCTAATTTCCGGTTGGCTTTATCATAATGCTATCAGAACCATTATTAAAAGACATTTTTTGCCGGAAACCTCTTTATCTCGGAAGCCAGTTCTGTGTCCCGTTAATTGGGTAAAGTGCCGGTTTGCTGAAATTTTAATACTGTAAGCGGTAAGGGAGTTTTAGGACTGTCGTCGGCATTGAACTTGGAAAACCACATTTATTAATGTGCATATTGTATATTAACCTTGCTTGCCTAAAAGGTCTGAGCGATTGTCCTTGCAGTTGTATGTCTGTATTTCATGTCACAAGCTTTAGGCTCGTTCACACGAATCCGTAATTCACGATTCGTCGAAAAAAACGGATGTCAAAAATATGGGAAAAACCACGATTTGTAATCACGAATCGACAATGATGGATCCCGTGTGAACGAAGCCTAATCTAAAATTTAGACCAAACGGCGCGACCTGAGAGAAAATAAAAAAAACTGTTGTTTATTCCAACCTTGTTCATGTTTTATATTTTTATTCCAGGTACCTATTTCATAAAGGCAGACACTCCAGAACTTTAAGGACAAACATTACATCGGGATTCTGTGGGTTTCTGTAAGTATAACAGATTAAAACATAATATAAGTAAGTAAATATTTTTGAGACAAAATTACCTACACGTGTTTGGGATCTCTAGCTACATCCGTTAAAACATTATTCACGGGTTTTCGGAAAATCTGTTGAAAATTTTATCGCTTTTGTAGCTCGGACCTTGAAGAGGTGTTTTGCTATAAACACCTATTTGTTTTTAAAATAGACCTTCCTTTTTTTAGGTACTTAATCAAACAGTGGATGTGACAAAATAATCTCTAAACTTCTTTAAATGTCAAAGGTGTAAAGAGATGGCATGATATCGTCTGTACCCCGAGCGTAAGTTTGTCAATACGGTATTTTACTGATTTTTTTTTATTTCTTTAAAATGTTTTTCGAAATATTAGCTACACAAAACAAGTTTTCATTTTGAATTATCTTGAATATTTTCAAAGATATAGGACTTCAAACTTTATAATTAGACAAGGACAGGACGCTATCTTAGTGACGTCAGTGAGTTAGTAGCGTCATAGTCACGCCATAGAAGATTTCGTTTTAGAAAGAGACAGCTATAGTCAAAATCAAACAGACTATAATTCTTTTATTATAAAACAGATTCAAATTATTTTTTCACATTTGGTATTCTTAATTGCAATATTTTTTAACGTCATCATTAAATATCTACATTTCAACAACAGTAAAATACCCTATTGTGCATCTTTTCATTATGATAAAATCTGCCTGTCAAAATTAAACTCAGACACGATAGTATTATTCGTATTTACTAAATTATTACAGTATTACTCAGACCTCTGAGTCTAAAAACCAAGCGACATTTCGTGCTCTTTCTTTACTCCTAAAAGCGAGTTTCATTTAAAAAATCCTCGACCCAAAATTCACTAGGCCCTACGTTATCTCACCGTAATGCCACCGGCATTTTTCACCAAAACAAACGCAAAGGGATTCCACTTTGCACAGCCAATATATCGTGGGGCGCGCGTGTTTTTACAAGTTCCGGCACAGGCAAAGCATCTGTATTCTAAACAGCCGGCACTGTCAGATTCGTTAGGCGCGAAATATTTTCAAGTGATAAATTGAGCGTGTCGCACCGAGTGGCACCTCATTAACTCCTTTTGTTTGTCCGCTTTTAGGGTACTTTTAAACAAGAAAAACACCATTAGAAACTTCATTTCAACTTTCATGGTCGTTATCAATATTGCTTTAAAAATCCCGTATACCTCACCATGAGATTTTTACCGAAGTTAATATCCAAAACTGGACAAAGTTAAATTCACTAAAAATGACGTTTTTACTATTTATTTTTTAATCCACAACCTAATAACAATAACCTAACCTAACACAGCCTCTGAAGGTATAAGTGCAATCAATCAATCAATCAAATTTATTAATTGTGAAACACAGGTAAATAAGGTTATTGTAAAAAAATATAAAATGTTCAGCTGGTTTCCGCCGTTATGGCATACAATTAAATACAATGTAAAAAATTTAAATAGTCAAACAAAACAGATTTCAATTCATATTGGTATCATATAGGTACATTACATAATAATTTCTACAAAATTTATTATTATTTAATTAAATTGGACTATTCCCGGAATCTTCAATCGCTGAGAAACTGGCAATCTTATTTCTTACTGCCGGAACACAATAATGCTGAACCCCGGACTGATACTTACAGTGGTGTGTATCACTAGACTACAGAGGCGGTTAAAATCGTAGTTACCATCAGAACGTTTGCACAAACTAGCACAAAGCACTTGTGACAGGTTTCAATAACCAGAGATAGGCTCACTAAAGCTTAGACATAGTAGAAATGGCTTAGTCGTTAATTATTCCAAACCAACAAAGGTAGCTTTGTAGCGTAACACAGATGGGTTTGAATCTATTGGGGATAGAGCATTGAAACTAGTCGTTTGGTTTGACATGGAAATTCTAATCTGTGATATCACAGATCCTTAACAATCCAATAGGTATAATACATACCTAGTCGGCTGAAGGCCTTAGAAGTCAGGGCCGGTTGAAATCTAATTTATTTATTTAAATTAGGTACACATTACAGTCTATAAAAACAGTAAAAAGACATAATAATATAAAGGCTAGACTGATTACAAGTGAACACAGCATGAACAATATTATAACAAGAAAAACAAAAAGCAATTCTACAAATAAAAACAAAACAAATTAAACACTGTTATGACAATACAACTTTAAATTCTTAAAATTAAGTTTTAGCATCCGGGTTTGAATAAATCTGAAATATTCTTTTTAAACAATGAAAACTTAGAATTGAACACGTCGATTGTCTTGTTATTCCTTACCACCTCATTGTAGCTTCTTGACATTCTAACTATGGGGTTATACATAATATAGTATGAGGTATTATTTTTAAAAACTTGTGATGAAAAAGTGGTAGGCTATCGAGACCTATAAAGTGTATTTATAGAAAACTAGCCTTCCGCCCGCGACTTCGCCCGCGTGTACTACACGACGTTATCCCGCGGGAAGGTGATATTTTTCAGGAATAAAAAGTAGCCTATGTCCTTTCTCAGGCTCTAGACTATATCTGTACCAAAATTCATTCAAATCGGTTCAGAAGTTTAGGTGTGATTGTGTAACACACAGACAGACAGAGACGCATTTATAATATAAGTAAGGAAGTAAGGATAAAGACAGCAAATCCGGCGCATCGATGGACGAGTGTAAAATCTAGTGAAGACATAGCAAGTCATATCTCTTACGTCTATTTGTATTTATCCTGCAAAGACACAACACCAAAACGAGACAATCTCGCACTATAGGAGTTGAGGGAGCGACCATAATTAAACTTACGAGTGAGAAATCTCCATCATTTTTTTTTTACTCCTTCAAGTCTATCAATATGAATACCGTAAAAAGGCGACCATACGGGACTACAGTATTCAAGGATGCTTGTCGCCAAACTGAAACAGAGACAAAGAGTGCTATGGAGCTTTTTAAATTCCTTTGTCGAATAATGAAGAAAAGATAAATAATAATAACGTTCTTAAAAGCCGTTTTGAAAACGATCGAACCAGGAACCACAGAAGTGTCAGCCACATTACCAGGGAGGTACAATTTTGTTGAAATATGTTAAAATGAATATACTTTTACGGTCAAACAAAAAGTGTTATCCCCACATATTTTATTTACAGTGTAAGTAGAGCAAAAGTTCGGGGTAGTTAGTACATAATATGCAACTTAAACTGTACGCCGTTAAGGCTCCAATTTAAGTGGAGAAAATTGGACAGTTTGATAAGCTGATGTAGGTACTGTTAGTTACCATGATTGATTTAAAATGTACACCTTGACCTCAAGCCCTTGAACTTTATGGGTTCATCGTTATAGAACAGGGTGCCTACCATCAACTTTAGACAGCGATTCAAAAATAGCGCGATGCAGAATAGGTTCCTAAAATGAATTGCTTTCTTTCGTACTCTGACCTTCTAAAAACTGGATCGCAAATGAATTGCTAAATGTGAATGACCAAACGATTTGTGTCCTTATTTCTTCTACCCGTCTCTTTCACTCGATTCTGTCATGCCCGGAGAGTGAAAGGGACGGGTATAACCGGCAGGTGTCATGTTAACTTGGCCGAGTTATAAGACAAATAAGAGTTGATGACAGCTCAGCGGCTGTGAAATGTCATTGAATGATCACTGAATCGCTGTCATTGATATTAAGATGTTGTGGTACGAATAAGCGAAGCAGATCAGTTTAGGTTCCTAAACAAAACCGCAATAAAAGTTGATGGTAGGCACCCAGGTAGGTACTACGCTAGTATCAATACGGGTGTAGTGTTATTTTACTAATTCTGAATAGCTTTAGTATTTAATAGTGGCTTTTCACGGATTAACTCGCGTGGTACAGTCAGCGTCAAATTTATATAAGCGTCTAGAGTAGTCAAAAAGATCTGAAAAACATAAAGCCAATTTGATCTAGGCAGTTCGAATCATCATATTGTTGTAAGCGCGCAAGGTGATCAAAATATCTAGGCACTCATTGTTTCATATTTATATGAGCAGTCAGAGTGTTCAAAATCATCTAAGCAAACAAAGCTCTCAAAATATCTGTGCAATATGGCGTTGTACATTATGGAAGGAGGGCTTCCCCTATTTTCTCACCGTTAAAACCTTCCTTGGACTTCCACGAACATTTCAAGACCAAAATTAGCCAAATCGGTCCAGCCGTTCACGCGTGATGTCGTGACCAAGGGAAATAGGGATTCATTTTTATATATATAGATATAGTATAAAGTATAATATCTACTTATATATGTGTTTCCTGCATTCCTTCACAAATTAAGAATGGATGTAAAATATTTTGGATGTACGCATTTGTTATACGGAACCTCTAAGCCAAGATATTTCTCTGCGCATATTATCTATAGTCACACAGCCACATCTGAACCTAAGCTGCAAAGAGTTAAGATTCAAAAACAATCGGATACCTATAGGTAAATGACAGTTAGGTAAAATCTGACGCGATTTTAACTCTAGGTACAGTCAGACCAATTGAATCCATTATTAGTTTATTTTATAACAGATATAAGTAAAAAAAACAACTTCTGACATAAACTTGAAAATATTTTATTTATTTTATTATTTCTTCATCCTTTTTTAAATTACACACATTATGTATGCAAGTAAAGTACTTATATATATACAGGGTGTTAGGGGCACCGTTGCAAAAACTTTAACCATGGCTTCAGGCCTTCATGCTGAACAACGCACAGCAAGATTTTTTGTCGGAAATGAAAAAATATTTCAACTCTCCATACAAAATGTCCCGATAAGTTGCTAAATTTGTATGAAAAGTCCAATTTTTTTTTTCATTTCCAACAAAATCTCTTGCTGTACGTTGTTCAGCATGATGGTCTGAAGCCATGGTTAAAGTTTTTGCAACGGTGCCCCTAACACCCTGTGTATATACCCATTATGCGATCACACGGGAATGACGCCGCCGATGAGCTGGCTAGAATGGGAACCTCCACAATAGTGGCAGGACCTACACCCATTCTGCCACTCCCATTCAGCCAACTACGCTCATGGGTAAGGCAACGAACTCGTGCTGCACATAATACTCGTTGGGTAGCTCTAACAAGCTGTAGACAGTCTGTTCGGAAAAGATCGACGTTTCTGAACGCAACTCTAATGTCACGTCAAATTGACATTAGCTGTCACTTGAAGTTGACAGTGACACTTGATTGAAATTCTTGTCCAAGATGTCGGATTAATTTTGCTGAATTTGTTAAAAATCGCTCGCGTTGAATGTGCCTGGCATATCGAGTTTGAATAAAATCTTAAATTATCTATGTGATCCCGTTTTGTACGACCAAGGTTTTGACGCCATCCATCGGGCTGGTCGCGGAGTTTTTGAAAGAAAGATAATTGTCCACCACGCGCTTTTGTCGGGACTGTAAATCGTAATAAAAGAGGCTCCCGCGTGTGTTATCGTGTAGTGCTGAAGCGCCCAGTGTCTTGGGACCGCTGTGTTGTACGTGTTGTGAGTAGGGTGACGAGTTGGTAAGGTTGGCAGACGAAGAAAGGACATCAGGGGCGCGCGCGCTCCCTTACACCACTTCTGCCTTGGAGACGTTCGACACACAGACCCGTATGTAAAATTCACCTTACTTCACAATATAAATTAAGCGCTGTGTATCGCAGTCCAATTGTTCAGTTTACATCCCCGCTGAAACCTAGTTTTTTGTCCGGAGTCTATATTAGTAATACCAGCTTCCACTGCGCTAGCTGATTCCGCGGTATAGGCAGGGGTGTACTGAACATTTCTTGGTAGCCAAGAGCGTAGCTTGAAGGCCTGAGAGGCCCACGCCAAAACTTTGTATTAATCAGTGCCGTGTTGATGACCATCTGGTCCGGACTAGATTAATTTGTACTTGTAAATGGTGATTAACTTGCATTTGAAAAGTAAAGGGCATTCCTTTGTTATTGGTTCCATGTCTTGTAATTAATGTATTGAAGTCATGTATTGAAGTTCCAAATTGTAAACAGATGCCTTTCTTTGCTCATAATAATTATTATTCAGTTTTGTTAGCAAATTTGAGTTGTGAATATTGACAAGTTTGTTGCTAAAATAATAGCTAATAAAAGGTTAGCTAATAAGTTTGCACTCAATACTTAGTGAAACTTAAATGATTTGGGACATTGTTTACACATTGAAACTCATTGAAACTTGTGCTTTGAAATAATTAAAATTAACTTGTTGTTGTGTAACAGTATGTTGTGTTGATATCCAAGTGAATTTCAATAGTCAGTGATTTTGAGTGAATTTCAATAGTCAGTGAGTTTTGTTGTTTTCTGATAACCTCCAGATATTTAAGAGTTTGTGTCATTATAAATACTTTGTTGTTGTAATATTGGAATTTTGTGGTTAGTAATAACCTCCAAATATTGGAGATTTTGTGTTATAGTGAATATTTTGAATTTGTTGTTTTTGTTGATAAATTTGTGACGTTACAATGACGGCCTCCTCTGCTAAAGCCAAAATACGTTCTGAGTTACGGTGGTTAGCGTCTGCGGTTGCGTTGTTGGATCGACCGGATAGAACGGAGGCCTTGTTGAACAGATACGTAGATCTGCCCATACGTTTGGCTGTTGTTGATGAGCAGTATGCCTTATTTTTGGAAAGGACTGTTGAGGCCGAGGTGGAAATGCGACAAGAAGTCGGTTTGGATGTGGACCAGTGTTATGATTTTGCGGACAGAATTACCCAGGTAGCTCGACCTTTGCAAGTGGCAAGAGAGAATGAACCGAGCCCGTCCCCGGTCACATCTAAGAGTATGCCCCCTCTCTTTGCTAGATTGGCCCCCTTAGACTTAAGGCGTTTTGCTGGTCGTCTAGAGGACTGGGAGGGCTTTATTAATATTTTTGATAGTCTGGTACATGCCCGGGATGATTTGACCCAGGGCCAGAAGTTAGCTTATTTATTATCCGTGTTGGAAGGGGAGGCCCTTGAATCAGTTCAACATTTGGCCCCCTCGGATGAAAACTACCCTATTGCTAGGGATTTGATTGCCCGTCGGTACCAGAACGTACGACGTCTGGCGGACAACCATGTGGCCGCCATTTTGAATTTACCCCGCGTTGCCAGCGTGATGCACTTGAGAGTGGCTTTGTTGAATCCGCTGTTGGTTGCCTACAACGCATTAAAAAACTTAAAACTCCCAGTGGAGCAGTGGTCGTTTTTGTTACTGCACATTGTCCTGGGAAAGTTGCCGGACTCTGTTAAGGTCCGTTTTGAGCAGCAGTATGGTGGGGATAGTGCGACTTATCTGCCACCTTCTCGGACCTCTTGACGTTCCTGGAAGGAGAAAGTAGACTGGCAGATAATTCCTCTCTGGCCGGTCCTATGGGACCCGAACGACCTGTGCCACAGAGTAGATCCCCCACCGGACCCCCCCGTAGGGGGCGTATGGCCCCTCGCGCGCCCGGCCGCTATGCCGCCGTCCAGGAGACCGCCCGCTGCTTGTACTGTCGGGAACCGGGTCACAGCACGACCCGTTGTGATAAGTTCCTCGACCAGCGCGTCCAAGGCCGTCGAGCGATCGCGCGACAACGGACATGGTGCTACTCGTGCTTGGGCCTGCACATGCAGCGCGAATGTACCCAAGCGCACCCATGCCGCTTTTGTAAGGGCAACCACCATCCCCTCCTCTGCATGAACAGCCCAGAGGGCGGCGGAGCGCCGCAGCGTGTCGCTGCAGGATCACCTCGTATGGGTGGGAGTCTCGGACCCCCCGCGGTGTTTGCATCCCGCAGCAGTTCTAGTGGCCACCAGAGTGGCCCCAGACGCTCTCCGCCACGTTTGGACCCTCAAACGGGCGGGGGTCCCAGGGACCCCCCCATGGGAAACCGATCCCCAAGGATGGGGATGAGTTATGCGGGCGTTGCCGGAGGTCGTAGAGGCCCCCCGCGACGTTTTGAGCCTCGCACGGGCGGGGGTCCCACGGACCCCCCCATGGGAAATCGGTCCCCAACTAGGGGGTTCGATTTTGCGAGCGATGCGGGAGGTCGTAGAAGCCCCCCGCGACGTTTTGAGCCTCGCACAGCCGGGGGTCCCCGGGACCCCCCTTCTGAAAATCGGTCACCGTGCCCCCGCGACTATGGGGCGACGTACACGGTGGGTGATAGGCACCGATTCTCGCCGCCGCTCGCCGAATACCCGCGTTTGGAGCGGCGCCCGCCCCGTCTTCAAGGGGCCGGGAGATATAACCCGCCTGATACCGGGCGAATTGGACGTAGGCAGTATGTGGGAGATTGGGACCCACTGGATCGCTATGAGCGACCCCCTTACCATGGGGGGACGTCTGGGGACCCCACATACTAGCAATCAACGTGTTTACGGTCGATTGTAGCCACCCCTCCAGAGACCGTTTTGTTGCCCACGGCCTCTGTGCTTGTCAGGGGATTGAATGGCGACCTTGTGGAAGTTCGCGCCTTGTTGGATTCCGGTGCTCAGGGGAGTGTTGTGTCATCTTGGTTAGTTAGGCGGTTGGGCCTCAAGGTGCACCCCCACACGGAAGGCGTGAGAGGTGTTGGCGATGTGAAAGTCCCCGGGTTGTTAGGGCATGTTGACTTCACATTTACATCACGTAATAAGTCCACGCCAGGCATTAAGACCTCGGCGATTGTGTTGGACACAGTTGTTGGCCGTCAACCTTCAGTTGACTTGGGACCGAGTATGTTGTCTTTGGTGTCTGATTCCCCACTCGCCGATCCAAATTTCTTCCGCCCAGGCCCGATTGATGCTCTCCTTGGAGCCGATGTCTTGGGGCGAGTTTTTTGACGGGGAAGCGAGTTTTGCAGCCAGATGGCTTGGTAGCTCTGCAGACGACACTCGGTACAGTTGTGATGGGCCCTGCTCGCCGCGTTTTGGATTCCCTTGATGAGGATCGCGGTCTTGTTTTTAATGTGTCTCTCTCCGAAGTGGTGCAGAAGTTTTGGGAGGTTGAGGAACCTCCACCAGCCCCGCGGGTTGACCCAGTAGCGGATGAATGCGAGTTGTATTACCAGAATAACACTGGTCGCCTCCGCTCTGGTCGTTTGATCACCCGTCTCCCCTTTCGTGCCGGCCGACCTCCTCTGGGCGAATCCCGACCGCTAGCGGAACGTAGGCTAGTGGCGATGGAGCGTCGCATGAGCAAGGATCCGGTCTTCCGCCAGAAGTATGTTGAATTCATGCGGGAGTATGAGGAGTTAGGGCACATGTCCGTGAGCGATTTGGATTGGCGCTCCGTTGAGCACTTCTTTTTGCCGCACCACGCCGTTTTGAAATCCGGAAAGATTCGGGTGGTCTTTGACGGTTCGGCTCCCACCTCTACTGGAGCGTCCTTGAACCAGTGTCTGCATGTAGGTCCCAAGCTGCACACGGAGATCTCAGACATTTTGACCAACTTCCGGCGGCACCAAATTGTATTTATGACTGACATCCGGATGATGTTCAGACAAACGGTCATCCATCCAGAGGATAGGAGGTACCAATTGATTTTGTGGAGAGAGAGTCCTAGGGACCCCTTGTTGATTTATGAATTGAATACGAATACGTACGGTTTGGCTTCGAGCCCGTTTGTTGCGATTCGTTCTTTGTTGGAGTTGGCCGAGAAGGAGCGCTTGAGATACCCTCGCGCCTCCGCCATTTTGGCCAGTGACGTCTATGTGGATGACATTTGCACGGGCGCCTCATCTGTCTCAGAGGCGATTGTCCTGAGAGACGAACTCACCGCCCTTTTGAAGTCGGGAGGTTACGAGTTGAGGAAATGGATATCCAACTCGCCTGATGTACTGGTAGGTTTGCCCGAAGAGCACCAGCAGGACCCCCACCTATTCGAAAATGTTGATAATCCCCATGTGGTGACCGTCCTTGGCGTACAGTACAAACCGGTCTCTGACACGTTCACTTATTGTGTGGATTTACGACCACCGAAAGTCTGGACCAAGCGTTTAGTATTGTCTACTGTCGCACGTACCTTTGACCCCAATGGGTGGATTTGCCCCGTGCTGTTTATGGCCAAGTGTTTCTTGCAACGGTTATGGGCTTCGGGGGTGTCGTGGGATGAACCCCTCTCGGACGAGTTACTCCGAGATTGGTCGAGCTTCGTTTCATCCCTCCCCGAGATTAATGAAGTGCATTTGCCGAGGCTATTCCTCCCTTCTGAAAATTGTAAAGTTACTCTTCACGGCTTTTCCGATGCCTCCGAACGTGGATTTGCTGCGGCCGTGTACCTCCGCACCGTTACTGTTGACGGAGTTGTTGCTGTGCATCTGGTGATAGCGAAAAGCAAAGTCGCTCCCCTTCGGACTCGTCATACGATCCCGAGGTTGGAATTGTGTGGAGCTGCCCTCCTAATACGTTTGTTGAACCACGTATGGCTCACATTAGGTCGATCTATTAAGATACAAGAGGTTTATGCTTGGACGGACAGTCAGGTCGTCCTTTGTTGGTTGAAGGCTCCGGCGCACACCTTGGACGTGTTTGTGGCCAATCGAGTGTCGCAGATTTGTAATTCCGACATCGAGTTGATTTGGAGACACGTGCCGGGAACCATGAATCCCGCGGATTGTGCGTCTCGGGGTTGTGTAGCCCCAACCCTAATTAACCACCCCCTCTGGTGGGGCCCACAGTGGTTGATGCGGCCTGAGTCGGAGTGGCCGCCCTCTCCAGCGTTGTCGAACGTAGCCGTTCCTGATATGCGGGCATGCGTCCTGGAGACTAACCCCGCCGGGGAAAAGGATTTGTTGTTGGATCGGTACAGCTCCTTACAGAAGCTGCTTGGTGTTACCGCTTGGATCAGACGTTTTGCGTACAATTGCAGAAACCCACGCGCGAGGCGTGATTCGTCGGTTCTCACTCCGGACGAGCGTAGGGACGCGCTCTTGTTTTGGGTCCGGAGAGTACAAGCTGATAGTTTTGAGTCCGAGATTGAAATTTTGCGTTTAGGCCGTCGCAAGTTGAAGGGCGCGGTATCGCGATTGAATCCCTTCCTGGACGAGAGTGGGCTTTTGCGAGTCGGCGGAAGACTTCGAAATGCGAACCTGCCGTATGGAGCTCGTCACCCCCTTTTGTTACCTAAAGCCGGACATTTGACTCAACTGATAATAACAGATCGCCATGTGAATGCACAACATGCTGGCTGTAATGCTTTGTTGGCCATTTTGCAGCGTGAATTTTGGATTTTGTCTGCTCGTCGAGCCATTCGCACTGTGGTTTTCCGTTGCCTGCCTTGTTATCGATTGAAGGCCGCGACCATGCAGCCCCAGATGGGTGATTTGCCTGCTGATCGCGTCACGGAATGTAGAGCTTTTGCCGGAGTCGCCACCGACTTCGCCGGTCCCTTTACTGTAAAGGCGTCGAGACTGCGTAATGCTAAAACCTATAAGGCGTACTTGTGCGTGTTTGTGTGTTTGTCCACCAAGGCTGTCCATTTGGAAATTGTCTCGGAATTGTCTACCGAAGCCTTTGTCGCCGCCTTGAGCAGATTTGTTTCCCGTAGAGGACTGCCGACATTGATACGTTCCGATTGTGGTACTAATTATAAGGGAACGTGTAATTATCTTAAGGAAGTAGTTAAGTTTTTTGTTGATAATAAAATAGACATTGGAACCACCCTCTCCCGGCGTGGGATAATCTGGAAGTTTAGCCCACCAGCTTGTCCGACCTGGGGAGGAATTTTTGAAGCTTGTGTAAAGGCTGCCAAGACACACTTGCGTCGCGTGATTGGAGAAACTATTCTCACGTTTGAGGAACTTGATACGGTATTTTGTAAAATTGAGGCCGTCCTCAACTCGCGACCCTTGTGCCCGTTGTCTTCGGACCCGAATGACCTGGAAGCGTTGACGCCAGGTCATTTCTTGATCGGACAGCCCCTTTTGGCGTTGCCTGAATATCCGATTCAGGATGTAGGATCCCATCGTTTGGCGCGAACTTTTGAAACAGATGTCCCAAAACTTCTGGGCACGTTGGTCGATGGAGTATTTGCATATCCTACAACAGCGCGTGAAGTGGACAGATAAAACCACCCCACCCCAGACTGGCGACCTCGTGTTGATTAAGGATGCTAACCTGCCGCCCCTATGTTGGCGAAGGGGGCGCATTGTTAAACTCTACCCCGGAACTGACGGAGTTCCTCGTTTTGCTGAGGTTTTGGTTCGAGATTCGGTTTTGAAGAGAGCAGTTAGTGGGCTCTCCCGATTACCCGTAGATTGACGTACCGTTCTTAACGGTCCGGGGCGGGGGGATGTTCGGAAAAGATCGACGTTTCTGAACGCAACTCTAATGTCACGTCAAATTGACATTAGCTGTCACTTGAAGTTGACAGTGACACTTGATTGAAATTCTTGTCCAAGATGTCGGATTAACTTTGCTGAATTTGTTAAAAATCGCTCGCGTTGAATGTGCCTGGCATATCGAGTTTGAATAAAATCTTAAATTATCTATGTGATCCCGTTTTGTACGACCAAGGTTTTGACGCCATCCATCGGGCTGGTCGCGGAGTTTTTGAAAGAAAGATAATTGTCCACCACGCGCTTTTGTCGGGACTGTAAATCGTAATAAAAGAGGCTCCCGCGTGTGTTATCGTGTAGTGCTGAAGCGCCCAGTGTCTTGGGACCGCTGTGTTGTACGTGTTGTGAGTAGGGTGACGAGTTGGTAAGGTTGGCAGACGAAGAAAGGACATCAGGGGCGCGCGCGCTCCCTTACACCACTTCTGCCTTGGAGACGTTCGACACACAGACCCGTATGTAAAATTCACCTTACTTCACAATATAAATTAAGCGCTGTGTATCGCAGTCCAATTGTTCAGTTTACATCCCCGCTGAAACCTAGTTTTTTGTCCGGAGTCTATATTAGTAATACCAGCTTCCACTGCGCTAGCTGATTCCGCGGTATAGGCAGGGGTGTACTGAACACAGTCTAAGATGGCGATGACTGCAGTCTCGCCACGTTTGACCTGCAGGCTGCTCAGCCTCAATCGTCCAGACCTCCGGATAGTTGTTGGTACACTTACAGGTCACCTTACCTTAAACCGACAACTATTTATTATGAATGCGACAGACAGTCCTCTATGTAGAGGTTGCCTGAACGCTGAGGAAACAGCCGCCCACGTGATCCTGGAGTGCGTAGGTTTGTCCGCACAACGAACAAAAATCCTCACAGAGGTGAGGTCGCTCCTAGAAGCCTGTGAACGCCCCAGGAGGCTTCTGCGCTTCTGGAAGGAGCTAGGATGGCTCGACTAGCCATGTTCACGCATAACGGACCAAATATGAGTCTAAATGCGGAAAAGTGTCAATACCAAATACCAAATACTAATATACCCATTATGCGAGTAGGATCCTTTACTCCTTATCCTTACAAAAGTTGCTGATGACCTAGGAACATCTGAACAGACCCTCTCAAACTGTAGCTAAGAACCATCTCGATCACGTCAGCTTTCACACAAAACAAACCACATCAAAATCGGTCCATTCATTCAGGAGCTGCGATGCCCCACATGGACTTGGACACGTCAAAATTATAACACCCCTCATTGTAATACTGTGACCCCTCCCCAGTCGGGGGTTAAAAAATCAATACGGTCGAACTTCAAACTTAAAACTAATACCTTTTGACCGCCACCGTCTTCAATAGACGACAAACGTTTTTGTGTTCTAAACGTCACGACTTTATTAGAAGACATTAACTAATAATTTATTTTGTTGTTTTCTGTAGAAAACAACATAATAAATTATTAGATAAATCTAAGATGTGCTTGTTGATCAGTATGGTATAAGTAGTTTAAATGCCTTTGAACAAATTATTAGCAAAGTGGATGTGTTCCAATTGGTTTGACTGTACATGAGCTTTTTTGCACATTAAATCACTCGTGCTAAAGGTCTTGTAAACATTGGAATGATTCTGATTGGACATGTGTTTGTTTAGCAAATTCAAGTGTTGGCTTATTATAATAGGAATTGCGAAATGAGATTACCGCACGTTTTGCTGAGGTCAGTAGACTTGTAAGTACCAACCAAATATTCAAATACATACTTAGGTACTTCAAAGTTTACAGAAGATATTGAAATGAAGATGTAAAACAGACTCTCAGGAGCAAATGTCGCGCATGGCTGAGTAGGGTAAACTGCAATGCCAGAAATACGTAATAGTAGTTTATGTGACTGTCGCATAAGGAGGGGTATTAAAACCGAGTTATGTGCAGTCTCATACACTACTTTAACTACACTCATTACATTTATTATATATTTCAAAAATAAAGCAAATCAATATTAATTACAAAATGTGAATTGGTGCCAAACCCCACTCATAGGAGTCTATACGGTCTATTCCTTCTAAATTCAAAATTCTAATTTTAAAAAAGTTTCTGATTGTTGCCGGCTGAAGAAGGGCTTGAAAGAGTTGGAAGTCAGGGCCGGTAAATATTACGGTTGCCATGGAGACTGTAAAATTAAGAAATAAAAGTGTTTTATAATGAGTGACAGCTGTATGTATCAGAAATCAGCAGTTTTATTTTTTACTAGCTGACCCGGCAAACGTTGTTTTGCCATATTAACTTATTAAAAAGTAGGTAATCCAAAGCGGTTAAAACGTCAGTGACTACAATACTCTTTGACATACCTCTTTGGAAGCGGCTATGGTAGAAATGACAGTTTTGTATAGTACGACAGTTTATCGATTTTCTATACAAAATAATCTTTTTATATTTTATAATTTTCCGGAATAAAAAGTAGCCTATGTTAATCTCCAGCTCCCAAAATATCCCCATACCAAAAATCGAGTCGATCCGTGGCTCCGTTTTGACGTGAAAGACCGACAAACAAACAAACAAACAAACAAACAAACAAACACACTTTCACATTTATAATATTAGTATGGATAGTTGACTATGCCATAAAGTGTATATAGACGTTCAGGCATGAGTTCATAATTCGAATATTATAACATGAGTGTAGATAAAGCTATTTTCGCAAGCCAGGATATCATACGCTAGTATCAATAAACTAGCAATAAACACACAAAAAATTGTTACGTTGCAGGTACTACCAACAACTTTAGTCGGCCATTCATGATTTCCCTTATATTAATCATCATCATCATACCAGCCGTACGACGCCCACTGCTCTGGACATAGGCCTCCCCCAAGGATCTCCACAGCGATCGGTCCTGCGCTGCCGACATCCACCGGTGTCCTGCGACCTTGGCCAGATCGTCGGTCCACCTTGTAGGATTGCCCAAGGAACGTCGTCCGGTAACCGGTCGCCATTCGAGAACATTTCCGCCCCAACAACGGCCATCGGTTTTCCGCGCTATGTCACTGCCACTTCAACTGAGCAATCCTTCGAGCGATGTCGGTTATATTAGTTCTCATGTGGATGTCATCATTTCTCATTCGATCGCGCAGGGAAATACCAAGCATCGCTCTTTCCATTGCTCGCTGGGTGACCTTGAGACTTCTTATGAGACCCATAGTAAACGACTATTGTCTCACTCCCATAGTAGCACACATTGGTCAAAGACATTCGTTTTGAGACAATGAAGTATTTCGAACGCGAATATATGCTGATGCTTCTCGAATGCTGCCCATCCGAACTGGATTCGACGAGAGATCCTCCTAGGCCCTCTGTACCGTTTTAAGCATCGGCTGCACACTGACCAAAATTATAACATTTGATCTAACGCGGACAAGGTCGCGGGCAACAGCTAGTTTAAATTAATAGCTTAACTGCTGAACATAAAATACCAAGGAAATTCAGTAAAGGGCATTATAAATGGCAGATTGAAGATACGCCAGTGTTTCCTACGGAGAATCACTCGATGACAATAGAACACTATCGGATACGCTCTGGCAGGCCATTGACGGATTATTTTGAGAGTATTCTTGCTAATGGCAACTCTCCATTCACTTTTTTTATAATATTGGTTCTTGGAAAATTATGGCAAGAATACCGGCGACTAATTTTCTCCGTTGAACACATTTGGAAATTACTGTTGAGTTACTTTCAATGAATGAACACAGTTTGAATAGTTTAGTTAGAGTGTTGTTAGTTGCACCCACTGTTTGCCCTGAAAAAAATTAAACTGGGCCCTATTTCACCACGTCGACAATTGTCAGAGTCATATGTCGAGTGATAATTGTCAAGCGACAGGTGTTAAGTGACAATTTTAATTTCTATAGAAATGCTCTGGAAATGCTTATAAAACGTGACAAGTTTTTTGTTACAATTGTCAATGACAATTATATTGTGAAACAAGAATTATTTTTCGTAGTCGACATATTTGTAGATTTGTCAGTAAATCTTGACATGATATAAAAGCTGTGTCATGCTTTTGTTACAATTGTAATGTTTTGTGTTAACATACGCGTATTTTCAAAATGGCTCTCCGTGAAAGTGTGTGACGATAGTGATTTACTCGACATATGTCTGTGACAATTGTCGACGTGGTGAAATAGGGGCCAGGTAAAGTATTTAATGTATTTAAAGTCAAGCTACAACAACCGTCCATTTCGATAATTACAATAGGAAATTGAAACGGTGCAAACGGTCGGTATTCGTAATTAAGGCGCTACTCGGAAAAAGTACGGACTTTTTGATTTAAAACTATAGGACGGTTACAGTTGTTACAAATCTGGTAATAAGATATATATTTCTTCATACCTTTATCTAGAATCGTATAGTTTCAGAAACACGATTTTATGACTTTGGCTGGACACTTTTTATTTTCGAAAATACCTCTAAAAAATAAGAAATATCAAGATTATTCTTAAATGGGGATACATATACTATTGAAAATTGGTTCAATTAGTGGACACCAATAATATTTAGGATCGTATAGAAGCATTTTTTTAAACTCGCTATAGTTTTTGAATACGAAGTGATTTTGTGTTTTTTTTGCGTAATCGGCAAAATCGGTCTCGCTCCCGCGCGCGTCATTTTCTTATTGCTATCTCGCTTTAGCATAATTTTTCCGAATATCGCCTTAATTTTGATGTGCTTCTTTATAAATACATACTTCAATATCATTAAGTCGGTTAGGTAAGTACAACAGTTAATTTCTGAAAGCCCCTTCATGAAGCTGAAACTCGTTAAATTCACATTCTTTTGTTTCGTTCGAGAAAAGCACTTCACCAAATAATTCTTCAATTTGTCCAAAACGTCACACCGTTAACACCAATTACAGTTATTGTGACGTCACCGACCAAGATGGCTGCCGCTGCCATAATTCTGCGTTCCCGCGGGATCACCTAACTCCGCTCGCTTTATGATTTCATCTGGAACACCTAGTCCATTATTCAGTAGACCTCGCGGGTAACTTGACAAATAAGTTTGGTTGAAATATCGCCTTTTTTGTCCATTCCAACGTCGTTTAAAGAAGGTTTATTTGCACAGGAATCCCTGATTCGAGCTGCCCAATGATATTCGAGGACTGATGAAAAAAGGATGAGTAAGATTTTGGCAAAATATTTGTTGTCAGCTAGCGTCATTTCATCAATGTGATCTGAAAAATTCTCTCGGCATTAGATAGAGCCATTTTAATTTATTTCGTGATTGATTAAAATGCAATAGCTATCTCTTCAATTTATAGTCCATAATTCAGAAGACCTTGCGGATAATTTGACAAACAGTTATGTTTTGTTGAAATATGTCGTTTAAAGAAGAAGGTTTATTTGCACAGGAATCCCTGATTCGAGCTGCGCAATGTTATCCGAGGACTGATGAAAAAAGAATCAATAAGATTTTGGCGAAATATTGTTGGCAGCGTCATTTCATCAATGTGATCTGAGAAATTCTCTTGGCCAGTCTCGGCATTAGATAGAAACATTTTAGATTTTTTCGTGATTGATTAAAAATTTAATTGCTATCTCTTCAATTTATTATTATATAGTACCATCATCATCATATCAGCCGAACGACGCCCACTGCTGGGCATAGGCCTCCCCCAAGGATCTCCACAACGATCGGTTCTGCGCTGCCCGTATATAGTATAGTATAGTATAATACGGATAACTTGACAAACAGTTAAGTTTCGTTGAAATATCGTTTAAAGAAGGTTTATTTGCACAGGAATCCCTAATTCAAGCTGTGCAATGTAATCCAAGGACTGATGAAAAAAAGATGAATCAGATTTCTGATATTTTTCCTATCAGCCAGCTCCATTTAATCAGTATGATGTTAGGAATTCCGTCGACATTAAAAAGAAACATTTTTGCAAAAGGTTTTGCGATTGTTAGTATTTTAACATTCACAATGGTATTGTTAAGATAAATTCCATACTTGAACCACGAGTAAGATGTTGAGGACAGTGTTTAAAAAAAACAAACAAGCAATACGAAAATACCTTTTCTTTATGTTTTAACATGACTTTATAAGTTTAATATGGTAGGCTTGTGCTAGCCTACGCTACCCTACCTTCCAAGAATACTTCACAAAATTATGTCCCAAAATTCAATATTTCTGCTCGACTGATTGTCACAAATAGTTTTGAAAAAATACCACATAATATTACTAGCTTGCGGTCTTGAGAAAATATCTGAGGTGAATTGGTGCATTAACATAGAAAATTGGAACTGCCTTATAGACTTTCGTTGCCAAAAATAAATGAAAGGGAAAAGAATCGGAATTTCGTTTAGAAAGTTTGTGATGAATTCTTGAGTGTTTTTTGTATAGCCTATTTAACTAAGGCCTGTGTTATAAAAATTTGATTAGTCCAAAGTTAGTATCTTCCCCCCGATTCATGAACTGTCGGAAAAGCTCCCGACAGCGGAATGTATGCACTATCTCTGTCACTCACTATAGAATAGACAAAGACACAGAATTCGAATCCGATTCCGTTTCCGACGGTTTGAGAATCAGGGAGCTGGTCCTATTTTACAGTACACCAGGAGTCGTGTATGAAAATTGTCGTTGTAATTTGTTTGTAATATTAGGGGATCGGTTCGAACCGGGCGTCTGACGACAACTGCAAGCGTCGACGCTCGATTTCAAACAAAACAAAGAAACATCAACTAGAAACAAGTATAGCGCGATGTCATGTTGCTTGCACTTGCGGTTGAAAATGAAAATGAAAAAAATCTTTATTCACTTAGACATAATAAATATTTACTTATGAATCATCAATATTTTCCTACCATATTCAAGACTTTTTTAACTGACAACGACATTTACAAAAAAAAAATACATAAGTATCGTTACTAATACAACAATTGCTTAGTATAAAAATACATTATATTAAACAGTGATTATGTTATGTGTTAAATCATGACTATGCATTGCGGTCATTCAAATAATCGTCTACTTTATAGTATCCTTTGCTCATCAGCGACTCTTTAATGGAACATTTAAATTTATGCAATGGTAGTTCGATTATATGCTGTGGAACTTTATTAATAAAGGCTATGCTTTTCCCCAGAAATGAGGCTCTGGATTTTTCTAGCCTAAACTTGGGAACGACAAGTTTATCTTTATTTCTTGTGTTAAAGCGATGAATGTCGCTCTGCTTTACAAATGTATTATTATAATTTCATAGATGTATTGTCCTGCAACAGTTAAAATGTTTATTTCTTTAAAATAGGTCTCCTAAAGAATCTCTCGATCGGAGGTTGTACATGGCGCGAATAGCCCTTTTTTGGAGCACGAATATACTTTGGATGTTAGCGGCTGGGCCCCATAACAAATGACCGTAGGACATAACACTATGAAAATAACTAAAATAGACTATTCTAGCCGTTTCAATATCGGTTAAGAGCCTTATTTTCTTAACTGCGAATGCCGCCGAACTGAGTCTACTCGCCAAAACTTCGATATGAGGATCCCATTGTAGTCGCGAGTCTAATATGATACCTAGATATTTTGTTCGGTTTGGTTCGACGCACAGTTCCAACCTTGTACCTTAAAATCCGTCAAAAGCTGTCAAAATGCTACTGTTTAATATCTTTTGAATCCTTGGTTTTCATACGTAATAATACGATAACTATTACGGTTACAATAATTTATCGTGCTATGAGTACAGGTACTTTGTTGACCTTATCCCATAATAGCGTGGCTTGATAGGCAACTGTCCTCACATAGGGCGCATAATCTTCTTCTCTTTAATTACTATTTGATGGCAGGCCTATAATTACTTAAAATTTTATTACAATTTCTTTCTTTAATTATTTTTTTTATATCCTACCCCAAATCTTATTATTATAAAAATATTTACGACCTTCCCTGCTGATCTCAAAAGGACAGAAGATCATAAAACATTGTTTATAATCCCGCGCAGCTCGTAAATTGGAACGACGAACTTTATGTAATCTTGGGAGGCGACAAATGATTGACTCTCCACTTTTATTATATACAATGTCATTTTTAGAGATTAAGATCTTGCTAGGGTGTTAAATTGGTGAACGAATTTTGAGCGCTAGAAACCCTTCGCGACCAATATAACAATTCGTTTAGGGCGCTGTTGCGGCTGCCTCGTTTCTGTAGCGCGTCGGGGATGTTCGCTGAAGCGCGTGTTGACGGTTTCTTCGCCATCATGCGGAAACGGGCGGCCTCAATGGCGCAGCGGACGCGCGACAGCAGCAACAGCCTCTTGAGTGTGGTTGCACGGTCGGTTGACGGTCGTTTTATGGGGCACTGGCTATCCTTACATGGACCAGTGCCTCATTTCCATAGACGATATTAAATTTTAATTTTTGTAAACCCTACTACCTTTTACTAACATAGGATAAGGTTACTAACACAATGTGAGCCTTTAGTAGCTTGATTAAATGAATTGAATAATAATAATAAATAATAGTATGTTTTATAGGAACCCTTGGCGTATTGGTTTGCGCGCTCGGCCTACTATCGTGGTTGTTGCTACTTTCGTTATGGTCTATCACGGGATGGGTGGCGAAACATATCTGGAGCTCCTTCGTTCTTTGGAAGACACGCTAAGCGGTTGATCCCGGCTGGTTTCGCATTGGGCCCACGTGGTGGGTCTTGCCATGATCCATTCTTCTTTTCCATCTATTTTTTATCCGCCCCAAAGATTCAAGATTCAAATTTGTTTATTCAATTTAGATTGTTATTTACAATACTTGTGAACGTCACAGAAGCTACGCCATCGGTTCGCAAACCCTACAGCGGGAGACCTTGGAGAAGAACCGGCAAGAAACTCCAAGGGTTGTTTTTTCAATTCAAAAATTATTTTCCATGTTCTGTGATGTGCCCCCTCCTGGATTTGTTAAACCCGCAGAAGAGCTTCCCGCTGGGCCTGACCTTCCACGGTCCACGTGTAAGTCCTTAAATAGATTTCGGATCCAAATGACCGCTGTGGGCGCAACAAATTCAAATGGGGTATCTCCGTATCCACGCTTTACCTGCTAGGCCAGAATCTCCTCTGGACCGTAGCCAGAAAGTTTGACCACCTCCTTTTCCATCCATAAGGAATTTCTGTGTCCTAGCAGTGGGTACAGCACTCTAACAAAAACTTTTCAGTGACGTAAGTCATTATTGTCAATATGAAGGTAAACATTATGCGCTACGCTCGTTACCACGATTTATTACTCCGCGTGCCTTGAGCGATAAGATAGTCTATAACTTATTCATGTCACGTAGTTTCGATTAGTCTAATGAGAAGGTGCTTTAATTAGCCGCTAGAGGCGCTAGGTGTGCGCGGTTTCAAATTAAATGGCACTGTCTAAAACTTTATGTTTTATGTAAATGCCCCGTTTCCTATTATTTCAATGAGTTTGGTAGTGAACGTAAATTCTGTAGAACGTTCGTGTCCTGACGGAGCCGTACAGCGCAGGAGCCCGTCGCGGAATGCGAACGACTATGTTAATATTACAAGGTTCAACCAAACTGATTCACTTTGGTTGAAAGGCACAGAAATACAGGCGCACATTGCCATTGAATGATTAACTTTTACGTTTACGTTGTTCAATTTGATAGCTTCATCCAAATTGAAAGGCAAAAGTGAACTTTCCGCCATTAGCAGTGCAACTAATATGAACTGTTATTCCTGTTTATGTACCTACCGCATTCTAAAATGCGGTTGGGCCTGGCCGATGCGCGCAGGTTAGTCTGAATCGTACCTTACCCACTTTGGAACTTTCGATTTGTGAATCTTCCAAATTGTCGCCTGTGCAAGTAGAAGAACTAGTAGTTGTAAACTTTGTGTTTAATTATTGAAAAATAAGAAGAAAATGTCCAAGCTGTTATCACAACAGCTGATCTACATTGCCCTCGATTTCTACATTATCCGTGTTATGTTCAATGGCCTCTTATTACGAAACGATGTCTTCTCTAAAGACCGTCATTGACCTACACCCTACTACGCACGTGCCCTTTCACAACAAGAAATCTATTTTAATTTGCAACTTAATGTCTCCATTAATATCTTTAAATAATCGTTAAATGGTCAATGCCCTCCTTGTGCGAATGAATGTTTTCTCAAAGGACCGCCATTGACTTACTCCCTACTGTGGAAATTGCTCTTTTAAAACGGCATTTCTTTATTTGCAATTTGTAACATAATACCTCAATTACATTTGCATGATCTGATCACTAACCTTCTTCAGTGAAAGAATGTCTTAAAAGGACCACCGTTAACCTATGCTCCTACTATGCAAATTGCCCTTTCAAAGCGAGAAATCTCCTAATCATCAATTTGTAACTTGATTACTGCCTATTATCAATAAATTACCTTAACATGGGCAGTGGTCTCCTTTAGCGTAAGAATGTATCTCTAAAGGACCACCATTGACCTACACCCTACTGTGAAAATTGCCCTTTTAAAGCGAGAAATCTCTAAATTTACAACTAAATATCTCCATTAAAATCCGCGCGCTATCAATAAATTACATTTCTTGCCGTATAATGATTAGAATGGACCAAACCACGGGGTTCATCAGTTTAATGGCTTGTTTATACGTTTAAAATTAGCATAAGGACATCTTAAATTTTCGCACCAACTGTTTATTAAGACCGTAGACACATGTCATGTTTATCAACACATTTGTGATTTGGACGCGACCAAGCGTCTGCGAAGTGTAATCGTCAGTCGCGCGGCGGATGCTGACGGGGGGTTTTCGCGTCGTGGTCGTATACCTTGTCCTGAAAGGGCAAATTCGCCGCGAATTTCCACGCGCAGATGTAGGTTCCAGAGAAAGCGGAACAACGCGCGAGTATTTGGGGAAGAAGTCTAGCACTATGGAGCGAGCTTACCCAGAAGCAGCCTATTCACTCTAGCTTTAAGAATCACTGGGTTGTCTGTAGTAATTTAGGAAAACCGAGGTAGGCAGTGCATTCCATTCCTTGGCGGTGCGCATCACAAAGGAAGAAGAAAAGCGCTTGGTACGCATTCGCGGAATGTTGACCAAGTACCTATTATTATTATTCCCTTTATTACATTTTAAATACTTACAAAATTATATTTCTAAACATTAAATTTTTACAATGAATAACACTAAAAAATATAACATTTAAAAATACAAAAATGCAGTTCCCCAACGGCAGCAAGATCAGGGTCCCGGCTACCGATGGTTAAGGATCCAGAGACAGGAACCTTCTCACTATACGGGCCGTGTCCAGAAGTACTGCCTTCTGTATCTGACTCCCGATCCATCCACCTAACGCGAGCCTCTTAAGGTGTTTATCGAGGCTCTTGGCTATCAGCCCATGGGCAGATATGACTATCGGAACAACAATTGCTGAATCAATGTCCCACATGTCAACAATCTCGTGAGCTAAATCAAGATATTTGTTTTCTTTATCTTTTTCAGCTTTCACAAGGTTGTCGTCATGGGGAACAGTGACATCAACAATTATCGCGCGGCGTTCGTGTCGATCTACCAATACAATATCAGGCTTATTAGCTACAATAGTCCTGTCTGTAATGATAGATCGATCCCAATACAATGTGGCATGGCTATTTTCAAGGACCTGTTCTGGTGCATACCTGTAGTACGGCACCTCGGATGCCACAAGACTATGTTTTAGAGCAAGTTGTTGGTGTATTATCCTGGCCACTTGGTTATGTCTATGCAAATACTCGCCGTTTGCGAGACGAGAACAACCGGAGATTATATGCCTAAGGGATTCACCCGGACGATGGCACGCTCGGCAAATATCCACTGTGCCATCCCTTAGGATATACTTTCGGTAGTTATTCGTCATCACAACCTCATCCATAATTGCACAGACAAAACCTTCGGTTTCACCAAAAAGATCACCGAAACGGAGCCAGGATACTGAGGCTAATAAATCTACGTCGGACCCATGGAGAGCCCGGTAGAATCTGCCATGTAACTCCTTGCTTTGCCACACAGTGCTGCGGTCGGACGTACTAAGTACTACAGGTTTGCGCCAGTTTTCTTTTGCTAAAAATAGAGGAGTCAGTCCATTGTCAACAGCAACTACATCTCTATGAGACCCCATATCGACTTGGAGAAAATACTCCCTAAGATTGCATATCTCGCGGTTATGCAATGTCTTAGCATTTAAGAAGCCACGACCACCGCACTTCCGCGGGATATACAATCTCATGGTCGATGAACGTGGGTGATGCATGCGGTGTGCTGTTAGCAATGTACGAACTTTTCTATCCAGGGCATCCAGTTCAGTTTGAGTCCATTTAAGTATGCCGAAGGAATACATTAGTACCGGCATGAACCATCCATTGTATGCGCGAACCTTGTTTCCGCCAGACAAAAGACTTTTAAGGACTTTTGAGAGGCGCCCCAAGAAACGCTCACGCAACGACTGTTTCATGTCAGCATCGTTGATGCCTAATGCCTGTGACATACCTAAATATTTATAGGTTTTGTTTACGGAGAGAGATCTAAGATGAATAGAATCCGAGAGTTGTATACCCGTAGATTCCATTATCTGACCTCGCTTTACATGCATGACTGCACATTTGTCCACACCAAATTCCATTTTAATGGCATTACTGAAAGCTTCAGTAACCTTAATATTAACCTTATTATTTATAGGGGGGACGCCAGCGAAGCCGGACGGGTGATCAGTCACCTAGGTCGGGACCATTTCACCCAGTTCCCCAAGTCCCCTAAAAGCTGAAAAATCAGGGGGGAGGCGGGTTATCATTTACCCCACCGGCGTCGGACCCTCGAACCTACCTGTGCGCTTACAGTACCTGTTGAGTTGACTTATCGTTAACTTCTTTAGATCCTCTTCCTTAAGCTTGTCCGTTCCAAAGAGCTCCCAGCGCAGTGATGCGTACATCGGGCACTCTGCCATGAAGTGGTAGCTTGTTTCTTCTCTTTCTTTGCATTGCGGACAGATAGAGTCTTCTGTCCGTTTAATCACTGATAGGTGTCTGTTTAGTGGGCAGTGCCCAGTGAGTACACCTACAATCGTTCTTATATTTCTCCTACTCTGTTTCAGAAGTTCTCTAGTTTTCTTTTTGTCAACCGATTTGATGAAGATCTTAGACTGTCTGCAGTCCTTTCTTCTCATCCATCTTTGGTTGGCTTCCTTGACTGTTCTAATCTCGATAATGTTCTTAGTAATTCTATATGCGATTGGTAGTGACCAAGTACCTAAGGATGATAGCCCGCTGTGCATCTAGATTCTCGGTGGTAGAACGGGGATGACGGAATGAGCTCATGCAGCTCAGAAGCACACTCTCCGAAGTACAGCCTGTAAAGTCATGACAGAATCGAGTAATGGGGCGGGGCTAACTGAAGTTTCGGATTTGCGTGTCAGACAAACGGTGGAGTGTGTGGTAAATGTGCAAACGTTACTTCCGCGTTTGAGTAAAATTTTCCCAGATAGATCGTAAAGGCAAAGAAATAAGATCTTGAAGAGAATTCTGAAAACGTGATTGAAAACTTTTGCAAAGCGACAAACTTCAATACGGATATGGAGCATTTTACAGGGGTCGCGCAAACAAATCCAAATGTTTTAATGAACACTGAGAGGCTCAAACAATTGTTTTATTTTATTAAAATGACCAACTTAACGAGGGATTTGAAGCGATGTTTCACGTTGTCCGATATATTTACTAAGTGTATTTTAGCGTGTACGAAATTCCATTATAATCCTTTCACCGCGGTGTATGGGGAAGCAAACATCGAAACTTTCTTATTTATGGGGCAACAAACTTTTATATACGACCTTTGTCACCCCTGGAAAAATGGCGACCGGTACAATAACCCACACATCGTTGATAGCACCTGCAAACGAAAAACCACCCCTATAAGAACCCTTATAGAGTCCATGTTATTTTGTACTAAAGGGACGGTAACTTTATTTCAAAAAGAGATTAACCGTGTGTACAGATTATAATGTACAATTATTGTTGTTTTTTGTACTTTATTTTACCGGTTACGGGCAATTTATTGTAATTTGTAAGCAATGAAAGTTTGAGTGCCGGTAATGAGCTTTTTTGTAACTACCTGTTGGCCGCGACTTCCTTTACGTGTTTTTGCTTTACTTTCTTTAAGGGCTTATTGAACTGTTAAAAATGGAAAGGCAAGTAGTAGTAGTAGAGAGAACTCCGTTCAGTAGCTTTATTGTTTAGCTACCAGCTGACGTATTACAGAGAAAATTTCAGTTTTCTAATAATAATATCATTTGATATTGAAAGTCAAATTTGTTTATTTAATTTAGATTGTGATTTACAATGCTTGTAAACGTCCATAGAAGCTTCGCCATTGGTTCGCAAAATGAGTGCTAACGCGTTGTGGATAAAAAAAAAGCTACGGGCGGGTGGCCTTGGAGAAGAACCGGCAAGAAACTCTTCAAGGGTAGTTTTTTCCCTATTTTATTTCATACAGTGTCGTCATATTAAAAAATGAATGAAATGCACAATTACACACTGAGTTATGATAAATATTGAATTTAAATAAAATTGCCATTCGCTTAGCATATCCTACCTACATCGTATTAAATTCTGTAATTTTAAAACTCATACGTACCATAAATGTACTTAAATGATATTAGTGACCTATATCCTACCTACTCCTACTAATATTATAAATGTGAAAGTTTAGATGTTTGGATGTTTAGCTGTTTGTATGTTTGTTACTCAATCACGCCAAAACGGCTGAACGGATTTGGCTGAAATTTGGGACACAGATACTTTGGAGCCTGGAGAGGAACAAAGGATACGTTTTAATATTTTGTTTACGTAAATGTAACAAAATTCTGTTTTACAGTAAAGTTATTAAGTATGAATGACCTCCCAACGATGTAGGTGAAATCCATCAAAATACTTGTTTCACGAAGTCTGTCGTTTATGTACCGCTTAGGTCCAATTCAGACGGTTTTACGAGGATTGACTGTCGGCGGCGAATTACTGAATAATCGTATAACCCCTATAAATTTGGTAGCTAAAGCTGAAAGCAAAATGTTGGACATTCCATTTTCATGGGAGGCAAAATTCTTAAAATATTTCATGGACACATTTGATGTTTACTTTTTCTTGTTCTTTGCAAACATTTGATCACAATGTTGACAATTTTAGGTAAGTCTAAACAAAAACTATGGGAACACTTAAAAGTGCTTAAAACAACTACCTAACAATTCCTAACATACTTTTGTTAGTAAACATGTAATCTATACATTCCGTCCTAGCTTCCCTAAATTCTGGTCCAATTATTATATAGGCTGGACTCACACCGCCGGAATGGCTTGCTGAATCCAGACCCGGAATCGCACACAGCCGGAATGACTTGCTGAATTCAGATCCGGAATTAAGAATCTTAAATAAGAACGTCCGGAATACCATACAAAATCACTATGCTCCACGTACATTCTGATTTATTAAGATTCTGAATGATTCTTAATTTCTCAGATTGATCTTACAAAATGGTACTAACGAGCGTTCTTAGATAATTCCGGATCTGAAAAAATAAGAATCTGATTTCAGAACGCACTTATTCCCATACATTTCAATAGAGCGGCACACACATGCTGGAAATCAAATTCTGATTTTTTCAGTTGACACTGCCAAGCGGTAACGTCTGGACGTGTTGCGTGCGAGTTGCGACCTATTGGCGTGATGTCTGACACGGAAAATTTAATTTTGTGCCTCGAAAGTTGTCAAAAATCAAAAGTTGCGAGTGCCGGGAATCACGAGACTACTGATCAATCTGAATTTTTAAGAATAGTGTGAGGCGAGGCGCCGGAATAAAGAATCTGACATCAGAATCTGATTTCAGAAAGCCAATTCCGGCTGTGTGAGTCCAGCCTTAATATCACTAGTTCTATACTTATGTGTGCGATCTGCAAATCTAGCAGTTAGGGTCGTTTGGTACGGTCTGTGCACTGGGAAAAAAAAGGGTCGATTTATCGGCTCTGCAGAGCCGTTTAAACCCGGTACTGCAGTTGCAGCCGTGTCAACACGGTAAAGTTTGCCGTGTGCCGCTGACACGGCTCCGTTGGACACACGGTTAAATTTGCACACGGTACTGCAGTAATTTCAATTTTTCAACACGGCTATAATCAGACACGGCTAGATTTGCACACGGTACTGCAGTTGCAGCCGTGTCAACTTCTTAACACGGCTATAATCATACACGGCTAGATTTGCACACGGTACTGCAGTTGCAGCCGTGTCAACTTCTTAACACGGCTATAACCATACACGGCTAGATTTGCACACGGTACTGCAGTTGCAGCCGTGTCAAATTATGAACACGGCCAATGATCAGACACGGCTAGATCAGACGCAGCCGTGTCAATAGTTCGACACGGTTATGGCCAACATGGCTGGAGTGGCCGTGTGAAACGGCAAATGACACGATTGGTTGAGCCGTGTGACGCGGTTTGATGTGGCCGTGTAAAACGGTTGCCTCAGCCGGGTCAACACGGCTATCTCAGCCATCTCTTTACATTCCTACGCAGCTGGCAGAGCCGTGTGACGCGGTATGAAATAGCCGTGTAAAACGGTTGCCTCGGCCACGTCAACACGGCTATCTCAGCCGTCTCCTTACGTTTCTACGCAGCTGGCGGAGCCGTGTGACGCGGTCTGAAGTAGCCGAGTAAAACGGTTACCTCAGCCACGTCAATACGGCTATCTCAGCCGTCTCCCTACGTCCCTACGCAGCTGGCGGAACCGTGTGACGCGGTCTGAAGTGGCCGTGTAAAACGGTTGCCTCAGCCACGTCAACGCGGCTATCTCAGCCGTCTCTCTACGTCCCTACGCAGCTAGCGGAGCCGTGTGACGCGGTCTGAAGTGGCCGTGTAAAACGGCTACCTCAGCCATGTCAACACGGCTATCTCAGCCGTCTCCCTACATCCCTACGCAGCTGGCGGAGCCGTGTGACGCGGTCTGAAGTGGCCGTGTAAAACGGCTACCTCAGCCACGTCAACACGGCTATCTCAGCCGTCTCCCTACGTCCCTACGCAGCTGGCGGAGCCGTGTGACGCGGTCTGAAGTGGCCGTGTAAAACGGCTACCTCAGCCACGTCAACACGGCTATCTCAGCCGTCTCCCTACGTCCCTACGCAGCTGGCGGAGCCGTGTGACGCGGTCTGAAGTGGCCGTGTAAAACGGCTACCTCAGCCACGTCAACACGGCTATCTCAGCCGTCTCCCTATGTCCCTACGCAGCTGGCGGAGCCGTGTGACGCGGTCTGAAGTGGCCGTGTAAAACGGCTACCTCAGCCACGTCAACACGGCTATCTCAGCCGTCTCCCTACGTCCCTTCGCAGCTGGCGGAGCCGTGTGACGCGGTCTGAAGTGGCCGTGTAAAACGGCTACCTCAGCCACGTCAACACGGCTATCTCAGCCGTCTCCCTACGTCCCTACGCAGCTGGCGGAGCCGTGTGACGCGGTCTGAAGTGGCCGTGTAAAACGGCTACCTCAGCCACGTCAACACGGCTATCTCAGCCGTCTCCCTACGTCCCTACGCAGCTGGCGGAGCCGTGTGACGCGGTCTGAAGTGGCCGTGTAAAACGGCTACCTCAGCCACGTCAACACGGCTATCTCAGCCGTCTCCCTACGTCCCTACGCAGCTGGCGGAGCCGTGTGACGCGGTCTGAAGTGGCCGTGTAAAACGGCTACCTCAGCCACGTCAACACGGCTATCTGTGTGACGCGGTTGTGGCAGCCGTCTTGTACGGCTACTGTACACCGCGTTACACGGCTCCGCCAGCTGCGTAGGAACGTAGGGAGACGGCTGGGATCGCCATGTTGACGTGGCCGTGGTATCCGTTTTATACAGCCTCTTCAGACGGCATCACACGGCTCTGTCAGCTGCATAGGGACGTAGGGAAACGGCTGGAATACTGACAGGAATTTCTCAGGTTCACACCAGCTGTATAGCACAAAGGTAGAAGTGTCAGATATACTTGAACACCTGCGAAAGAAAGCTGCAGTTGAATTATACAAGATAATTACTAAAAGAATAAGTACAATAAATCTCTTAAAATAACTTATTTCCATTAGGGTATGGTGAAGATTGATATTTGTAAATATATAATTAAAAAACATTAGTTTTAAGAAACTGACATTTTATTTTTCAAAATTAAATGGTTTACACAAATTGTTGACAATTTCAAATTATTATAATTATATTCCCTACACGAGAAGATTTAGTGAGCATGCGTGTATCAAACGAAACTGGGCGGTAGAGGATCTCGTGGTCTATTTGATTTGAATCACCGTACACCGTACAAACGTACATTATGTACGTAATATGTTTATAGGTTTACCTTTACCGTTTAACGAAATAATGTACATTAATTGTGGCGCGGCTGGGGAGCATACTCTGCAGCGGCGCCACACAGTACTCATATATAGAAATGATATTTGCCATTTTTTTCTTATGGAAATTGATGTACGAACGAATGCTGTTTATTGTGTACGTATTGAAAAAAATCATTATTATTTCTTGATTTCATATATTTTAATTAATTCAGCTGAACGGTATGAGCTGTACGTCAGAGTGACGCGGGTGAGCGAGAAGGAGATATAAATTCTTCCCACACCCCCGCATACTGCTCTGATTTTCAATCATGATATTATATATGAAATCATTAAGTAATAATTACTTTTTTCCAATACGTACACAATAAACAGAATTCGATCATCAATTTCCATAAGAAAAAAGTAGCAAATATCATTTCTATCTATGAGTGCTGCGCGCCGCTGCAGAGTAGGTATGCTACCCAGCGGCGCCACAATTAATGTCCATTATTTCGTTTACCGGTAAAGGTACACCTATAAACATAATACGTACATGATTTATGTTCAACGTACAGTCAGCTGCTGAGAAAGATAACCCCCTCTACGACATAACGAATGACCGCAGGGGGGTTACCTATCTATGCAGCTGATTGTACAACATTTTAAAATAGAATTAATTAATTTTCATTATGGTGGCGCCGCTGCGGAGCATAACACGGAAAATCATCTTATACCTACCCTGTTGCATGGACACTGCTCAACAAATTATTAATAATTCAAAAGTATTTAAAGATAGTTAGGTATTTCTAAGCTCTTTCAAGTCCTACGCCCGAATTCTCGAACGCAAATCATCTTTGGGAGCGTCTCACACATCATGGCATCTCTTTTTGCCATTTAAAGTGACAGGGCGATGTTTGAGACGCTCCCAAAGATAAGTAGCATACGAATATTCGGGCATTATTCTCTTAGGCCACTATAATCTACTAACATTACTTTTGATGTAAAAATTAATATCTACTTATCTGCTTCTTACAATTATACAATTTTAAACAAATAATCATTTTGGTTTAAACTTACTGAGTAGCTTAACTAGTAAATTAAGATATTTCCGAAAAACGCACATTAATGCGGAAAAGCATTTTACACCCTGTTGTACGACACAACTCAATTACTTAGTTTAGTTTAATTGTACAGACAATAGAAATATTTGACTTAACACGAGTCATAATAATATAACTTATATGTATAATATCACAAGATTTCGGATTAGGAACATCAAAACGGTTATACAGGAAGCTAGACTTCGACCTTATTTTTAGACTCATAAAATTCACTTACAGGTAAGTATCAACGTTTTGGGCACTTTTAAGTGCCCAAAAAGTGGTAAAGTACCTATCTACTTTACCACTACCTTACATAAAAAAATCAACATAAAAAAACCACCTTCATGGCTAAAAAAAGTTTTCTAAAATGAAATTTTCATTCATGTGATGAGATCAAATACTTAATAATCTACTTATCAAGTGTAAGTAGTGTAAGCATTTATAAACTAGATTATGTTAGGTTTGTGAGTATACAGTCAACAATTACATAAAATTTTAACAACTCGAAAATAAACATTCTCGTAAATCTGATAGAAAAACTCATTTTTGTACAGTCACCGGCAATAATATCACATGGGACAAAGCACTCAAAGATATCTGATACGCTCTAACGGCCATACGAATAGAGTTGCGTCACATATTTTTGAGTGCCTTGTTCCATCATATTATTAAATTAATGCCGGTGACTGTACAGACTGACACTTTTAAATAACATCACCATCCTGGTCATTAATGCATTTACTATTCGTGTTACAATTTTACAATAATTAGTTGCAACAAATAAAGTGAAGTGGTGTAACACGCAAGTGGTTTGTCAAAACGGTTTGTCAAGTGGCCCCCGTCTTTAAAAATATCTCGTGGAATGAGATCTGCCGGATCTGGCAAGAAATAGCATGGATCTGGTAAGGATGGCAGATATAATCCAAACATTTCGTCAGTGAATAATTTGCGGTCACCTATTTTTCAAGGGCCGTCTTTAAAAATATCTCATGAAGTGAGATACATACAAACATTTGCGTTAAGGGTAGCTGTCACCTGCTATAGATAATTTACCGCCCTCGTGAGGACCTCCGTGTGACAACGCCATACAAAAGCTGAACCGAGAGACACATAACCTTACTTTACATACGTACTTTGCTGCCTAAATTGTGAAATAAGGTACCCTACCAACAAACCTTTTGCTGCCACTACGTACTATTATACAGGGTGTTTGTTTAAAGATGGGATATACTTCAGGGATACTTTTAACATGTTGGAAACCATTTTTCAGTTAGATCTCTTTGCATTTACTTAATCACTTTCAAGCGTGTTCACGTTTGAACACTAAACTAATAAAACAAAATGGACGGCGTCGCGTCGTGGACGCACGAGCACAACCAGCGTATCGCAAAAGATACGCAATTCGTATGCTGATGTAATTGTACCAAATTTCACAATTTAGGCAGCAAAGTATGTATGTAAAGTAAAGTTATGTGTCTCTCCTTTCCAAGACCGTGACCTCATCCATCGCAACAGCAAGTACACATCTGAATGGACTGTGAATGGAATTACCATACGCATATATTTTTTTTGTAACTAACTGTAAACCTTAGTTGAAGTTGACATCAAATACCTTGGCTACTTAACAATAATATGAAATACACTTTGAATATTACCAAGAGGGCTATTTATCGGCCAGAATTAATTATCAATCCACAGATAGAGATAGGCATGATCCAGATTAGTTGCTACGCAACGCTTGATATTAACATAGAATTAACAACAGTTGCCAGGGTGTTGCTAGGTGTTGCCTAGCAACTAATCTGGATCATGCCTATCTCTATCTGTGGATTGATTATCAATTTTGGCCGTTAACAAGAAAATATACGAGCACCAAACGAGTTAGTCTATGGCATTACGAATGGTTACAAAAAAAGCATCATCGATCAAAGAGGGCGTTAGTGTATTGGGGAAGGGAAATTGCAACTGGTCCAAAGCAATATATTTCACCTCATGGGTTTTTGTCACTTTATAAGCATGAAAATGACCGTCGAAGTACAGTGTTTCGAAGAGGTGGCCTAATGCGTAAGCCTTACCCACTCCGCTTTCGTAATAAATGTTAGTAACTGACATTAACAAAGGGGCAAACATATCCTCAGACACCAGCGAGGCTTTAGTTCGAACACCGGTCTTTCCTCCGACGATTGCAAATGGCAGTAAAAGAAGTACTGCAGTTAGCTTCTGTAACTCAGTGTCTGAAAAAAATAATTAAGTAATTAATCAAGCAAATGTCCAAAAAACAGTATTTAGTATAATAAACCAGTTTTTAGTATACATAGTAAATATATTTGTTTTTTTTTTTTTCATTTATAATACTAGAACATAAATGAACGAGTTTCTATAAATCTTATCTTACCTTTTGGTAGATCGTGAATTCTTTGTTGCTGAGCCCGTAAGGGCTTCGATAATGTTCGCAGCTTTAAAGAAGCCCTATTTTCAATCAAATCTGAATTTTTTCTTAACCCAGTGTACAGTGCTGAGGAGCTAACATTTGAATTGAGATTTGTAAAGTCAATGTTTATCTGTGAAGCAAAAATACAAAGAGTTAATGCAGGTAAAGTTTCAGAAAAGATAATTAGATAAGACAAGCGGATACTTGCGGTTTTACCCGCGTGGTACCCGTTCCCGTGGATATATCGAGATAAAATATAGCCTATATTACTCGGGAAGAATGTAACTTTCTAATGGTCAAAGAATTTTCTAAATCGGTCCAGTAGTTTCGGAGCCTTTTGCATTGAATAATGCAAACAAACAAACAAACAATCAAATCTTTCCTCTTTATAATATTAGTATAGTTATAATTTAACGAATCACAAATGTGCAAATCACTTACCAGGTGTGGACCAACGCTCGTCAAACAAAGCAAAGGAAACTTTTTCAAATACTGTGCCGCTGTTACAGTCATTAAGTACCGCTTGCGCAGTGACCATGTGGCTTTCCAAGCTGTTTCTAGTATAGATGAAGATTCTAATCCCTGGTACTTGGTTATTGTGATAATGTCGCCATTAATTTTCAGCTCCTCTGTGGAAAAAGTTGAGATATAATATAAAAGTGAAGCCAAGAATTCTATGTCAAAACAAAACAAATAAAATCATAATTAAATAAAAAAAAGCGGTCAAAAGCTAGTCGGACTCGCGCACCGGGGGTTTCGTACCATCATAAATTTTAAATAAATATAACGTTAAAATGTTTTCATCGGCGAGGCTAGATTCGTCATAGCATTTGCGGTGTAGAATATTGCAGTTTTAGGTCAACTGCAATATTCTACACGAAAGTCGAAAATGATGCGGCTTAAGAAAAAAAGAAAAAATATTTGAGAATGTGCAAGCAGCGCTCTTTCATTATGATACCCCATATGCACTAGTAGTCCCACTTCGAATTTTTAGAACACCTTTCAGTCTCTGTTGCAAATAAAAATATAATAGTATATTTTATAACGAGGGACTAAACGAAGCCATTATATACCAGAGGTGGTTTTGCTCCCGAGCGTGCGAGGGAGTCAATGAAACCGACGACCGATTTGGCGCAAGGGTAAGCTACCTACCTTCTGCGCCAGAGGTCTCGGGTTCGATTCCCGAACAAGACAAATATTTGTGTGCAACTGTGCATGAACATATGTATTTGTCTTGGTCTGGGTGTTTTCTATAATATGTAGGGCAGGCGTACCGGTTTTGGCCACTTTAAGGATTTTTTCACTTTTAGCCGCTTAGTGCTTAATGATCTTAAGTATTTTAGAGAAAATTTATAATGTAGAGTTATAGATAATTTATCGACCTTTAAGGGTACAATCTACAAAGTAAAGAAAAATCAATAGTTTTTTTTATTTAGAACAAATTCTGCGGAGGGGGCCAAATACACCGTTTGCATTGGTTTTGGCCACATTCATGAAATTACTATATTTATAAGTTGAGTTTATGCTTAATTGATGTCTTATCAGAGTTCTAGACTAAAACACTACATGAAATAGTATTTCAATCACAGCTAGCTCCTTACTACGATTTTATAAGTATACCTTTATCACTTGATTAAAAGAAAATTAGCGGATTGAGGCTAGTGTAGGCTAGTGCCTACACTAGCCTCAATCCGCTAATTTTCTAGTACGTTAGCTAACAAAAGTGAGTTGTGAGTCTTTTAAAATAAATGAACTTTATGATAGGTTGGAAACTTTCTACTAATGCCAAAGTGGCCAAAGGTGGCACAATGCTAAAATTTCTAGCCCCACTTTTGGCCACTTATTGTTTTCCAACTTTTTGTAAGAACAGTGAAAAAACAACACTTAATCCATCTAGAAGAAACATATTCCAACATGATATAAAATATTAAATAACCATAAAATAATTTTATTGTAGAAAAAAAATGACTTTACAAAACCTTTACCCTTAACATTTTGATTAAGAATTTTACAAAACGTTAACTTTGAAACATAACACGTGTTTATTTCTAAAATATCGTACTACATAAAAAAAGCTAAGTGCTGTAATTATTAACTAAAAGTCCAATCTTTTATTCGCCATTAATAAATATAAGCAATAATTATTTAATTCCTATTTATATAACTTTAAAGTGAAAAGTGACCACAACCGGTACAGTGGCCAAAACCGGTACGCCTGCCCTATATTAAGTATGTATTTACAAACAAAAAGTATTTAAGTTGAGCCAAAAATGGTTTGCATGTAATAAATTTCACATGAATGTTGTATTGTATATTACCAGGCGCCAGCGAATCTGTCTGCATGATCTAGTGAACGTATATATTTATCCGTTGTCAAGTTCACATAGACACAGTTTCATAAGAAATTTACTATGGGCTTAGATAATTGGTGTGATTGTGAGAAAATATTTATTTTATTTATTATTTATTAAGTTGGCGTTTAGTCTCGAGGTGCAAACTGTACTTTTTACTTTGAGTGCGAGAAAAATAGTCAATTTAGTACAAAAACATTTAACAAATTCTGTAATTTTCGCGGTCAGTAGTAGTAGTAGTAAAAATATTCGCTCTTTTGTAGGACAGGCCAAGACATTTAGCCATACTGCCAATTCTTGAGTATTATTAAATTATTATAGTGTCTTATGTTTTCATAAGAATGTAAATAAATAAATAAATAATAATTTCTTACATTCACACCAATTATCTAAGCCCATGTTAATTTCATTAAGAAACTGTATCATGGAAAACTTGATAACGGATAAATATATACTTAAATACTTTTTGTTTGTAAATACATACATATAATACATAGTTAACACCCAGACCAAGACAAATAGACATGTTCATGCACACACATATTTGTCTTGTTCGGGAATCGAACCCGAGCCACTGGCGCAGAAGGTAGGTAGCCTACCCCTGCGCCAAATCGGTCGTCAAATGTAGGTGTGTTACATTCCAATGCTCCTTGGAGTATTTGGCGTCAAGTGTGTCAAGCCAGCCTTCTCGATAATTCTTGCTGAGGTAGTCACCACTATAATAAAATATTAGGCATCACTTTACCGAGATAGCACCTATTTTAATCATTCCACATATCGTCCAGTTGCGTAGACACTTGGGGCACAAAACCACACCTATCCTGAGTCACAAAGCCCACTATGAAACCAATTGCGATTCATTAAAATATCCACTTAACCTAACCCGCCAAAATGGCGCCAAAACCTCGCGGTCAGTTTTTTCTTCAAGTCACAATTAACAATTTAAAACATATGGCGCCACCTTCCTTGCGGAAAAACCATGAAACAAAAACATCTTAACATTTTCGCAATGAAGATGGTCCACATTTCACAAATAATAGTATATTCGCTGGCTGTTTGAGTTTGTCTAATGTCATATGAAGGAAATTAAAAAAGTTATTACTTGTTACTTCCTAGGGACTAAAGTGGATATTTAGTCCCGCTTCGTAGGGCTATATTGGCGGCGTACTTTTAGAGCATGAGAAGTGAAAATATTTTTATTTCCGTCTTATTTGCAAAATAGTTGGACAAACGTCATCTAAAACTATTCCAAACTTCAAGTTGATAGCATTAGTTGTTCTCGAGATGTCCAGCTGTGACAGACAGAGTCTCACCATAAGGGTTTCTTTTTACCATTTTGGTACGGAAACCCTAACAAGCTTTTACTTAAATGCTCTAAAACGAAGAAAATAAACAGCAGGTATATGTGTACCTACCTTCTAAATTATGGTCCTGATCAAGTTCCTTGTCCCGTAATGGCAGCTGTGATTTTTTCCTTTTACGGCCACGTGGCTCTGTACCGATTTCCTCTGAATCTTCCGACGTGCTTGCTGTTGCGATGGATGAGATCTTAATGGTCTTGTTTACTAAACCTCTACTCTCCCGCCAAATAGCCTGCCTTTTGCCGTATCTTCATCCGCACATGAAATAAGAGTAAGTACTCAAAGTAATTGAATTCAATACCAGTCAACCTTAGGGTAAATTAAAATCTAAATTAAATACTGCAAAAAAGTTTTGAGATGCAATGTTAAACCAAGTCAGGTATTTAGTCAGTACCGGGGGTGTCCATAGAACTTGATTTCTACCGACTAGCTTATTTAGAAACCGTGCAGGAACACATTTTATTGAAATACATATAATATATAAAAATCACATGCAAGAATAAATAAATTTATTTGTTATAAGTACCTGTCATATAACTTTCCATGAGGGCGCGCAGAGGCAGATGGAGGTGCTTTTGCTCCTGGCGAAAGTTGGGTCAACTCTTGTTTGAAGGGAGGGGTGACGCTAAACCAAATAGCCTCTGGTTCCTTTGTGAACAAATCATGGACGTGCTTTGCCCATTGAATGAAAACACTATATGCAAGTTTTGGTTTCTGATCGCTCCTGTCCTTCAGGAGGTGGTCAAGAATGATGTCACAGAGCTCACTTTGCTCGCTTCGTCGGAATTCTCTTTGCAGTCCAGTCTTAAGCAGCTGCCTCGTTGCACAGGATTTCTCTAGCAAATTTATAAGTGGATTGCAGTTGCCCGGTGCGTATACTGGGAGTACTGACTCATGAGCTTGAGGATGAGATTCAGCTGGCCGTTTGTTGGAAGGACTGCCAATTAAAATGATAATAAATTATAATTTTGTATAGTTTGTATTTAATTTTTATTTTTGCCAATTGTAGGTTATAGTGTAAAGTGTCAAATGATTGGTCAAAGTGCGAGGCTAAGCAAAGGAACAATAAAAACTCACTATCATACAAAAACTGTCATAACTAAGGACCGGATTATATGCAACATAAAGGTCCAAAATATGCATGCAAATATGCAAATATCTGGAAAAAAATCTGTAATATTATTTTTAAATGTTTTTTATTCTAAAATACTCTGTACTGCTATTAACAATAACAATTGAAGTAGAAAATATACCTACTTAGGTAACAATTAAAATTACAATTTGCCTTTAAAAAATATGTACGTCTAAGTAACTACTGTTCTAAAATGTTCTGTGGTTAAATGTGGTTAAACGAGTGTCAAAATAGTTACACAATTCAATAGCTCATACCTTGTGAACAAATTAACTTCACTGACAGAGTTGCTGCATGGCCCAATTAGATCACATCCGTTGTACCCGGATGGAGGAATCGGAGTTGTCAAAGAATTTGATATTTTTTCAGCCTGCGATTGAAAAATACAATTATGTAAGCTTTACTTATACACTAACATGCTATGGATCATTTTGTTCTGAAATAAAGAAATTTATTAAGTATTGCCCATTTGCCCACCCATGCAGCTAGACCAAGAGAAATATTTTGGTAAGTATGTGCAGATTATAATTTTAGTAATTAATTACAATTTCTGATTTTTTGTAAGTAAAAGAGTGATTTTTTTCTATCAAACATCCCAATATATTAAGCCAGGGGTCAAAAACTTTTAGACCGACACTGTAAGGCAAGCCAGTAAAGCAAGTTATAAAACTGCCATGTGTATACCATAAAGTTAATATACCTATAGGTATATTAACTTTATAATGTATACATACATTATTTTATTATGTCAAAACTAATGCAGGGTCTACAAGTTGATTGACCCACCCATGCAGTCAGACTTGATAAATAGTATAGTAGGTATATGCAGGTCATCATGATATTAGTAATTTATCACATTTATTTTAGTAAGTATGTATTTGACAATGAATAACATGCTGTTATTTGAAAGATCTTACTACATATTATACAGTCTTACTTGTACAATGAGAGATGAGTGGTTGAATATTCTGAAAATCACAATGTAATTTATAGTTTTCGACAGACGAAATTCACTTATTTATTTTATTTATTAAAAACAAAAAGTAGCTTATAAAGAACTGACCTGTCTAGATTCATTCATCCATTCAGTCCATTTCTGTGCGTACATAGTCCGATCTGGCATATGCGAAAAGTTTAATAATGTGAAGTTATCAACAGATGGTACCAGCGACTTTAAAAGCTCTATTGAAGTGTACCCTTTATCTGAAAACGGTAGCAATAACTATTCGTACCTAAGTAAAACTTTTCTCTGCTTTTATGCCGGGGCACAGAAGGCCGCAGCGCAGCAAAATGCGTACAATACTTAAGTTTGCCGCATCGCACGCAACCAAACCAAAATCTACGGCGGATTATGCGGCCCGCTGCACCCCGGCTTAAGTGTGCGATAGTTCATATAAAATAGATAAGTACCTACGAGCGATTTGAGCGGTTTATTGCGCTGCGAACTGTGCGCGCCCCGCCCCTCTATGGCTGTCATGCGTTTGCGGCTCTAAACTAGTACATATGTACGTAAAGTAGTAAAATTTCAAGAATCTAGGTACCTACCTACCTATTTATAATTCATGATTCCAAATATGCACCTGGATTTGTATGAATATGACAAATACCATGACGCCATGTTAATCATGAGTGAGATCAAAATAGGTAGGTACTTAAAAACTATAAAAACAAGGACTGTTCACTTACCAATAATAACTTTTACTGCGTCTTCAGACAGGTTCCATTCTTTTAACATTTTTGAAACCATTTTTCAGTTAGATCTCTTTCCATTTACTTAATCACTTTCAAGCGTGTTCACGTTTGAACACTAAACTAATAAAACAAAATGGACGGCGTCGCGTCGTGGACGCTCGACGAGTGTTGCCAGATGAGCAAAATGAAATTGCGGTAGCTGTGCTTAAAAAACGTGGATTTTCAACAAAAAAGTGGATTTTCTTCTTTAACATTTACCTACATAGATTTTTCTCTCTCGATTCGTGTGCTTTAACAATTGTTTTTTACACAAAGGCAAGGGGATTTGCAAGTAAAAAACAAAAATGTCACTTTTCACAATTCTGTTTTACAATTCTTTCTTTATTAAATTTTAATGTACTTATACATAAACTACTTAGCATGACGCAATAGTCACATTCCGCCTAGGCTGGCCTAGGTAATGGTACAGAGAGCTAACTTCTGAAACAGTTACATTAAATTATCAATCTTTTACCTACGACAATAAAATTACTGTAAAACTGTACCAACCCTGGTACAGTTGAACAGAGTTTGCCCTTAAATGGGACTCAGATATATCACTACATAGTACCTATTAAACAAAGTCGCTCTCCGCCTCTGTCTGTCTGTTTCTAAGCTTTCTTCTTTTATACCACGCAAAGGATTTTGATGCAGTTTTCACTGTTATTTAGAAAATTTATTTCCGAAGGTTTATACATACAAAACATTCTAATTTAGGACTTATTTGTAAAATAGAGAAAATTCCATGTTTTATGATGAAGCCATCAAACATTTTTCTAGCGTTTACATTGTGAACGCTGGCAAAATCGTGTCAGATACATAAAATTTTTGTATTAAGGAATTGTATTGATAGCATAAAAAAGGCCTATAAAGAAGTCCGCAATAGCGTACGATTGACTCACAGTAATAATTTTTATCTTTAATGAGTTAATTTAAAATATTACTTTATTTGCATAGCTAATATCGCGTAATCAGTATTAATCCTTATCTAAATAAGTATAATAGTTACCGTGGCCATTTAATGTAGATAAAAATTGTCCTTTACCTTATTTAATTAAATAAATACTTAAGAAGTTATCACAGTTTAAAAAGTGGCAACATCGCGAGCGCGCGCGCCGCCATCAAAGCAAACTCGCGTCAAAGCTCGAATTGCTGGCCAGCGGACCCGCGGACCTCAGATGTACCTACTTAAAGTGGGATTTTTTGTATTTACAAACCTTGTTTTTACCACACTTTTATTAGCTTCACTTGTAACTAAGTCACAATGTAAGAAAATCTTGGAAATCAATTTTAACCTACTTCTAATTGTCGTATTGATTTGAAACTTTGCGAGTCTATATGAATCCGATGACAATACAATAATTTGCTACCATCGAGCTGATCTGATGATGGAGTCAAGAAGTGGGCAATAGAACTCTTCAATGGCTGCTAGGAAACCCCTCGAGTTTAGGCTCATTTCTTTTGTTCTGAGAAGACCTGTTCGTTACACTTGATGGTGAGGGTCTGATGATGGAGCAGGGAGAAAGCCAGTGGCACTTCTTAATGACCACTAGGAAACCACTCGAGTTTGGCCTTCGTTGTTTCGTTCTGATGAGACTTTTTAGTCGCACTTGGTGATTAGGGTCTGATGATGGAGCAGGGATGAAGTCAGTGGCACTCCTTAATAACCACTACGAAACCCCGCGAGTTTGGGCTCATTTGTTTCGTTCTGATGAGACCTATTCGCTACACTTGGTGGTGAGGGTCTGATGATGGAGTAAGGAGAAAGTAAGGGTTCGGCTCGCGCATCTGGTAACTAATAGTGGATCTCCACTTGAATTTGTAAAACTAAATAGGTACATACAATCACGCCTTTGAATTATAATATTTACGGGGTGAGCAGATCAGCAGACACATGAATGGACTGTGAAATCGATTATCAACCACCCATAGCTTGCCATTTATTAAACTAAAAAGTAAAAAATAAATATGTAGTTTAAAAAACTAAAAAATCACACTTTTATAGGAACAGACTAAAAAGTACAAAATAACCGTCTATTCAGTAACTGAAATTAAAATGCGTGGTGCGACCTTTGCAAAGCATGCATTCAAGTAGGTACTTAATATTGACAACGCGCACCACGCTTTTTAATTTCAGTTACCTACTGAATAGACGGGTATTTTGTACTTTTTAGTCTGTTCCTATAAAAGTGTGATTTTTTAGTTTTTTAAACTAGGTACATATTTATTAATTCAAATAAACTAGGATATACTTCTAGTGTTTTTATCTCTAAGTACTTATAATAAAATTGTAAACGAGCCAATTCTATACATTAAAAAGAAATAGAAAAATATACCTCCTAAATTTTTTGTCTGTCTGTCTGTGTGTTGTCCGCGTTTCACGCAAAAACTAGGTACCTACTAAACGGATTTTGATGAAACTTATTTGTGATATAGCTATTGGTCCTGGGCCCTGGCCAACACATAGGTTATAATTAATTTTGATGATCGAAATACCTACTGTGGAACTATAGCAGTCCAGCCAAACTATGAGAGATATAAAAATACCGTCTGTTAAACGTGATCATTGAGTTATAATACTTATAATGTACTAAACGTGATGAGCATTTTCTATTGACGTACAAAATTTGAAGGTCTGGTACACGGTACCACCTGATGTGGAACCCTAGCAGCCAGGATAAACTATGAGATACAAATACGCATTTTGAGATTATGATGGAGTGGATAAAAGAAAAATTTATTACCTACCTACCTACGTTTTTAGAAATGCTACAAACAGAGTCATGATCGTGGGACTCCAGAAACAAATTATACAATAATCGTGAGGCTCAAAATGACGCTTGGCGTCGTATTATAGCCTTACTGCCCTTAAAAGCAACGGACGATGAGATAAAGAAAAAATTGGCCAAGTGCGAGTCGGACTCGCGCACGAAGAGTTCCGTAGCAAAGTGAATAAACAACTAAATATTCTGTGAATATTTCAAGCATCTAGGGTGGATGCTCCTAAGTCCGGCCCCCAACCAAAAGTCGGCACTGTGTTCTATTTCTGTCGATTACAGTACCTTAGTAGTAGGTACTGTTTAGGCATAGTTTCTCTCAAAACTGTTCGTGAACTTTCCTCCAGTCTTCTTCTCTTCTTCGAGAAAGAATCTGCGATTTCTTCACAAAAATGTTTCTTTCTGAGTAATTAAATCATTTTTACCACACTTTTATTAGCTTCACTTGTAACTAAGTCACAATGTAAGAAAATCTTGGAACTCAATTTTAACCTACTTCTCATTGTCGCATTGATTTGAAACTTTGCAAGTCTATATGAATCCGATGACAATACAATAATTTGCTACCATCGAGCTGATCTGATGATAGAGTCAAGAGGTGGGCAATAGAACTCATCAATAGCTGCTAGGAAACCCCTCGACTTTAGGCTCATTTGTTTTGTTTTGATGAGACCTATTCGCTACACTTGATGGTGAGGATCTGATGATGGAGCAGGGAGGAAGCCAGTGGCACTTCTTCATGACCACTAGGAAAGCCCTCGAGTTTGGGCTCATTTGTTTTGTTCTGATGAGACCTATTCGCTATACTTGGTGGCGAGTGTCTGATGATGGAGCAGGGAGGAAGTAAGGGTTCGGCTCGCGCATCCGGTAACTTATAGACTCCACTTGAATTTGTAAAACTAAATACATACAATCACGCCTTTGAGTTATAATGTTTACATGGTGGGCAGACACATGAATGGACTGTGAAATGCATTACCATCCATTCATGGCTTGCCATTTATTAAACTAAAAAGTAAAAAATAAATGTGTAGTTTAAAAAACTAAAACAACACACTTGTATAGGAACAGACTAAAAAGTACAAAATAACCGTCTATTCAGTAACTGAAATTAAAAAGCGTGGTGCGCCCTTTGCAAAGCATGCATTACAAGTAGTGATGTACGCCTGGGAATATTGCCACTGCCGGCAATTTTCCACTCCCAATGTGCCCGGAAATTTCCCGGGCACATTGGGAATATTGCCCAAAGTTCCCAGTAAACTTTTTGTTGTTTTGTTAAATAATATAAATAAATATTGAATTTATCTTTTGTGTCTTACAATTTTATAATTTGTTGATAATTATGGCAAGATTATTTTGTTTTGTTTTCTTAATTTGTTGAATAAAAAAATAAACCATCTTATATTAAACTGTTTTTCATTTCATATTTGCTTACCTCTGATGTTGGTGGCTATTTATTACGTAATTCAATATAATCAAACAGTTTTAAAGTCTTATTTTAAATTGTCTTGCATGGTAAAAATATTCATCTAAAAATGGTGCTTGGGAATATTGCTGGGAACTTTGGGACACTGCCGGCAACGCTGCCGGCAAAATTTCCAGTCCTTGGGAACGTGCCCGGGCACGGTACATCACTAATTACAAGTACCTAAGTACTTAATATTGACAACGCGCACCACGCTTTTTAATTTCAGTTACTGAACGGTTATTTTGTACTTTGTTTTGTTGGAAAGGAAAACTGATTCAAGTACAAAAGCTTCTTATAACTTTTGAATGAAGCGACCGCTTTTTGTAGAAATTAAACGTTATAATTAACTCAAATAACCTGCTTTCTTAAATTTTCGAAAGGTCTAATTACTTTAAGTCACTGCTCTTAACTAAAATAGAACGAAGCCAAATAATTCAAACGACATACTTTGTTTGTTTTTGCTGCAGGCTATTTGATTTAAGCGACATGATGCTTAGAAAACTGGAACGAACGTGTTTTGTTCATAATGATAGAGTATAGAGTATAGATGAGTAAATTTCCATGGCCATCTCACTACTTCAAAATCATCTTTTGTCAAGAAGCGGTCTACCTACATGCATAACTACGCATCTGGCCAGAAAGCAAGAACAAAAACGTAGGTACCTATAATGAACTATAAATAAAAAGAGTTTTTATTCAAATTATTGAACCCTAAATCTTTAAATATGGTGGAGCGCTTAGAATTCTAAATGCTTTTATAAGGGCGTTCGCCATATATGAGTTTTATAAACGCAGTTCACATGCTAATTTGTCTTATAGTGGATATGAATTAGAATTATCGAAAATAAACCTTATTTCTAAATCATAAAAATAAACAATTTAAAGAGCGCATCAAAAAAATTATATAAATCTCACTTATATTTGCAATGAAAATAATTTGCCACATAGATTTTAACGTATTAGCCATGATAAGCCTTTTAAAGTGGTATATCAATATTTTTACTTAGGTAGTTTATGCTATCCTTCATTAGGTCACTTCACGATTCGTCCACGTTTCGTCATAACTTTCTTCTTGATTTGAATCAAGTCGTCAGAACCTTTACACTTGCATAACACATGCTGCTATAAACGAAAAATCGCTTATAGCAGCATTTAATTAACGATTATAAGGATGATTGACCGTATAAAAGCAAATTTATTGCTTTAACAAGACAAATTAGCAAAACCATTGCTTGTATAAGGTGATTATGAGAAGGATTAGTTAGTTATATGGTAATTATAAAACTTCTACAAGAGTTATAATTTGTGCCCAAATGCAGTCTTATAATCGATAATATGGCTTTTATAAGGGTAATATTTTTGGCTTTCATAACCTTTATAAGGCAATTTTTGCTACTAGGGTTAGCCTAAAAATACGAATTTTACAAAAATTGGTTTGGGTATACATTAAAGCCCATATGCTTAAATAAAGGATGCTGAATTTGGGCTTTTTTAGTCACGTAAAACCTTCTACTGGTATTCATTTATATGCTAAAAAAATCCAACGTTCTTAGGGAGATCCTAAGACACTTTTTTGAACATCGAAACTTCTGGGTCTAACTGAACCTTGTGAACCTATAAAAAAGCATCTGGGCTGCAAGCCCTTATTTGGTCAAAATGGCTTGGGCCTTACGAGGATAATGAATGTGTAATGGTTGATCGTCGTTATCAAAGCGATTACTTCCAAATAGTATCTCGGTTCGGTATTTTTTTTTTATCTACAACGGGGTAGCACTTAGCCTTCATCACACCTGATGTTAAGTGGTGATAAGGCTGAAGGTGGCAGCGCACTACTCCCGGAATCCTCAATCACGGAGGAACTGGCTATCTTATCTCTAACTGCCGGAACACAATAATGTTGGAACACAACATCATTGTTATGGCGTCAGACTTAGATAAGATGGTGGTAGCTAGCCAGGCGGACTAAGAACAAGTCCTACCACCAACCAAACCGAATACAATATGTACCCCCGCTGGGAATCGAACCCGGGACCTCTTGGTCCGAAATCGGTGGTGTGAACCACTAGACCACAGAGGCGGTTATACCTACCAACAAGAGAAAACAGTTGTACATATTTTCCTTTCAATATCGTTTGGAAATTTGAAGAACGTGTAGGCACAGTTGTTAGTAGTATTTAAACAACCAAATACACTGCAACTGTAATAATATCGGTTATTCATTTTGATAATAGGTACGTGACAGTATCACATCCATAGAGAAAGATGAAGTAACATCAACGCGGGCTACAGTGCAACAACATTTTCTATTCCGGTGGCCAAAACTGGAACTAAGGTCAGGCGTCCGTCACTCGCTCAAGAACCCGAGATAAGTGCCTACCTCTTCGGGTATCTCTCGGGATACCAATTCAATACAATTTACAGCGGGCCGCCCGCCCGAGTGCGATAGAATATATGCAATAGAAAGAGATGCAACGTCTAGCCGTTCGTAATTAGAGCCGTACAAGCTGAATTCTACTTTATCGTGTTGTAGTTAGAGTTGCTATTTGTTTAAATGGTCTCGCAGAGTGCAGGTACCAGACTAGTAACTATTATTTATTCTGTGCTCACGTGTTTGGTTTTTAATGTCAAGTCTGTCACCAGAAAAGAAAAGTTTGTCAATCTGTAAACGTGTTAATTAAATGCTCTTTGCTAGCACTTGCGATCACTGACCTCTTTGTGATACTCGCGACCAAAAAGCTTAGACTTAATACTGAGGTAACTGGAGAGTGCAGTACTAACAATTTTTTGAATACCAGTGGCTGTCTTCCGTCTCACCTACACTTTAAAAAAATACGTATGGTCATATGAGACAGCTGACAGCCACTACAAACATAAATGTCAAATTTGCTGGCGACACTTTTTTATTCAGGGTGAGAGCTCCAGTTACCTCAGAGTATTAAGTCAAACTTCATGCTCGCGACTAAGCTCTGCCTCAGACTGCCCAAGAATGCCTGTAAATTTGACGTCTATGTGTGCGTGACGGAAATGGCACTTTGTTCTAAGCGAACTCTCAATGTTCTTCATGCCCATGAAAGATCCTAACTTTAGCTTTAATAATATTTATCTTAATAAAATAATAAAATTCGCAGACAAAGTCGGGCCATAATACATGTTTTCCTTGAGGCATCATTTAAAAAAGGGAGGGCCGACATTGCGAACACAAATACCGAGCTTAGGAAAAATAGCACTTTTTTATTATTGTAAAATAAATACTTCTATAAACAAAAGCACTTTTTAATTGTGAACATAAAAAAGAAAAACATAAGCTTTTTAAAATATTGTTTATCGTTCTGAAACTGCTCCATAAGACGCGTCTACGAATTTATCAAAGGTGACCCAACCCTTAAAGTGCCGACTTTTGGAGCATCCACCCTACCTGTTGCCGTTATTAGTATCGAGCAAAAAAAGGCAAAATACATCACGTTTGTTGTATGCCCCCTTAAATATTTATTTTATTCTGTTTTTAGTATTTATTGTTATAGCGGCAAAAGAAATACTTACATCATCTGTGAAAATTTCAATTGTCTAGCTATTACGGTTCATGAGATACCTACAGCAAGATACAGCTTAGTGACAGACAGACAGACGGACAGTAATAGGGTCCCGTTTTTACATATTGTATTCGGTTTGGTTGGTGGTAGGACTTGTTCGTAGTCCGCCTGGCTAGGTACCACCATCTTATCTAAGTCTGACGCCATAACAATGATGTTTTCAGCATTATTGTGTTCCGGCAGTTAGAGATAAGATAGCCAGTTCCTCAGTGACTGAGGATTCCGGGAGTAGTGCGCTTCGCCTTCAGCCTTATCACCACTTATCATTAGGTGTGATGAAGGCTGAGTGCTACCCAGTTGTGGATAAAAAAAAAAATTAGAAACTCTCGCGCGTAGCTATTGGATACAGTTTTGCTTGTATGCGCGAACTCTAGGTTATTAACAGTAGACAAGCAACCGGAATTGGACTTTATTTTCATGGAGAAAGATTTATTTTTATTAACCGACTTAAAAAAGGAGGAGGTTCTCAGTTCGTCGGAGACTTTTTTTTACAAGCTTTTTTTTATGTAAGTATGTTACTCGATATCTCAAAGACGGCATGACCGATTTGAAAAATTATTGAGGTATTACTTTTTGAGGTATAACACATTTTAAAAAACCCCAAATGTAACTTTGTCATTCATACAAACACAATGAAAAACAAAGTTCTACTGTGCTGACGAAAAATGATAGTGGAATTTTGGCTAGTTATAGGCAATCGGTACGTTAAGTGGGTACGGAACCCGTGGGCAAGTCCAACTCGCACTTAGCTGATTTTTTAATATACGTGTAAAGAGCAATGTCTTTCACTTCTGCGTCTGTTAACCAAAGTGAATCAATTTAGTTGAACCATGTAGTATGTAATAACTATTTTTATGTAGGTATATGGCCATGCTAAGTTAGTTTGAGTCAAATAAAACAAGTGTAAATATTAAATAGCACATTTACCACAACACAAGCTACTATTATAATTTGATGCAGCGCCATCTGTGCTGGTAGCTTTGAATCAAATCAGATTGACGGCGCTACAATATACTATGCCATTGATAGCAACAATAAATTGCGACATCAAATGGAATATTCTTAAACTATCTACCTGTACCGATAAGTATTTAAACAAATATCACTAATTATATACTGTATGCCTATACCTACTTCACAGCCTTTCCATGGAAGGCCGCCTTTTTGTATTATCAGAAAAGACTTTTGCCACAGGTGACGCCACCTACAGTTGATATCCCAATATTAATACGAATAGTATTCCGATGTACATTACTACTATACTGATGACACTTAACTGTAATTATCATAACCCATTATGTAATTTGTAATGGAAACTGACCTTTATTATACGGTTGTTAATGTCATTTTTCAATCTGATGACTTTTTATAAAATAAAACAGGGAGAAAAAAACAACCCTTGGAGTTTCTTGCCGGTTCTTCTCCAAGGTCTCCCGCCGTAGAGTTTGCGAACCAATTCTATGACGTTCACAAGTATTGTAAATAATTATCTGAATTGAATATTAAACAAATTTGACTTTGATTTTGATACTACTCTCATCACGGTTCGAAAGCGTGAGACGTAGACAGTCTCGCTAAGTACTGTCAGATGGCGCCACCTTCGATACCCCGATGATTCAAAATGGCGAATTTCATTTCTCTTCTTTTCCACCCAATAAATGACCCATTTCTTTATCTTTCTCCGCAATTTCCTCTACCAACGGAAAAAAAGGACCGAGATCCAATACTTTTAATATAATAGTAGTAAAAAGTATTATAAAAGTCTTTGGTATACATATATATATATATATAAAACTAGCTTTACAGAAACGCCCTCTTCTTTTATTTATCTGGTCCGAACGGGTTCGGTCGGAATAAATAAGAGAGAAAAAAATTGCTGTTAGAGCAATAAATATCCAAGTATTAACATGATTGTTGTCTCTTTAGTCAAATTATACATAATAGGTAGTCAGCCATGTTTACTTAGATTGATTTATAACATGCCTAGCGTAGCCAAGTTTAACGGCTTCGACAGCCATGTTTGAGAGTTTAATTTATAACACGGCTAGCGTAGCCAAATTTTGTTAAGCATACGGTCCGCTATGCCGTTTATAAAACGGCTGTGACAGCCATGTTTGAGAATTGTAATTTATGACACGGCTGACGTAGCCAAGTTTTGTTAGGCACACGGTCCGCTATGCCGTGTATGAAACGGCTGTGATAGTCATGTTTGCGAGATAAATATATGACACGGCTGACGTAGCCAAGTTTTGTTAGGCACACGGTCCGCTATGCCGTGTATGAAACGGCTGTGATAGTCATGTTTGCGAGATAAATTTATGACACGGCTGACGTAGCCAAGTTTTGTTAAGCACACGGTACACTCTGCCGTTTATAAAACGGCTCTGACAGCCATGTTCGAGAGTTTAATGTATGACACGGCTAACGTAGCCAAGTTTTGTTAAGGACACGGTCTACTCTGCCGTTTATAAAACGGCTTAGACAGCCATGTTCGAGAGTTTAATATATGACACGGCTAACGTAGCCAAGTTTTGTTAAGCACACGGTCCGCTATGTCGTTTATGAAACGGCTGTGATAGCCATGTTTGCGAGATTAATTTATGACACGGCTAACGTAGCCAAGTTTTGGTTAGCACACGGTACACTCTGCCGTTTATAAAACGGCTCTGACAGCCATGTTCGAGAGTTTAATGTATGACACGGCTAACGTAGCCAAGTTTTGGTTTGCACACGGTACACTCTGCCGTTTATAAAACGGCTCTGACAGCCATGTTCGAGAGTTTAATGTATGACACGGCTAACGTAGCCAAGTTTTGTTAAGGACACGGTCCGCTGTACCGTGCCTAAACGGCCCCGACAGCCATGTGGGCGAGATTAATTTATGACACGGCCAACGTAGCCAAGTTTTATCAAGCACACGGTCCGCTATACCGTTTATACAACGGCTCTGACAGCCATGTTTGAAAGTTTAATTTATGACACGGCTAACGCAGCCAAGATTTGATAAGCACACGACCCGCTGTACCGTGTCTTAACGGCGCCGACAACCATGTTTGCGAGTTTAATTTATGACACCACTAACGTAGCCGAGTTATATTATGCACACGGTCTGCTGTACCGTGTCAACAACGTTACCGATGCCGTGTTTGTTGTGTGCCCACGGCTCCGACAACCGAGTCAAAAGGTAGCCGTGTAGTTTTGCATGGCTACGGTTTCAACACGGCAAAAAAATTAATGAACACGGTGCCAGTAGCCGTCTGTACCGGCTATGTTAACCGTTTACACGGTACAGGCAGCCGTGTAAAATCTCTAGCCGTGTACACGGCTCTTCACACGGCTGGCAAACTCGGCTAGCAGAGCCGTTTACACGGCACCACAAAACGTAGCCGTGTTCGAAAGCCGTGTATTTTTCCCAGTGTGGTTACATATACAACATGTACCTACATAAACTACATAGGTACCTATATGTAGGTATATAACAATAACCAAACCCCCATGTCTATTTCACGAACATTTCGAGCATTAACAATTCAGAGTTGCCCCAACGTACTTATGGCACCAGCAATGGCTTTTGTTTGATTTGATTAATCAATTAGATATCGCCCGCATGAGGCTAATCGGAGCTTTAGAGGCACGGAACAGAATTATAATCGCTTCCAATATGTTAAACCGAGTTAACCGCAGTGCAAAATTTACAGTAAGAATTTAAATGAAGGATTAGGAGGGATTTACCCTTCAAGCCTGTAACTCATGAATGAAAATGGGAGAGCGAGAAGTGTTTTCGGTTGAAGCGGTTTTTTTTTCAGTAAATTGTGCCATATACTTGTTGGTTTGTTTACATTAAGATAATTCTGAGAACACGCACGTGTGCAGTGGGACAAAAATTAATTGAACAAAGATCCTTTGTTCTACAGTTAATGTTATTATTTCATGGATCTGTGATTCTGGAATTTTAATATCTGAAATAAAACTATTGCTTTGTTTAGTTAGTCTCCCGCAGGCCTCCATGTTGTTAAGAGGCCTTTTACGTATCGTTCGTTCCTTGTGGTTGATATAGCTGAGTAAACGGATTTATTTCATCACAGCTATATAGTGAAGTTTTATTTAAAGACCCATTTCCAATAATACTAATTTGAAGGAGGAAGGAATTTCGTGGTTATTTTTTTTGTAAAATAATCCCGGTTTTTCCTATCGCTTAACCAAAGAATCATGAACTGATTTGGCCTAGGAAAAACTAGTTTGTCCTAAAATCAGGTTTGGCCGTTAATATATACAACATGTAATACATAAATATATCGGTTCAATAGTTCAATGTTTATGTTTTACGATTAAGTAAGTAAGTACCTACAAAAGAAACAAAATATTATCAAATTCTTCCTCTTTCAATAATGGTATGGGTTTATCAATCCAAAAATTTAGTAAGTACAGTAAGTGTAACTTAAAGTTAAAAGTAAAAAGTTGTAGTGGTTCAATATAACTCACACACACAAAATAATAGCTTTAAGACAGTTGTACTCGAAATGGATTAAAAAATCAATGGAGGTATAACAAATATACCTACAGTATCAATAAAAAATAACATTAATACAAATACCCAGACACAGAGCAAAAAGAATCAAAATCAAAAATTGATTGAAATTTATTAAAAAAGAATAAACTGAAATTTTCATCGCAACTAGGTATCGAACCCACGACCTTTCCCTCAGTACGTAAGTCACCATTCATAAAGCTATTATCTCGAAGTCACGTACCTTTAGTTAACACACTATATCTTAGTATTGACTGTAAATCAGACCTAAAACGATTATAAGGGATCGAAAATAGATAAGGGTACCAAGTTATGGGACCTCCGCACTATTGTAGATGACTCAATATTCATAAGACATTATACAGGGTGGGACGAATTATTTCATGATATCTGGACGAAAAGAAATAGACCTAACGACGAAATAAATAGGAGACCAAACTGTTATTGATACGTCAATATTTAATAGTGACATTCAAAAATATAACAAAAGTGGAAAAAATGTTAAATCTGTTTAATAACAAGCAAGTAATGAGCTGCTGAATTGTGATCAACTGTGACTCTAGCTTTCACTTTCTAAAACGAAATTTTATATTTCAAGAGTATGGCGCTAGCTACTTGTCTAAAATACTTTAGAAACTTTGATGCTCTATATCTCTGAAAATATTTAAAATATTTGAATAATAATAAATATTTTACCTGTGTTGTGTTACTGATATTTCTAAAAACAAAAAACTTTTACTAAAAGGAACCATTGCTTTATTTTTGACAAGAAACTAAAAAAAAATTATAACTCACTTTTTCCAGTACAGTATGTTGTTTTTTTTCGGATTTTAACCAGAACAATTAATAGGTGTGGCAAGCTAATTTTTAAAAGCAGCAAAAAATCTTTAAATGCAGTTTTGTTTCATTTCGAAATTAAATGAATATTTTCCTTGAGTAAACTTTGCAATTTCTATTATTTCGTGTACTTTCCTCCAGGTATCCATACTAATATTATAAATGTGAAAGTGTGTTTGTTTGTCCGTCCTTCACGTCAAAACGGAGCAACGGGTCGAGGTGATTTTTGGGACGAGGATAATTTTAGAGTTGGAGAGTGACATATTATGCTACTTTTAATTTCGGAAAATTATAAAATTAAAATGGTAATTTTTTATGGAAAATTGTTTAGCTGTCGATGGCGTACGAAGAATATGTAATCAATCACTGATGTTTTAGCCGCTTTGGATAACCTACTTTTAATTAGTGGCAGGCAGTGTATAAAACTTCTTTGGTGAATTTAGATGCGTTTCGCGATTATTTATTTTTATCTGCCTATCTTTATTATATGTTGGTGATACGAAGTTCACCGAGATAAATGCCACCCTGTATATGAATAGGAGATATGTCTAAGTTTGTATTTGAACTGTCATTAGTTCACTTCTTACGTTAGATACGTAAGAAACTTAAGGTCTTGTAGGTACTACGTTTAGCATTATTCTGTGGTACAGGTCCCGATCTGAATATTAGGCAATCCACAATCCATAGAAATCCTACTACAAGAAAAAGGCGCGAACTCGTTATATGTTACAGAAAAACATTCATTTTTACCCAAGGAGCCCGTGGCGCAGTGGTTAGCGCGCTCGGCCTGCGATCGTTAAAGTTAAGCAACTTTCGCAATGGTCGGTCACGGGATGGGTGACCAAAAAATTATTATCAGGAGCTCCTGCGTGCTTCGGAAGGCTCTAACTGTTAGTACCGGCTGCATTTACTTTTGCAGTAGTTAATATCCGTATAACAATCCGCATTGGGCTCGTTCTCCTTATCCATCCACAATGAAGGTCTGTGCCCAAGCAGTAGGGACATTAAATGGCTGATGATGATGAAAACAAATTCATTTTTATTTACTTGAATATGGCGTTGATGTGCAAAAGTAAGGGAGCTGCGTCTGTAGATACTTTTAAGGTTTGTGTAAAAAAATAGTTTAATAATAACAAACAAATTACGCACGTAACAAAAAAAATGCCATCAAAAAGTAAGAAATAATAGTGCATCATGGTGAACCTCCTTTTTTGAAGTCGGTTAATATACTTAAACCTTGTCCTAAATGTAAAAAATACTTTCCTGAAAACCGCATCAAAATCGGTTAAGCCAAACCCGAGATAATCGCGGACAAACATACATACATGGTGTCGTTCATTGTAATAGTGTAGTGGTACGTGTACCTAACTCCATATTTTTTATTAGTAATACATTTTTTGTAGAATGATCTTCAATCAATAATAACACGAACTATTGTTGATCGAAGAGAATAGTGTCATTAACTCATATCTTTCGTAGGAATAGTGAAGTAAGTAAAACAATTTAATTACAAGGAGATAATTCACCAATTAAGAACCTCCTTTTTTTAAGTCGGTTAAAAAAGTCACGTGCACACAATGAAACAGTTAATTTCATTAAACTTACATCGTGCAAATAAAATGTTTATTCAGAAGGGGTTCAAGCTTCCTTTTTATGCCCTTTAGCAGTAATAAAGCCGAAATCTTCGACATTTATTGTTTGAAGCCGTCCATAAAATAAAACCCGTGAAGTGGCGTAATAGCCCGCCTTTTATAGGTTAATATACGATTTATTGTAAGGAGCCAGTTGAAGGCCTTGAACGGTTCGATCGCGAAAGTTAAGCAATGTTCGCAGAGGTCAAAATCTGGATGGGTGACCAAATATTTTTTTATCAATCTACGCTTAACTAACAATATAAGCTAGAATTTAAAATGTGAGTGATATTGTCTTGAATGAATTTGAAGAAATCGATGACATTATTTTGAATTCACAAATTGATGTTGTGTAGATTTTTTTTTAAGTAAGTGATGTAAGGTTTGCGGCTACGCGGCTGTCAGTTAACCATGCGTTGTGCTTTTTTTCGTTAGAAAAGTATGAGGTTTTCCTGTAAAACTGTAATAGTAATTTTTTTTTTATTTTTTTTTTCATCATTATGGTTTAAACTACTTTAAACTATCACACCTGAGTCGGAATTACATGACCAAAACAACACCCTGTATACTGGGCGCAGCCGAGAGATAACATTGTAGGCTGTGGCACTTTTTAGGTAGATAAGATCTCTTTGGTGTTTGTAATTTTCAAATCAGTCATTGAAAAGTTTATTTATAAAAAAAGATCTGATTTGACGTATTCGATGCGAGGCCCTGGGTGGGACAGGGCAGGTCTTTCCAATTAAAAAAAGCTGGTCATACTGGCAAGTGTATTAAGTAGTAAAGTGCTACAAATAAAGTGTTTTAACGAATCTATAGCTTTCAATCAGCTCCGGTAGATTACAGTTGGGAACAGGCGACATAACCAGTACCTATACCTTCGACCATGATCTACTTGTTTTCCATAGTAGCTGCTAGAGAGTTAAAACATATAGGTACTTAATGTCGATTTATAATCTAAAAAAAACAACATATTGATATGCTTTTATGTGGAGAATTCACATTATGCATTTTATCAGCATTGTTAATGCGAAATTCATATGAATAAAGAAGCTAAAACCAAATATATCACGAGTATATCTCAAATCAACAAGAAATTTTGTGTCGTAATAAAAAAGTAATCTATTATGTCAATCTTTAGATCTGGGTCCAGCAAAAAAACGAAGCGATCCATTACTCGATTTTGACGTGAAAGACGGACAAATACATCACAATCTTCACATATGTATAAACATAAATAAATCGCTACTTTTTTAGTTTTTATTGGTATATAAGAAAACGAGCAACAAAAATAAGTATTTGATGGAATTAGGCGTCACTTGGCGGAAGTCCATACATTGTAAAAAAAACAACGGATTGCCACTGTGAAAAGGACTCCCTAGACATTTTCACAAAAAAAAAGAATTGGACAAAAAAAGAAAAAAATACGGACTGGATTAGAACCAAGGTCTTCTGGTTTCAATGCCGCCCGTTTTCTAACCTGAGCTATTACGACTTTGGAATCGTTGGCGAAATTTGCCTTTGTATTCTAATGACATTGTAACAGTTTTTCGATCAGATCACAATGTCCGTCTTTCGAATTTTTGATCTGACGGTCACGTGTCCTGCCTGACGCCAGTTTAAAATTTTTTACCCATCACAAAAAAAGCACAACGCCGCTATAGAAGTTTCCACTTCAAAAGAACAACATTCACTTGGCGGAAGTCCCTAACCATTGTGAAAAATAAATATATGTTTTCTTCCGCAAATAATCACAAAACTTGCACCTTCACCGATCACACTACTCTACACGTACATCCTCAGGAGATGTTTGTCCGTATGCAATCCAGCACCGAATGACGATGATGATGTCATTGTAAAAAAATAACAACATGCAAGATGCACAGCCCGTCCGCCCGCAAAAAATGCACATGCACATCACGAAACTACCAGTGCACAATACCTGCAGCTGCAGCTGCAGATTACAAGACAGCGACACACCTTGCACCAGCACTAAAACGGATATGTACATAAGTACATGCTGAAGTACCTACAGTAAGTTGTCTATCAGCTACTAGTAAAAAGCGCGAGAGTACTGGCACTATTTGGTTCAGCTACAACTTTTTTTTCTAAATTAGAAAACTAGAATTAGTTTTTTATATTTATATAAGTACCTACACAGGATAATTTTTTTATCAGTGCACAAATTTTTATGATCGACTCAGAATCGGTAAGTGAACAACTTTCTCCTTGAAACATAGGTCGAAATATGACATTTTTTTTTTGATCTTTCATACAAATCGGACTGATCACGTGATCGAATTAGTATGGGAAGTCCAAAAATTTTTGTCGTATTTCGACCCATGTTATCCACTTATCGATTCTGAGTCGATTCTAAAAATTTGTGCACTGATAAAAAAATATCCTGACCTCTGATATGTCCGGCCATTTTGAAAAAATGGCGGTCATCTGTCATGGCAAAATGGCGCCGGGTGACGTAAGGTCAACTTGACGTTAAGAAAAGGCGCAAATAATGGTGATTGGTTAATACTGTGTCGTTTTATCGCTTCAGTGTCAAATCCCACAAACAATAAACAACTAAAACACAGATAGAAGTAGCAGAATAGAGTACAAACGTACCAAAATGTTCCATCGCCCCGAAGCCTTATAAGGCTTTGACAGATGCGGCCATTTTGTAAAACGCCTTATTAAGGCCTCGGGACAGAGTAATGTACCTATGCCAAAATTTCGTCTCATTAGGATTTGAAGATGATGTGTCTTATGGTGACCTCCAAAGTTGACGCACATTTGAGCCCTATTTATAACATTTTCCATAACATGCTGTAACACTTCCTGCGATATTATGTTCCTTTTCTTCAAAATTGTTTCCTTTTAGTGCCGCTAGATTTTGTGGCTTGTTCACATACAGCAGAGATTTCAAATAAAGAAAAGAAAGAAGTCTGGACAGGTCAGATCGGGTGAATGTAGCTCAAAAATCCAAAATGGTTACCGAATTATGTTCGAGTATATTGAAAAGGTCAACATGATGTCATAAGACTATGCTATTAAAAATACACAGTCGTTAAAGGTTTTTTATTGTTCAAAACAGCAAAAATATGAATAAGTAATTTCTATTGTTGACTTGTGACACTTGTTTGGCCTTGCATTAGCAAGTTCTGAAAGTAACCAACAACTCTGTGTCAAGATAGTTCGTACACTTGTTTTCTAACAAGTGTCGGACAGATGTCAAGTAACTTGGCATGACAAAGTGCTCACCAAAATGTTTTGTAAGTTTGTCGGTGGAGTTTTTCTTTATTCTTTTTTAAGTAAAATAAATAGGAATACTGAGAAATGGTGGAGTCTGGCGCTACTCGGAAAATATGAAAATTCAAGATTATTCTTAAATGGGGTTACTTACACTATTGGAAATTGGTTTAATTAGTGGACACCAATAATATTCAGGATCGAATAGAAGCATTTTTTAAAAAATCAGTATAGTTTTTTAATACGAAGTGATTTTGTGTTTTTTTTTGCCTAATCTGCAAAATCAGTCTCGCTCCCGCGCGCGTCGTTTTCTCATTGCTATCTTGCTTACTAATTTTTAAGATTTTTACCATGTTTATTTCGTTTTTCGAGTTCCCGAAGTTCTTTTAGGAATTTAATTTTTTTAGGAAAGGATTGAACTTAGAAACATAAAGTTTCAATACTTGTAGTATGGCGAGGGACGGGCGGGCCAAATCCCTGATTTAAGGTATTTTCAACCATGAAATTGTCCAAAGATCACTCTCACCCAGATAGCACTAAAACTATTTTTTGACCTCTGCTTGTTATCTAAACACTGTTCTTTTGAAGTATGAGGATCGTGGAGAGTGAAATTAAAGATGTTGTTTCTTTGATTGTCGTGTATTAAGAGAGAATAAAAAGTACATTACAATTTAATATATAATAACTTAGGACTACGTCACGCTCGCGAGGTCGCGTATGTCATCGACCTACATACATACGCCGATGCATATACCTAGTCACACATAAGTGCGACAAATTAAATATTAAAATTTTAAACTAATTACTTATATACTATACTACATAACCCCCTTAGAAATAAAAAAAAATATTAACAACATATTTTTTTTGTTACAAACATAAATTAATCTGACAAAAGACAAATAAAATTCTTATTAATTTCAAGATATCTTATTTTCTAATCATTTATCTATTAGTTATTAATAAACAATTTAGTATTATTTTTATGAATAATATATTCTTTTCCATTCTTTAATATTTTCACATTAGGGGAGAGATCCTCTACAACTGGATATGGACCATTATAAGTACATTCTAATTTATTTCCTGTTTGGTTTTTCAAAAGTACAAGGTCATCTTTTTTATATAGAATATGATTCATCTTACTATCATACAATGCTTTTCTTTGCAATTTGTTAACAATCAAATTTTCTCTTGCATCTGCCTGAGCTTTCTGTAATCTGTATTTTAATTCTTTGGGGTAACTATCATAATTATAAAGTGGATCAATTATATTACTTTGTAAATTACTCGGCAACATACATTTTTTCCCAAAAACTAATTCAAATGGGCTATATTTTGTCTCGGTGTGTACCGTAGTATTAAAAGAAAAACACCAGTAGGGTAACCATGTGCTCCAATTATTTTTGTTTTGGTGACACTGAATCCTAAGAAAAGCACCTAATGATTTGTGCGTATTTTCGAGAGAACCAAGAGTTTGATGGTGATAAGCTGTCGAGTGTAACTTATTAATTTTTAGCAAATTACATACTTCAGACAAGACAGAACAAATAAACTCTGTTCCTTGGTCCGTTAAAATTTCATTGGGAATACCATAACGTAAAATAAAGTTATTTACGAAGTTTTGAGCAACTGTTACAGAATCTTTCGACTGCAAAGGATAAGCTTCTACGTATTTACTTAAATTACACTGTAAAGTTAATATATACTTATTATTAAAATCATCTACATCTAGTGGGCCCATAATATCTAAGCTAATTTGTTCAAAAGCCGAAGTGGCTGTGTTGGTTATAACCATTGGTTCTTTAATTTGCCGGTTGGCATGTTTGTATATTTGACATTGTTTGCATTTCCTTACAAAATCAATGACGTCATTACTCATTCCTGGCCAGTAAAAATACTTTTTTATATTATTATACATTCTATTAATACCAGCGTGTCCACTAGTAGGAAGTAAGTGGAAATCGTTTAACACGATTCTTTTTTCTTCTGCATCTGTAACTTTCTTTATATTCTTAGTGATAAGAAATTGCGGGAAAGTTATTTTTAACTTTTTCTTTACTCGTACGAGACTTTTTATTTCTTTTAAAATATTACCACATTTAACTATTAATAATTCAGCGATATTTAACCTATGACACAAGGCTTCTAAGTCCCTCGCTAACACCTCTGGGGTCGATAACGATCGGGCACATAGATAAATCGCGGCCTTATTCGGCACGTAAACACAATAACCCGCATTCGAAAATATATTATCATTTGAATTTTCAAACTTGTATAAGTTAGGCGTTAACAATAATTCTGTAATATTCTTAGGTTTTTTGAGTACCTCTACCGCTGTAGGTTGATCAGGCCCGCAGTGAATAGAGTTATCAGTAGTGTCAGGCGAGATAAGAGTGTGATTGTTTAATTTCCTACTTTGCGCTCGAGTTAAAACTGAGACTATACTTTCTTGTAATGATTTTAAATCAGAAGACGTCATAGGTATTCGACTCAATGCGTCTGCAGCTGCATTGTCTCGACCCGGGACGTATTCTATTTCAAAATCATATTCCTCGAGATAAAGCCTAAACTTCGTAAGTCGGCTAGACGGATCTTTCGAACCAAACAAATAAATTAGTGGTTTATGGTCGGTTTTAATTAAGAATTTCCTACCATATAAATAAGGTCGAAAATGCCTCACACCCCAAACAATAGCTAAAAGTTCTAACTCAATAATAGGGTACCTAGTTTCCGCAGGCTTTAAATTACGGCTTGCGTACGCGATAACTTGACCGTTTCTATTTGATAATACGGCGCCTAAACCTGTCTTACAAGCATCTGTTTGTAATTTAAAAATATTATCCTCCGAAAAATCAGGATACTGCAATACTGGAGGGTTTATTAAGGCCAGTTTTAATTTTTGAAAAGCTGATTCACGTTCTAAATTCCATTCAAATTGTACATTTTTCTTACACAACTTGTTTAGTGGAAATACAATGTTAGCAAAATTCGGTATGAATCTTCTATAATAATTAGCGAACGCGACAAAGCGTTTTACGTCATCGCTGCTGACTGGCGTTGGATAATTTTGCAACGTTTTGATTTTATCTTCGTCAGGAAAAATGCCATTCGATGTAATCTTATGGCCCAAATAAACTATTTCAGTGCGGAGGAATTCGCATTTAAGCGGATTTAATTTTAAATTAACTTTTCTAAATCGTTCTAATACGGTTATAAGATTTTTATTATGATTTTCCATTGAATTCCCAATGATTACGCAATCGTCTAAATATATGAAAGCTTGTTTGTAATTAATACCTGACATAGCAATGGTCATTAAACGTGAAAATACACTTGGAGATGTTTTCAACCCCATGGGACAGCGCTTCATTTGATACATTTTGTTGTCAGCCGTGAATGCTGTAAGCTTACGCGACTGTTCGTCTAAAGAAATTGAATACATTTTGTCAACACTAAAAGCTGTATATTTTCTAGATTTATCATCTAAACTTAGTTGATAATAGCTTTGTGAAAGGTCTAATTTTGAAAAATAAATGCTACCCGAAAGTGAATCTAAAATATCTGTAATATTAGGCAATGGAAATTTGTCATCCTGAATGCAATTGTTTAATCGGCGATAATCAATAACTAATCTCCACTTTTTCTCGTTAGACTTATCTGCCTTTTTCGGGACGAGCAAAACAGGGCTAGACCATTCAGATGAGGTCTCCTCTATAATATCGTTGGCGAGCATTTCATCTATTTGTTTCTGAATTTCTGCTCGTTGCGCGTGCGGCAACCTATAAGGTTTGGTATACACTGGCGCGACATTATCTTTTAGAGTTATACTATGCGACATTAAATTAGTTACGCTTAATTTATCGCCAGGCAAATGAAATACATCCGCATATTTTGCGCATATATTCACTATACATTCTCGTTCCTCTTTATTTAAATCAGTCACGTTAAGTAATTTAAATAAAGTCTTAAGACGACTGGGTGTATTGTCCTCGTCTATAAAGTTACATATATCAAAACTAGACAAAGAAAAAATATTTAACTCGGAAAAATCAAGATTAATTTCTTTATTCGTTGTATTCAAAATCCTAACGGGAATACTACCCTGACTAGGTTTCGAAATTAAACCGGCAACAAAAACACCTTTTTGTAGTTCACTAGATAAAACAATACAATCCTCATTTAATGAAGTCGGTATAAACTTAATTACTTCACATCGCGGTGGTATCAAGTGTCTGTACCTACCTTTACAGTTTATGTTTACACTTACTGACTGTGAGTCATTCGTTAATTGCAAAACATTACGCTTATAGTCTATAATAGCTTGATAACGTTCTTAGAAATTATCTCCTAATATTCCGTTTGCTGAGCAAGCTAGGTTCCTAAAAACATAAAATTTTTCCTTAAAAACTACCCCGTTATATGATAAATCTAAGAAAATATATCCTATGGACTCTAATTTACCGCTCACTCCTTTAATAGTTATCTTATCAAAGTGCAATTTATTATTAAAATGTGGATCGCTCTGTAACCATTCATACTTAAGTACGCAAAGGCTGGCGCCACTGTCAACTAAAAGATCAATATTTCTATCATTTACGTTAAAAGTTACCGTACTACAATTGTTATAATTAAGAACAAAATAATCAGTTTCATCTTTAGGAACGAAAAAACTGATTTGAGACTTCGTCGTCGTAACTATCATCTTGTGGGTTCACAGTCTCGTCGTGTGTCACATGACGGACGTGGTGAGGCCCCTTTTGGCGAGGATACGCGGGCGCTCGCTGTGCACTGCCGGCGCCGGCGCCGCGTCCGCGTCCACTGCGCACGTGACTATGCTGACTATGCGATCGCAGCGGTCTCGTGCTGCCTTGTTTACTATTCCAAGTCGTATATGGTTTCAAATAACTACCACGATTATTATAATTATTCCTGTTATTGTAACTACCGCGGGAAAAATTGGAACGTTGTGGAAACGATCTGTTAAAGGACATGACATTATTATCATTGGACAATGACTGTTCGTCCTTGGCAGTTCGGATCGCTTCTGAAAGAGACTCGAACTGTCTGGAGGCGATAATAGTACTGAGCCGCGGGTTGGATAACCCATCAGCGAAACGCTTTATAGCGACCTTCTCATTGAGAGGACGTAATATGTCATATTTGGTACTATCATTATCGGCTTGCGCTATCGTTAAATTAACGAAAATTTCTTCCAATTCTGTACCGAAAGCCTCTATTAAGCCTTAAGGGCCAGACTATTTAATTCCCGTCTGAGCGTCTTAATATTATTTTTTTTATATTTCTTTAACATATAATATCCTAAGCATCCTAATATAATAACTATTAATGTTATTAATAAAATATCAGTCGTATTAAGCCCCTGGATTTTTTGCGTGGCTTGCGCATCACCTGACGCAGTTTGGGCTATTATTACCTCTTCTTTTGTATTTTTACTCCCCATTTTGCACAAAATTAAGTACTAGTGAATTTATAAAACAATAAAGTATTTATCGTATAAGGAATCGAACCTTACCGTATCTATGTAAGAGCAAAAATCTATGTAAAAAAAAAAAAGGATATTACTACATACGGCTAAGTGTAAAACTATTTTTTAAATAAAAAGGATATGTATAACAGCGTGGCCATGAAGATGATGAGCGTCGAGATTATTGCGACGAGTAGTCCTGGTTGCATTTTCTTTCTCGCGCTTGTGGGCAGCTCTTCTCCAGGACAGCACAGGAACTGGGCCGGGCTATACCCTGGACACCATCCTTGACCCGTACGCTTCTTTCTTCGAATTCGTCGTCGCTCGATCGTTTTGATATCTTCTTAATTCATAGGGCTTCTTTTGGTAGCTTCTTTAGGGTATCTTCTTTAGGGTATCTTCTTTAGGGTATCTTCTTTAGGGTATCTTCTTTAAGGTATCTTCTTAAGGGTATCTTCAAAATGCTTCTTCAATATTCTTCATAATTTTCTATAAGTTTACAGATTCGAAAATGGCAAGGGTCGCCATGAAGTATGAGGATCGTGGAGAGTGAAATTAAAGATGTTGTTTCTTTGATTGTCGTGTATTAAGAGAGAATAAAAAGTACATTACAATTTAATATATAATAACTTAGGACTACGTCACGCTCGCGAGGTCGCGTATGTCATCGACCTACATACATACGCCGATGCATATACCTAGTCACACATAAGTGCGACAAATTAAATATTAAAATTTTAAACTAATTACTTATATACTATACTACAAAGGTTCACTTTCGACTGTCATTTAGAGACATTATAACGCCCCATAGGAGTAAGTAGGTTGTTTGATTACTACTTCCCCGGACAGACTGTATACTATGTTAAATATATGTCAAACTAGTATTTGAAAAGAACCACAACCTTTTATAATCCCCATTCACAAAGTCACAATGAACGAACACAAGCTATTTCGATCCCCCATAAACATTACAAAGGCATGCCATTACCGAATGACATATAAACATTCACGTTAATTTACGTGATGAACTATGAACGCGGCCATTGTTACGTTTACGCTAACGTTCAAGTTTACGTTACAACCACCAATATTTGCCTTACGCGTCTACTGTGAAAACAACTTGTGTTTACGCATATGTTTTATGAATTAGATGTTGGGTTATAAATAGTGAATGTACAAAATAAGTAAATGGTACCTACAGGAGAAGGGGCTCGTAGCTTACCGCTTAGCGCGCTCATATGACTATTTCATTTACATTCAGAGTAAATAACTAAATTGTTAGTTTGAAAAATTTTAAGTTTGAAATTGTGATGTTATTTTGCCCATAGTTCTTAGGTTTAGCTCGATTGTTTTGTTTAATATTTAGTGCATGTTGTATTTACCTATAATTGTTTGATACATTTATCTTGTAATCTTAGCTTTAGGACTTTTTTTTTATGAATGAATGTATTCAAATGTTGGTAAAACGAAATAAATAAAATAAAAATAAACCTTTCTTCTCCGTAAAATTTTGAGGTAAGTACTTAGCTTAATATCGCTATACACCTCTAAATTTTAATTAGTACAAAGATTTTAGGGGATGAAAGGGTCCATCAATACGAAAAATGTTTACTATGGGGCCAACCACGGAATCAAGAAAAAAAGAATTCCCTAAAATTTCCTAAAATCTTTGTACTAATTAAAATTTAGTGGTGTATTAGTTAGTAAACAAATATTCATATCTATAAAGGTATTCTAAAGGGGTTAAGAAATATACACTTTGTTTCGATATGTGAAATAGTTTTTTCACACTTATGCTCTGAAATGTTAATATTATATTTGAGAAAAGAATGCAGTACGTGGCACTTTTCCGAGGTAAACATTCTAAATTTAAAAATCACTGCAGTAATGAATTTCAGTACTTACTTACTGCACTGATTTTAGTGCAGTAAGTAAGTACTGAAATTCATTACTGCAGTGATTTTCAAATTTAGAATGTTTACCTCGGAAAAGGTACTACCCAAAGATATTATTACCAACTTTTTTTCTTTATTTTTTCTTTCGTTATTCCTGTGTATAAAAACAGAAAAAGCAAAGGGACATTTGCACCATACAGCCACATTATTATTATTATTATATAGGTAATTATTATATCATAATTAGGTTAACTTTTTTTTACATACGGTGCGCACAGAGTATATTACTTCGTATTGTACCACAAGCGCTATGTACCCTTAGCACGAACATCAATCGAAAAAACAAAATGAGATTTATCATAGACAAAATATCCTTTACGAGTAATTTTGTATGGGAAATATGTACAGCGCCATCTACCACCCAGAAGCGGGTATTGAAGTTGCGCATTTTAGTAGCAAGTAGTAAGTATCAATAGGCTGTATGACCGTTCCTCTTGGCCTTACAAACCAATATTAAAAAACGGCGGAAATGATTTTCAGCGGTTGATTTGATATCAATACAGTTTATTTATATTGTGTAATAAATTATCAAAATGAGTTCTGCCAATGAAACATAATATACAGACGTACATACTCCACCAAATTTGAGAGCAGAAGCAAAATGAATAACAGAAAACTTACTGCCAGCAAAATCAAAAGAAAGATATATATGAAAACCTACGATCTGATTTGGAAAAGTGAAAAAAGGCGCATACGTTTTCGGAATCTGTGTTGTTGGCGTATTTTAATGATACCTACATCATTAAAATAATATTATTATGGGCGATTTATACATAAGTGTGCCCGGGAAATCAATAACATTTACATTTAATAATTGCCCGAACATGTGTGATATAAATTTTAATAAATATTATTTAGTTATACAGTTTTTTTTTATTTCCTCGCATTTCTTGAGAAAAGCACTATACAAGCCTTGTACGGTAAGCAAATTACCTTGCCTCGAATGATTAAAGCCCTCGCCTGCGGCTCGTGCTTCAAACCATCCTCGACAATGTAATTTCTTACTTACCTGTCCTCGGCTGTAATGTACTATAAACTGGGTCTCATATAACTTAAGCAGTAAGCTCGCTTTATAAAACCTAGACTTAATAGTAACAATGTTCTGTCCACAGAACATGGAAAGACAAAGTTTTTGCGTGTTCTGTGGTTCTGTCCAATTGAATGATGACCCTGTTTATTGAAAATGAAGTAAGTACCTATTAGCAAAAATCGACCCGTCTCACAACTAGCTCCGATGGGACTCGAACCCACGACCTTTCACTGTCCGGGCGAATGCTGTAACCACTGAGCTACAATTCGTTAACGACGCCGTAAGTCCAAGTCGGAGCTAGTTGTGAGACGGGTCGATTTTTTTCTAATACTTCATTTTCAATAGTGCCTCTTACTTTATTAATATCATACCGTTTTTTTTCATATTTCAGATTGGACCCTAACAACACTGTCGGTGCTACAACAACATTGTAAGTTATTTATAAACAATACTGTTGTCAATCAATCAATCAAAAATTGTATTCATCATGTTGATGTTGCCAAAATTAATAAGTGCTGAATTAAATATCAAATTACCTTATAGCAAGCTATAAATTATTTAGACAAAGAAACGAAAACAAAAGGTTACCTACGTATTTGTCGAATCAGTTACCTTGTTTTTCACAATAAAGAATATTTTATATTTAATATTAAGCCTCAAAAAGATCAAGGTTATGAGGTTGTGACCTTATACCTCGAATCTGATAATCTGATAAGCTTTAAAATTGCAAAATATTAGTATTCTTGGAAAATCTGTGAGGTTCACTGTTGAATAAATAAACATGTTTTGTCTCGTCGATAGTCGCGTATTTACGCCGCTTCGAAGGATACTAAATCGAAATATCTTCTTCTTATTTAGCCAATGTTTACCCACTGTTGATAGTCCGGGCAGACTGAACCAAAAAAGGGCAAATACGGGAAATAACCTTTAAAGTTCCAATAGTTTTAGGATTGTGTAGGGAGGGGTAGGTCTCCCGAGCAAACTCAATATACCTAAGTACTCTGCTCGGGCTATGAGTGTAGGCCTCCTCAAATGTAACATGTAAAAATGTAACATACCTTTTGATATATAAAAGCAAATGCAAGCCATCCTGATCGATCTTGGGCTTTCTGCGTCCAATTCTTTCGAGATCTTAGTGATGTCATCTGCCCATCTAGCCTTCTGGTGGCCAACGCTTCTGCCCCCTGATTCACGAACCGTCGTCGGAAACGGAATCGGATTCGAATTCTGAGCTTTGTCTTTGTCTATTCTATAGTGAGTGACAGAGACAGGGCGTACATTCCGCTGTCGCTGTCGGTCCGTGGTCTCCACTCTAGCACTTTCCTGCCGAATCTGACATTCCAATCGGAATATATACTTTATTACAAATACAAACTAGTGGCTCCCCTAGTAATTACCCGCATGAGTTCCTGTTCCCGTGGGAATAGTGAATATAGTATGATATACTCTATGTGGACCCTACAAGGTGGACCGACGATCTGGTCAAGGTCGCGGGAAGCCGCAGGATGCAGACAGCGCGGATCGATCGTTAGGAGATACTTGGCGGAGGCCTATGCCCAGCAGTGGGCGTCGTTCGGCTGACATGATGATGATGATGATAGTCTATGTCACTTGGTAATAATAATGTTTAAAATCGGCCCAGTTTTTGCGTTTATCCATGACAAATATACAATACTTAAATCAAACTTTTCCTCTTTTAAGTATTATTATCACTACATAGTATAAAACAAAGTCGCTTTCTCTGTCCCTATTTCCCTTTGTATGCTTAAATCTTTGAAACTACGCAACGGATTTTGATGCGTTTTTTTTTAATAGATAGAGTGATTCAAGAGGAAGGTTTATATGTACTTTTTATCCCGATATTCCCACGGGAACGGGAACCACGCGGGTGAAACCGCGGGCGGCCGCTAGTATAGTATAATATAGATTCTGAAAATTTCTAAGCCCCAGCAAAAAAGTAATTTCCTTTACGGAAATAAATAATTGGGAATTTTTTATCTGTTCCCCACTCGGCCCCATTGAATTAATTAGTCGGATATTATCCTACCTGTGAAAACCTGTAAATGGCTCCATAGTCACCTTATAATTTATTATTTAAGCTATATTGTAATATAGAGCTGTAAGTTTTCCAAATAAAATAAATAAAAAAATATTATTTTTAATTATGACGTTACATTCTGATAAAACACAAGTAATATAAGTACCTACTTACAACGAATCAATACAAAGTGATATTTATTTTTAAAATCAAACGTTGAAAATAGAACGAATTTAAACAAATCTACTACGAAACCGTGTGCGTTACCGCCGCAAAAACTTGTGCTTTAGAGAGATGAGACCTTATCAGATAATTAGTATGTCGTGAGGAGAAATTTGTTTACTAATAGCAAAATTTGTGTGAATTGTAGTTTTTGAGATATTTGACAAAAACAGTTTTTGCCAGGGTCACGTTTTAAACGTTACCCTGGCAAAAAAAGTTGTTTTAGCTCGGAATTAAATACATGAATAGATAGCTTTTGTTGCGTTGTAAATGTTAGCAAACAGCAAAAATTGTGTGTGTTATGGTTCTTGAGTTATTTGAGTTTTTGCTGGGGTAACGTTTTGAGATTTCCCATATCTCAGAAACGGTTCAACGCAGAAGTTTGAAAAAAATACCAGTAAGAGACCTGAATTTGTTTAAATTTGTTTAAACATTAGTTTTTGATTTGGTTGTCGTAAACCAACGTAATTAAATGTTTTCAAAAATCAGAAAAAACTGATTTGTAAGTAAACTATTACATTTACAACCAAACAAACAGCTACAAAAAATACCCGTGGTAGACACTTATTATGTCTAGAATTTTAGATCTTGTAACTTTACACGATTTAAAGATAAAGATAAATTTGATTAATTTTAGACTGGTCGTACTTTAGAGATCGAATACACAGTTTCCATAACATTATGGCACATGGCATACGTTAAACAAATTTAAGTAATTCATGAACATTCGTTCCTGTTAATTTTAGCTTTAAATTACAGCTATCATGAAAGATATATCAAAAACAAGATTGAGACAGCAATTCTTTAATAAGCCGACCAAATTGTAAAGGTCACTGATAAGCGACCGCACCATACGTACGGGCTATCTTCGTAAATTAGCAGCTTAGTATCCGATGTTTTGTACAGTTACGCAGAAAAACGTTAAAGGTAAAGTATTGATTCTACTAGTTTTCTATTTTATAAGTGAAAATCATGTTTATTAATAGTTGTTTTAAATAATTTAATGATTTACGATAGTTATTAGTTTAAAGGCAAATAAATAAAGGTTGGTCAGTAGTAATCTATATCTACCTAAGTAGGTAATAATCTCAGTAAGCAATTTATAGTGTGATTTATTTGTCAGTATCAATCATGTACCAATAAATACATTTATAGTAATTTGTTGTTTCTCTTTAGTCAAACCAATTGTTTTATTTTTATACCACAACGCAACGAAAACGCCACGCTAAACTTTCTTTACTTTCGCGATGCAAGTCGGTTCTCGCCTCGTTCGCCTATCGCAAATATTTACCGTTTTAAAGTCCATTGAGCGTTTTCACATTGGATTGGACGATAACGGTAACGAAACGATATCGGCACGATATCGTCGGACTGGCAGTTTGATACAATCACTACTAAATGCTTTCACACTGTGTCGTTCGTTACCGTCAACGATATTGTCTGTCGTGCCGATATCGGTATAGTATCGTGTCGGTGTCGTTATCGTCCAATGTGAAAACGCCCATTCGCTTAGATAATGTCGCCCTTTTATCGCACCGCATTGGCACGTGCCGCTTTTTGTCAAAGGTTGCCGCCGCATAAACAAAAAAAGCCGCGTGCGGCGTACACCCGCAATTGAATTGGATTTTGGGATTCGGCATTTATTAAATTATATTTTCTTAAATAATCTATGTTTATTATAAATACAGGTGGTAACGACGGTTGTGACTTGTGACAATTCAGGCGATGATGAGTAATCATAATAATCATATAAAAATGATTATTATTATTTGTAAATCACTTATTTAACTTCTTTTTATATAAAAACTAGCTTTCCGCCCGCGGCGTCGCCCGCGTGGTATACCTGACGTTATCCCGCGGGAATGTGATATTTTTCCGGGATAAAAAGTAGCCTTAGTTTCTCTCCAGGCTACAACGTATCTGTGTCTCAAATTTCAGCCAAATCCATTGAGCCGTTTTTGCGTGATTCAGTAACAAACATACAAACATCTAAACATCTAAACTTTCACATTTATAATATTAGTAGGAAGTAGGATATACAAATTTTCATTAAGATTGACTTTGGTACCCAACTTGAGTGTATTATTTTATATCTGCATTTTATAGCAAGAGCCACAATGCCGTGCTAATTTTACACAACATGTCAAGCCAAGCCATAGTCATATTTTGACACGTGGACTGGAAGGTGACTATTGCTTAACCAACCTTGTCGTGGAAGTGGCACCAAATCACAAATTATATAGACTAGTCACCAATTTGTAACCTATCACGTGTTCTACAGGACTTCCGAAGTAAACTCGCTCTCTGAAATGTCAACGCAGCCGTGCGTAATATTGTCTTGACGCGAGACGAGATGGGAACGCTCGCTCTTCCGACCCAGCCAACGAATTAGTCTGTGTCGTAAACAATGAGTCACACCAACACATCAAAATATGACTATAAAGATTACTGCGTTTAATGCGCGTACTCATGCAAGTAATAACAGTTTTGGTTTCATCGAAATCTGTCCAGGTTTTCCAAAGTTACAGCGTTGTAAAGTTTCACCAGCTTTTGTAAATTTGCTTTCCTTGCGCGCTATTGCGATGACGTCATGTCGCAGTGACATCTCCGATTGCGGCTGCTGCGGGTGATTTCCGTTCAACTGTACCTACATAGAGTCCGTCCGCAATAGCGCAATTTTCGCGCAACTGGTGCGTTTTTGGCGCTAGTTACAGAACATTTTCTTCGTTCTAAGGTTATGGTAAATGATTAGTATTTGATTTCGACCGCGCGCAGCTGCACTCTAAAACTGTCACCTACTGTCCATTCCACTTATCTGACGAGCACTCTAGGAACAGTTTTTACGGGAAAATGTTTTTTAACAATTTTCCACGCAATTTTTCCATATATATTTCTTACCGTTAAATTAAACTTCCCCCTGGAATACGGCAGACATTTTAAAACTAAAATCGGCCCAGCCATTCTTTAGTTTTTGCGGAACTAACGTACATTTTATATTTAAAGATAATCTGACCAGCGAACTTTTGTACGTAACTGTACTAACAAAATAACCATAACATCCCGTTCATTTAAGATGGTTACGCTTATGTATGGCGCGGTCGCTTTTACGTGACCTCTGCAATTTGGGCGGGTTAATAGAGAATTGTTGTCATGTTCTTGTTTTTGATATATCTTTCATGATAGCTGTAATTGAAAGCTAAAATTAACAGGAACGAATGTTCATGAATTACTTAAATTTGTTTAATGTATGCCATGTGCCTTAATGTTATGGAAACTGTGTATTCGATCTCTGAAGTACGACCAGTCTAAAATTTATCAAATTTATCTTTATCTTTAAATCGTGTATAGTTACAAGATCTAAAATTCTAGACATAATAAGTGTCTACCACGGGTATTTTTTGCAGCTGTTTGTTTGGTTTTAAATATAATAGTTTACTTACAAATCAGTTTTTTCTGATTTTCGAAAACATTTAATTACGTTGGTTTACGACAACCAAATCCAAAACTAATGTTTAAACAAATTTAAAGAAATTTAGGTCTCTTACTGGTATTTTTTTCAAACTTCTGCGTTGAACCGTTTCTGAGATATGGGAAATCTCAAAACGTTACCCCAGCAAAAACTCAAATAACTCAAGAACCATAACACACACAATTTTTGCTGTTTGCTAACATTTACAACGCAACAAAAGCTATCTATTCATGTATTTAGTTCCGAGCTAAAACAACTTTTTTTGCCAGGGTAACGTTTAAAACGTGACCCTGGCAAAAACTGTTTTTGTCAAATATCTCAAAAACTACAATTCACACAAATTTTGCTATTAGTAAACAAATTTCTCCTCACGACACACTAATTATCTGATAAGGTCTCATCTCTCTAAAGCACAAGTTTTTGCGGCGGTAACGCACACTACGAAACCAGTTAAGTCAGTGTTTTTTTAAATCTTCCAACAAGATGATTATTTAATAAAATAAATGAAATGCCAAGAGAGGTCAAGCTTATTTGTGAATCAATAGAGAATGGCTATTGGTCAACATCATTTAAGGGCAGGATCTTCGAAATTATCGAATTTAACCTATTTTGATTCAAAAATAAACAATCAAATATTCTTTATTTTGAGCAGATAAAATATATGTTGAAGTTTCATAAACAATCTTGATTATTTTGTGGCTAGAAACACGATATTGGTATCTTCACTCGACTATAAAAAAAAATCAAAAACAAAAAAATATCATAATTTTTATATTTTTTGGATTTTATACTTATATTATTAATCTCTAATTCACGAATCATTATAGAAAAATAGGTAAAGACATTTAAGTATAAGACTCTTTCGAAAAGTGATTTTATGCTCAAAATAACAACAAAAACATAGAAAAAATTAAAATGTGAGGTTATTTTCATTAGGTACTCTTCACACATAAAGAAAAAGACAAAGATCTTGCTTTGTCTTTTGAGCCATAAGGGCATGATCTTCCAAAAACCAGAGTTTTCTCTCTTACACTACTTGCGCCTGTTATGGAAACTTAGGACGAGAAGGGAGTAGGTATAGTGCGACAAGCATTTAATCTGTTCCGGTGACAATCTTGGGAACTACAACATTTATTATACGACAGTCCATTTTGACAGCTAATTTTGTACTGCAGGTGGCTCCTCTGTAACAGACAGGAATGTGGGACTTTAAAAAGACTTGACAAAATTTGAATTGACACTTTTCGATAATCTACGGCAACCACAACATCCGCATTTTTGAGAAGTGTATATTAAATTATTTTTAGTTTTTTGCATTTTCACAATTAGATTAAAAAAGAAATTTTAGAAAATATATTCATCCCCCAAACAGTTCTGATGAAAATAAAGTTTTCAAAAAATATGAACCGAACAAAATCATTTCATGTGAAAAATTAGAGCTTGATTCAGTATTTTATCAGAAAAAAGTTTAAAAAAACAAAACAACCAGGTCAATTTCTATATATTGCAGTGCAGATATCCTCATACATCTTTGTATTTATATTTCTTCTGTGGGTGTGTATGTAACTGAACTGCTGCTAAACGGCTGGACCGATTATAATGAAATTTTTTGTGTCTTCGGGTGGATTTGAGAATGGTTTAGATTTACAATTGTACCCGGATTTTAATAGTTTAAAGAAACCCGTTTTAACCGTGGTCAATTTTAGTAAATTACGGGCTGCATGGCCCTTAAGGAAACTCAAAGGTTTGCATTATTACGGGCCAACAATAAAATAAACATTAAATTTTACCCACTTTACATTAAAATAATGATGTGTAACTATTGAGGTCATCTGTTGATGATGTTCCCTTTAATTGTGTATTTGCTCACGTAAACACGGCACCAATTTGTTAAATTATTTATTTTTATACCATTTACAAGTGGACGTACTTGTCTCCTTCATTTAGGTGTGCATATTTGCACATAATTATTTCAATGTATGACGACCGTGGCCGAGTGGTGCACGCACCGGTTTTTAAAGTGCCGCTATCTATAGAGGTACCGGGTTCGATTCCCGGTCGGGTAAATATTGAAACGAACTTGCCAATATTTCCTCGGGTCTGCGTGTATTGGTTATACCCGTCGTTGTTTCAGATTTCCGTATTAATAGTGCTCAAGCTACTACAAATGTTTGTGATGGTGTCCAATAGTCATTTATTTCTTCTTCTTCTTCATCGATGCACTCTTGGCAGAGCGGTCGTGGTCGTCATGTAGTCGTGGAAGTGGAGGGGGCAGATACAGCACGCCGCACGATGCCTCGCCATTTTTCTCTGCTCGAAGTCATCCTACTGCACTCGTTTATTAAGGCGCTACTCGGAAAAATATGGACTTTTTGATTTAAAACTATGACGGTTACAGTTGTTACAAATCTGGTAATAAGATATATATATTTCTTCATACCTTTATCTAGAATCGTATAGTTTCAAAAACACGATTTTATGATTTTGCCTCGACACTTTTTATTTTCGAAAAGACCTCTAAAAAATGCGAAAAGTGAAGATTATTCTTAAATGGGGTTACTTACACTATTGGAAATTAGTTTAATTAGTGGACACCAATAATATTGAGGATCGTATAGAAGCGTTTTTTTTAAATCGCTGTAGTTTTTTAATACGAAGTCATTTTGTGTTTTTTTTGCCTAATCTGCAAAATCGGTCTCGCTCCCGCGCGCGTCGTTTTCTCATTGCTATCTCGCTTCAGCACATTTTTTCCGAGTATCGCCTTAACAATCACTTTGGCATATTTTAAAAGGCCTTATGTTCAATGAAATGATACTGTCTTTAATTTGATTACTTACATTACCTATAGGTACTGCGCTTATCCTGCCTAGCTTGGGAAAATACATTTTTGCTCGCCTTGGGTCGATCCCTTGAAACCGTTGCTTAACCACTTTCCAAACGTAAACATTGACCAACCTAATTTTTTTATGAGAGATTTTCAAATTCTGTCGTCTAGACCTTGTTACTTTACGACAGTTACATAAACTTAGTTGTTTTATCAGTCGAATGCCACTTGTCTAAGCGTTTTAACAACTTTTCCTGTACTTTTAGGTTAAAAAACTATGCACATACGTTCGGATTTTCTGTTGTAGGTAATTTTTCAGTAAGTAAGTATTCTCAGGTTTAAAAAAACTATGTAAGTAGGTAAGTACTTAAGTTCGGATGTTCGGAATCATATCCCTGTCACGTCTAAAGACCAAATAACGACGTGACTCTCCCGACTGGCGTGTGACACCCGATCCGTCTGCGCTGGCCCTAAGAACGTGACCGCTTTAACTAATGCTGAGTGTGCTGTGTTCAGACGGGACCGGTCTTGTTAGCCATACAGAGACAATACAACCAAATAGGTAGGTAGACTTCAATGAACATATAAAAAAACAACGGGATGCACTCCGGGAGTGCCTGCAGAAGAGAAAAGGGTTACCTACAAGACTTTTTCCCAAAAAAAAAGGAATTTGACAAAAAAAAAAAAACTGACTGGATTTGAACCGAGGTCTTCTGGCGTCAATGCCGCCCGTTTTCTAACATCTATTACAACTTTGGAAACGGTGGCGAAATTTGCCTTCGTATTCTAATGACATTGTAACAGTTTATCGATCAGGGTGCCTACCATCAACTTTAAGACAGCGATTCAAAAATAGCGCGATGCAGAATAGGTTCCTAAAATGAATTGCTTTCTTTCGTACCATGACCTTCTAAAAACTGGATCGCAAATGAATTGCTAAATGTGAATGACCGAACGATTTGTGTCCTTATTTCTTCTACCCGTCTCTTTCACTCGATTCTGTCATGCCCGGAAAGTGAAAGGGACGGGTATAACATGCAGGTGTCATGTTAGCTTGGCCGAGTTATAAGTCAAATAAGAGTTGATAACAGCTCAGCGGCTGTGAAACGTCATTAAATGATCACTGAATCGCTGTCATTGATATTAAGCTGTCGTGGTACGAATAAGCGAAGCAGATCAGTTTAGGTCCTAAACAAAACCGCAATTAGAGTTGATGGTAGGCACCCAGGTCACGTGTCCGTCTTACGAATTTTCGATCTGATGGTCACGTGTCCTGCCGCGAGTTTAACATTTTTTACCCATCACAAAAAGTGCACAACGCCGTTTATGAAGTTTTCACTTCAAAAAAACGCTGAAAGAGGTAACGTAAGAAGTTAACTAGTTTAATTTCTGGCGTTCCTTTAAGCCAAATTGTATATGAAGGCTCTTCAGGAGATTTACTGAACGGATTTCCCTGCTAAAGTGTAGGACATCAGGCAGTCATATCATAAAACATTCAGAGATGTACGAACCTGGATTCCCCGAGCCACTACAACTTCATCCTTAATGTACTTCCTAGTCATTACTATTCTATCTGTCGTTTTCCTACCTCCATTGTATTATTATCTTTACTATACTTCTCACCCATTCGTCTAGAGCATAACTATAAAGTTACTAAAAGTTTTTTTATTTCTTTTTGCCCGCGGCTTCGCCCGAGTGGACTACACGACGTAGAATCGCGGAAATGTGATATTTTTCCGGGATAAAAAGTAGCCCATGTTCCTCTTCAGGCTAAAAAGTATCTGTGTCCCAAATTTCCGCCAAATCCGTTCAGCCGTTTTGGCGGGATTGAGTAACAAACATCCAAACTTTCATATTTATATTTTTAACGCCCGAATTCTCGTACGCAAATCATCTTTGGGAGCGTCTCAAACATCATGGCATCTCTTTCATACGTTTGACATTTAAAGTGACAGGGCGATGTTTGAGACGCTCCCAAAGGTAAGTAGCGTACGACTATTTGGGCATAAGTAGGATATATGTAAGACCACTTTACGGATTTCAATAGATATTATCCTAGTTGTAACTGAAACTATTTTTACGTGTAACAATAACTTAAAATATGCATCTAATTATATACATTTTATATGTGTTTCAAATAAGATAAATATATGACAAATAATTGTACATATATGTTGTATAATGGCTTAGAACTACGTAGGACAAGATTTTGCGAAATTCAGTCTCTGCATAGACTTTAAAGGAAACAAAGACACTGGCAGGTTCTACTATCTACATTCGAACTTTTTCAGTGTGGTAATTCGTATATCGAACATTTTGTTTGTGGTTTCTATTGAAAAGTTAGAACGTTTCAAGCAAACTTAACTGTCTCAAATGTCAACAAATAAATTTTGACAGCTAAGTTCGTATACGAACATCGATTGGTGTACCACTCGTAGCGTTCGACTGCTTTTCGATCGAACTTATTCGATTGTGAAATTCTGAAAATACACAAACTGTGTTATATTTGAATTTCGAGCTTAGAAAAGTGAACTTCTTTTTGTCATTCCATTATTAAAACACAATATTTTCTGTTTGTGTAAACGCAACACGCCTTCGGTTGAATTTCGGTGAAACAAGCACGTTTTTGCCGAAAGGTCCCAGATAGTTTTCCGACCGATGTCGTCGTATTTAAATTTGTTTGCACAAAGTTTGGTGATTCAACGAAACCTTTTTAGGGTTAATTCGGAGGTGAAACTGATAAAACTGTTAACTAAACGGTTTATTTAACCCTGCGGATGCGTGTTGAATTCAAAACAAATTATGTAGCAAATAAAATTGGCATTTTTTAGCTTTATTTTACACTATGAACCATTTCAAGAATGTAACTGCGCAGGTAAGAGTAATTGTAGTAATTTTTTGTTGCAAATACTTAAGGTCTTTGGGCATATCTCCAGAAACGAGGAATCGATGGAGAGGCACGTAGTACAAGGCTACACAAAGGGAAAAATACCACGAGGCCGCTCTCCGACTCGTTGGATCGACCTCATTAAAAAAACTACGCATACGGAGTCGACCGCGTACATTGTTTTCGCAACGCTGAAAGTCGACCATAATGTATAGACACCACGCATCATGCAGCCGCCCTGGGAGAGATTGGCGAAAGCGAGCCGCAACCCTGTCTATCGACAGCCACGACCGCTCTGTCAAGAAGACTCGTTGAAACTGAGGGGTTTAGTTGGTACTTAGTGGTGCCTACTCTCAACCGCCCCATCTGGTCAGCAACCCCTGAGTGGGTAACCTTATGGTGAGATAGAAAAGAGACTCTCTCCTTCTTGAGCTATAGCTCGTCAGGGGGCAGGGCAGGGGTTAGAACGGCCCAGCCCTGACGCGAAGCCTATTGGGCTTAGCGGGAGGACAGGCCTGTGTCTAACCGAGTCCGTGACCGGTATACGAAAAAGCTGTATTTGCCCTTTCTATATTTTGTTTAAGCAAAAAAAAAATAGGTAGATCAGTTTTGCTGTCCATTTGTTTGTCTGCCAACCAAAACTTACTTAATAATGAAAATTAAAAACAATTGTTCAGTGAGTCAAATCCTACGGCGCGGAAAACCTTGATGTAACAAGAAGAACCGGCAAAAAACTTGTCACAGGCTGTTTTTGTCTCAGTCTTGATACCGACGTAAATATTCACCACATGTGATTTTCCTGGGGATTTATACCTTCCCCCACTACCCCAGTCTCAGTCAACGTTCATTATGTACATACATACAATTACTATAACTTTGACAAGAAAAGCGCATAAATTCCAAACAATATCTCTTTAACTCTTCTAAAAACCAAAATGAAAAAAGGGTTATCCAAAACGTTCTTTTTTTAGCCCGAAAGAATAAACAACCGCCTACCTTTGTTTACAATACGAAGTACCGTAAAATCTGTCCTTTTTAAAAGTCAGCTACTTTTAGTCCGGGAGCAAACAGTCCGGGCCGACAAACAATTGTTCTGAATCCAGAACAATTGTGCAAACGGAATAACTGCTGACCGATGATAACCGTGATACGGGAAATAAAGCGTCCGAATTTATGGATATTGCTTATTAAGTTCGGAAAGTATTTGAAAAGGCCTCGATGAAAAAGGGGTTAAGTTAGTTCCATTGTCTGCTAAAATCTTAAGAGAATCTGTAGAAATAATAAAATAGAGACAAAGAGTTTTCTTAAACCTCGTCAGACAGGAACCCTTTCTTTTATATTACAAAGAATATCTAAACGCCTTCATTCTAAAACTACTACTTAGGTAAGTATAAAACAGATTTTCGCAAAAGTTGAAAAATGCCTTTGCTTGAACTTTGAGTGAGTACCTAAGTATAAAATTTGCATAAACGATGTTGAAAACAATAATATTATATGACTTGGTATTTTTTTTTTTTTTTTTTTTTTTTTTTTATTGTAGGCTTGCAAAACTGGTTACAATCTTTAAGGTAGCTTATATAAACTTAAAATAATAACATGCTAGAATGCAACCTACTCGATGCAAGCACAGCATGCAATGAATAATTTAAACATAATTATTCTGAATACCCCAGTCCAGAGAAACCGATTTTAACAAATTATTAATTAAAATAAAATACTTAATTAAAAGGAGGTAGATAGAGGTAGATATTTTCCTTTTTTACATTTGATCAAACTAAAAACAAAAACACAGGTAAGTACCAAAAAAAACAACAATAATAAGAGTAATTAAAGAATTGACTTGAGACAGTGTTTAGCTGAGACTATTGACCCATTGAATATATCAAAAGCTGATCGTATGAAATTGTAGTAGGTACACATGCGGTATAACGGAGAGTGTTGACCAAGGCAAGTCTTGCGTGGTGGCAATGTAAAGTTTTTCCTGTTTTGCACGCGACTACCAATTCGTGGAATCGTAAAATTAATTTTCTCTAAAATATCTGATGAGTTTAAATGACCATGAAGCAATTTGAATAGAAACATAATATCTGAAGCTTTTCTGCGAATGTGAAGTGGGGTAAGTTGATAATGAATAATTCGGGACTCGTACGATAGAAGCTCACGACACTTAAAATCTGAAAAGGACAGGTGATACAAAAATCGCTTCTGTACAAGTTCCAATCGGTTAGAGTGCACCTGGTAGCTTGGATTCCACACCGGACTACAGTACTCAAGGATACTCCGCACTATGCTGTTAAATATAAGAATAGTGAGTTTTGGATCCCGCAGTATCTTCATCTGCCGTGTTATAAAACCTGACAGCTTCGATGCTTTTTTTACTATAGCATCCACATGGAACCTGAAACTCAAAGAACTGTCTACAAATACTCCTAAATCACGAATGTTTGAAACTTCTGTCAAGGGATTGTTTTCGATATAATATGTAGCACTTGATGGATTTAACTTTTTGCTGAATTTTATGTGATGACACTTCTTGATATTTAACGCCATTCTATTTTTATTGCACCATTCATGTATGCCGTTTAAATCAGACTGCAAGGCTTCAATATCATTTTGGCATTTAATAGTTCGATAAAGTTTCAGGTCGTCAGCATACATTTTATAATTTGATTTAATATAACGTGAAATGTCATTGATAAAAATAAGGAAAAATAGAGGGCCTAAGTGAGATCCTTGTGGTACCCCTGATGGCACACTTCTTATTATCGACTTGTAACCGTATAATGCCACCAACTGTGAACGGTTTCTTAAATATGACTCACACCACCTCAAAAGTGACCCATGTATCCCAACCCTTGCCAGTTTGTCAATCAAAATATCGTGATCTACGAGATCGAAGGCTTTGCGGAAGTCTGTGTATATAGCATGAACTTCACCCCGCATATCCAATACCTCATATATTTCATTTACGTAGGCAACTAAATTAGAGACAGTGGACCTACATGGCTGAAACCCATGTTGATTAGTATCTATGAGACTCTTAACATGTTCGTAAATAAACATTTGTACAAACGACTCGAGAATCTTGCCTGCTGTAGATAATATGGAAATTGGCCTGTAATTACTAGCGTCACACACGTCACCATCTTTGTGAATGGGGGTAAGATGCGCCGTTTTCCAGCACGTGGGAGACATTCCTGACTTCAGCGAAGTGTTATAAATTACGCACAAAGGTTTACACAGGTTTTTAGCACAATTTCTAAAAAACAATGGCGGAAGCAAATCAGGCCCAGCACCCTTGCTGCAGTCCAGTGAGGACAGATATTTTAATATTTCTTCTTCAGATACGGAGACATTACTCAGAGGAATGATATTTTCGACAGTATTTACATTATCATTGCCAACAGGTGGTCCCGACGAATTAGACAAATCGTAAACGGTCTGAAAGTATGTTGAAAATAAGTCGCAAATTTGCTGACCGCCACTAGCTGTTACATCATCCCAGAATAATTCGTTAGGAACCGAGGCATGATTTGACTTTTTACCCTTAATGAATTGCCAAAAATATTTAGGTCTGTGTCGTAAATGGTCCTTAGCACGTTCTTTAAATTTAGAATAGCACCCCCTAATCAAAGCATCGCAACGACTTCGTAAAATTCCAAAAGTATGCTTGTCTAAGGGATTATTATGTTTTTTGTACCTGGAATGATACAAGGCTTTTTCTTTTAACGCTTTTATGAGGGATCTGCTAAACCAAACCGGGTACTTAGCATCGCGATTTGCTTGGTTAGGGGTAAATTTATAAACTATGGGCATAATGGTGTCATAAAATCTGTTAACCATGTCATCTACATCCACACTATTGTCAAAAATCTCATTCCAATTTAATAAAGCCAGTTTATTGTTAATATTTTCGTAATCACTAGACCTGAAATTGAGTGTGAGTGACCGTTTAGGCTTAAGCCACTTTTGACTTGACAACGAGACATCAATTATTAAAGGGGGATGATGCAAGTCCTCCTTCTCAATCAGAAGTTTATCAGTTGAGTCAACAGAATTAACAACCAACCTCGCTGGATTACTAAAAAATACTAAATCGAGCGTACGCGAATTTTTATTTTTTATATGATTAAACTGATACAGTCCGTTAAAAGAAGTACTATCTACGAGAAGATTCTCCAAACTTCCATTTGTTGGTAAAGGAGATACGTAATGATGTCCTGAATCCTTTTCCGTAACCCAGACTATATCACCCAGATTAAAATCGCCCAAAATCAGTGTAGTAGATAATTGGGGCTTATGGCTTTGGATGTTTTTTGTAAGATTGTCGAGATATTCCCCAAGATAAGAGTCCGTAGCTGGAGAGGGAACGTAAACTGCGCACAAGTGTAAATCGTGTCCATTAGAACTTTTGATCGAGACCCAAATTTCCTCACAAACTGACTCCCATTTTTTTTGTCTAAAAGCTTTGTATTTTTTAAGAATAGCCACAACGACACCCCCACCGTCTTTTTTACTCTTGTGTGAACAAGTAGTGTGTCGATCTCTCCGAAAAACGTCGTACCTGTCATCGAAAAGTTCCCGATCAAAAACCGTATCATTAAGCCAAGACTCAGTCACCACTATCACATCATAATTGTTAGTCAGCGTTGATATGTAAAATAAATCAGTTTTGGTCCTTAAGCCTCTGGCGTTTTGGTAATAAATATGGAGATTGAATTTAGATGTTTATAACAGTGGAACATGCGCTGAAAGAAAATAAGATATAACTTATTTGAATAACTGACACAATTACAAGGTTTTCAGAAACTCTAGATTTTTTACAAGTATGGCAGGGTTATTCTGGTTTTTTCTTACAAATATGCGTCCGTTTCTAATCCACACGAACTCGTAGTTTTTCTCTTTGGCAACATTCCTGGCAGCAGCGTGAAGTTGTTTGTTTGATGGGGATAAGTGCTCGGAAACGTAAATAGGTTTGGTAGAAGCTATACCAAGATGTGCAGCGTTCAGCTTCTTATCCTTGTTCCGCTTGTTATATTCCTTAACTGCAGCCAAAACACCATCGCGAACTCGTGTACTTGAAAGCTTAACGATTATGTTTCTGGGACGGTCTGATCCTTCGTTTAACTTTGCCACTCGATGAAGAGATAAGATGTCGGAGTCGCGAATTTGGAGTGAAATTGTTTTTAAAAGTTGTTGAAATGACGTTAATAAATTCTCATTCTTGAACTCAGGAACACATTGAAGTTCTATATTTGTTTCTCTTGATTGTTGTTCGATTTGTGATATCTTTGTTGTTAGATCCGTTAATTGTGAACGAAGTGACGCATTATCCTTAAGTAATTCAATGACTTTGGCGTTAGTTTTTTCGTTGAATTTGGTCTGTTCATCCTGACATTCAGACAAAAAGCGCAGAGATCCGATTGCCTCATCCAAATCAGTTCGCACTGACGATATTTTAGTGCCAAGATCCGCCACCTCTTTTTGCATTTTGGATAACATGGAATTTGATTTGTCAAGGCTAGTCTGTTGCGATTCAAATTGTTTGTTCATTTCGGAACGTAATTTCCGAATTTCTTCCAGTATAGCATCAGAGTTCCCTTGGTGTGATGATCGAAACGCAGAGTGTTCAGCAGTTATCTTGCTAATATGTTTCAAAGTCCCTGTTGCATTTCCTGGACGTGCTGGAGAGTTGTCGTCATTTTTGCGTCGAGTAATATTACTGCAAGAGGGACATTTCAGCTTTGATAATTGCTTTTTGTCCATTTCAGAAATATTTTCTTCGTTAACGTTGAGACATGCCAAGCAATACAAACAAGTTGGTATAATATTTTTCACACTTTCAAAGTTTGCTAATGCATTTCCAGATTTTCTATTTTCATTACTTCCTGATCCCCTTAATCAATTTTGATGAAGTTTCATCATCATCAGCTAATTAATGTCCCTACTGCTCGGCACTGGCCTTCATTATGGATGGATAAGGAGAATGGGCCATGACCCCCCACGCGGGCCCAATCGGGTTGGTGGGTATTAACGACTGCAAATGCAGCCGGGACCAGCGGCTTAACGTGCCTTCCGAAGCACGGAGATCGCGATGAAAAGTTTTTGGGTACCCATCCCGTGACCGACCACTGCGAAAGTTGCTTCACCTCTACGATCGCAACTCCAAGGGTCCCTTCATTATAATAAATTCATAAAGTTTCGTACCTAGATAGGTATGATGCCTTTGAAAATTAATTAAATGACGAAATTATAACGCCTCATAATTAAGGCGATACTCGGAAAAATTATGCTAAAGCGAGATAGCAATAAGAAAACAACTCGCGCGGGAGCGAGACCGATTTTGCCGATTACGCAAAAAAAAACACAAAATCACTTCGTATTCAAAAACTATAGCGATTTTTAAAAAATGCGATCACGGTGTCCACTAATAAAATCAATTTTCAATAGTATATGTATCCCCATTTAAGAATAATCTTGATATTTCTTATTTGTTTGAGGTATTGTCGAAAATAAAAAGTGTCGAGCCAAAATCATAAAATCGTGTTTCTGAAACTATACGATTCTAGATAAAGGTATGAAGAAATATATATCTTTTTACCAGATTTATAACAACTCTAACCGTCCTATAGTTTTATATCAAAGAGTCCATACTTTTTCCGAGTAACGCCTTAAAATGTATTATGTTATTTATCATTTCATTCGTATATTTTTGCATAATAAGTTATCTCTATCAGCTATGATAAATTATACCAATATCCTAATATTAAATTATTCCCTTTCTGAACTATGTGTAGGTATTTCTACTCAATGAATATATCATTTTGATAAAAAACGATTAAAAATGTTGCTTTCTAAATCTCTATTTCATATAGTAGGACCACAAATATATAGACTGTGGTAGGACTTATAACACAAAGTCGCTTACCGTCTTTACCTATGTTTAGATTTCCTAGCGTTTAAAACATCTCCATTGACGCTCCTTTTGAAAACAAAATGGAGTCTTCGCGCGGCAAAAATTAACAATTGACGATTCCAATTAATGTACCAAAGTTTACATTCAATTAATGAACTTTTGTTTGTACCATGATTACTAATTACAGAGGTCTGGTCCCCGAAGACATGCAAATAACTCGAATAGAACTCGCAGTAAATTAAATGAAAATTAATTCTCGAATTAAAATGGTTCCGTTCTAATTGGCAGTAGACCAAGAAGTTTGTTCTTAAAAAAAACTCTTGTCAATCAAAAAAAGTTTGTCGGTTTCATGACGGAGCAACTTTTTTTGCGTTACCGGCGGTAATTAAGCGATCCGGTAGTTAAAGTTTATTTTTCAAATTAATTACAAAATGTGGTAATGTAGTTTTGTATCTAATGACAAAACTGTTCGATGAAGTTTATGTAAAAACTAAGTGGACCCGGTAAACTTCGTATCATCTACATCTGATTAAAAAAAGTTGACACCAGTGAAGTTATAAACTCTGCTTAGGTACCACAAATGTCACGCACGTCATATTAAAAGTAATTAAAAGCGGCTAAAACGTCAGTGACTATTACATATTTCATAGGAAGCGGCCATCAGTTTTGTTAGCACTTCTCGGTTAGGTATACGATTTTCCATACAATCCCGCAGGATTGTGATATTTTTCCGGGATAAAAAGTAGCCGAAGTATGTCAATTTCCAGCCCCAAACTATCCTCATACCAAAAATCACGTCGCTCCGTTTTGACGTAAAAGACGGACAAACAAACAAACTCACTTTCACCCGCTTTGTATCTATTTTTCAATTTCTCTGTTCCTTTCTATCTTGCACAATCAATATTATCATCATCATTTCAGCGGTACGACGCCCACTGCTGGGTATAGGCCACCCCCCAAGGATCTCCACAACGGTCGGTCCTGAGCTGCCCGTATCAGCGGCTTCCCGCGACCTTGACCAGATCGTCGGTCCACCTTGTAGGGGGCCAACCACAGAACATATATCTTGGTGCTTACATAAAACACCCAGACACATATCACACCAAAATGTTCCTCACAAAAAATCGGTCCCTGTCTCATCTGGCATAAGCCGGTCCCAGCAATCTATGCATTTTCCCATTACTGTAAAACAATTTATTAAAGCGCTACACGACTGAAGCGATATAGCAATGAGAAAACGACGCGCGCGGAAGCGAGACCGATTTTGCAAATAAGGCAAAAAAAAAACACGAAATCACTTCGTAGTAAAAAGCTAGAGCAATTTAAAAAAAATGGTCTTTACTATCCTGAATATTATTTATGTCTACTAATTGAACCAATTTCCAATAGTATATGTAGGTATTTGAGAACATTTTTAACTATTTATCCGATATCATATTAAGTATTCCATGACAAAGCTTCTTGAGCATGGGCTTAGATAAAATTAGTGTGTCTATGAGAAATTTAAATTGAAAAGAAACTTGAGTAAATTTCAAAACAATATCCGATTCGCTGTACCAAAGCTTTAAAGCATTATTATCTGTGATTGTATCAATATTTAAAGTAATTTTATCTAAAAAGCGTAGGTAGTTATTTAAAAAAGCTCAAGCTTTTTAATAGAATGAGAGATAAAAATCCAAAGCTTCATTGTGTCCACACTCAAAGTAATTTTTTCTAAAATGCGTAGGTAGTTCTTTGGAAAAGCTCGAAATATAATGAAAGATAAAAATGTCCGTTCTGTGTTTCTTTATTGACATGTGCCATTCAATGCCAATGATATTTACATTTCATAAATGTTTTTATTTCTTTCATAAAATGAGTACGGTGTTGGTCCTTTTAAAAACAGATATTAGGTACCTAATGCTGTTAGTACTCTGTTTTGCTAAGGCTGAGCTATTTTGGCAAGTTAGCTGAGCTGTATAGCCGGCGTTAATTTCATCAATGTGAAGATAAGGTTGTGAGACGGGTCGATTTTTTCTAAATACTTACTTCATTTTCCATTTTTCAACCATAAAAATTGCATTGTGATTTGTGAATGCAAAAAAGTAAAAATTTAAATAACTTGCCATAGTAATTTCTTCTTAAGCGATTGTCTAATATCTGGAAAGGTATTTCTTTCGCGTGTGGAGTAATATCTTCACATTGATGAAATTAACGCTGGCTATACAGCGTGTGAGAAGTATAATTGATAAATTCGACGCTTATCGTAACGTCCGTAGCTCAGTGGTTAGAGCAGTCGCCCGGATAGCGAAAGGTCGTGGGTTCGAGTCCCATCGGAGCTGGTTGTAGTAGGTACTTACTAAGATTTTAGGGGATGATAGTGGCCATCAATACGAACAATTACTAATTCCCAAATTTAACCGCCTCTGTGGTTTAGTGGTTCACACCACCGATTTCAGACCAAGAGGTCGCGGGTTCGATTCCCAGTGGGGGTACATATTACATTCGGTTTGGTTGGTGGTAGGACTTGTTCTTAGTCCGCCTGGCTAGCTACCTCCATCTTATCTAAGTCTGACGCCATAACAATAAAGTTTATAACATTATTGTGTTCCGGCAGTTAGAGATAAGATAGCCAGTTCCTCAGTGATTGAGGATTCCGGGAGTAGTGCGCTTCCACCTTCAGCCTTATCACCACTTAACATCAGGTGTGATGAAGGAAAACAAATGCCAAACCATTCAACCAAACGGAAGTATGACAACTATTTAAAACAAAATAATAAACTGTTTTTCTATATTACTTACATAAAATTAAATCAGTGGCTTATTTATCACTTTTAGAAAAACATTTATATTTTATGCTCACATTTTCACTCAATAATTAAGGAGGTTGTTTTAAAAAAGTCTTTGAGGTGAAAAGGTAGGTACAAAATTTTTTTTTACGAATCTTTCTAAATGAGCTTATTTTCTTCGCATCGTCCTAACATAAACAGACTGAGCCGGCTTTTAAATGATACACACCGGTCTTTTGAAGGTTATTTTTATAACATTTTAACATCCATTATGCCATATTGTTGCCAGTTTAAAAAAGATTTTGTAGATAATAGCAGCTCTGTCACTTAAGTGTTACAACTTGGCCACTTTGTTCATTGTTACGTTACGTCATCATACATTTAAGCTTTATCGTTTTATTTATGACATTGAGTTCAATTTTATGTTTAGATTATGTGAAAATAATTAAAGCATACAAAATTTAGGTACTTCTATATTTAACATAAAATATGTAGGTATTTGCAATATTTTTGATATAATTGACATATCAATAATCTAGAGTTTGTACAATAGAAACACAGACACGTAACAGGATCATATCTGCAGATAAATGCATTCTCTGCCTGCACACGATACAAGATACAAGTATTGCATATTATGCAAGTGTCGCACGTGTGCAGAATTGTAGTTTACACTTTGTTGTTACAACTGAGATCTTAATAAGTTTTTCCTTTATTAAATACTTGCAGGTTCGTTTCATTTGAATAAATAGAACTAATAATGTTATTTGGGGCATTTTACAAGACAATGTCTAGCTTCACACTCAGCAGTTTTGGTAACTACTAAACAGTTGATCATACTTTTATTGTAAAAACCTTAATCACGAAGCTAGATTATGTCTAAAACCTTCATACACCAAAATTATTAACAAAATCCTATGTAAAATATTTGATTATAGGTACCCAATTCAAACCAAACATGTCAGAAGAAATAAAAGAAGACCCAATAACTTATTAATTAAAACAAAAGATTGCAAATTAATACTTCTTATATAATAATCAAATTAACACTTTGGTTTTGAGCTTGATTCAAACCGGATTTGGGTATTTTATGCAAATAATAAATTCCACGAGGGAAATTTAAATAAATAATAAATAAATAAATAACTTCTTACATTCACACCAACTATCTAAGCCCATGTTAATTTCATTAAGAAACTGTATCATGGAAAACTTGATAACGGATAAATATATACTTAAATACTTTTTGTTTGTAAATACATACTTAATATACATAGTAAACACCCAGACCAAGACAAATAGACATGTTCATGCACACAAATATTTATCTTGTTCGGGAATCGAACCCGAAACCACTGGCGCAGAAGGTGGGTAGCCTATTCCTGCGCCAAATCGGTCGTCAAAAAATTTAAATGTTATACATTTAGGTACTTTCTATCACATCTACAAAATTGCCCGTTTTATTTGCCTTTTTTGGGATCTAAAAATTGCCATAAATGTACAGTGAATCGCAGACTCCCATCAAATACCTATCAATCAACATTTTGCGAATCACAGCGTTTATTCCACTATCTTTGGGTCTAATCGGAAAACGGTCTAGACCGTTTTTTAATCATTAATTTAATGGCAGACTAGGAGCCTAAGGGTGTTTGTTACTCTTTCACTCAAAAACTACTGAACGGATTTGGTTAAAAATGGGACACAGATAGTAGATAGCCTGGATTAAAACATAAGATTAATGCCCGAATACTCGTACGCTACTTATCTTTGGAATCCCAAATCCCAAAGATCTTTCGGGCGGTACGCCCGAATTCTCAAAGGGCAAATCATCTTTGGGAGAGTCTCAAACATCATGGCATCTCTTTCATACGTTTGACATTTAAAGTGACAGGGCGATGTGTGAGACGCTCCCAAAGATAAGTAGCGTACGAGTATTCGGGCATAAGACATTTAAAACTTACAGAGTCGTTAGCCGTTAGTTGTTAGCGTTAAACGACTCCGTAGCTCAGCGGTCAGAACATTCGCCCGGACAGTGAAAGATCCCGGGTTCGATTCCCAGCGGAGCTACTTGGAGGATGGGTCGTTTTTTTCTAATATTTCATTTTCAATAATCAAATCGAAGTTGACGCCGAAATTCTTCAGTTAATTCAGATCTGAAAAGTCTACAGTAGTAAAATAAATGTACTATGAGCATTTGTTGAAACACAAACTAAAAAGTCACTTTACAAAATTGCGTTTGAGCTTTTATTCTCACAAATTGCTGAAATTCAACACGTGAAAACGTGAATTCTGGAAGATGACAGCTACATTTGCTTTTAGCAAACATGCTGCATTTTGGTGCGCTCGGTAAACACAGGACTGCTGACAATTTTCACTATGCATTTTGCCTCGCTCCCCTGTTTTAATCAAGGTACAATATTAATATTCTAGTCATAAAACACTATCATAAATGTTTTTATGCTGTTTCTGGGTGACATTTTAGTGCGAATCAGAGGAAGTTGAATAACACTTTGCATAGGTAAGTATAAGATTATAGACGGGCGGACACGACAGTTAGAGGTGTACAATTTTTTACAGTATGCAAATTTGCGAGAACGTCTTAGACGACGACATTTGTAAGCACTATCAAAATTAATTTTTTTATCCCTGTGCATCACACTTGAAATTTAATTTTAAAATGTAACAAAAAAAGTACGCGTGTAAAATTATGCAAACGCATATTTGTCACTTAAGTATACTTACTAGAAACGTTATCGATACATCAATTTGCATACTGAAAAAAAATATGGTTTTAGAGCCGAATATTTAACAATTTCAAAAATTTATTCTCGAAATTTGCACTCGCCCGAATCATTTTTTTCATATTTTTTTTTCAGTATGCAAATTTTTGTATCGATAACGTTTCTAGTAAGTATAAGTGACAAATATGCGTTTGCATACTTTTCACAACCGTACTTTTTTTGTTACATTTTAAAATTAAATTTCAAGTGTGATGCACAGGGATAAAAATTCTAATTTTGATAGTGCTTACATAATAATATTATGTAAGCAGCATCGACATATTATGTCGTCGTCTAAAATGTTCTCGCAAATTTTACTGTAAAAAATTTTACACCTGTCGTGTCCGCCCGGTCTAATAGCATACATAAAACTTTATTGACATTTTGTGAAAACCATTATATGACTATCGTGTCGTGCTACTCCTAGTATAGTGAGTTACTATGGCTTATTATTCAATAATGATTGATTTTATTGGAAACGTCTACAAAAAATATTCCATAAATTTATTGAAATGCAATAAATCATAATAATTTTTATTTTATGCTTACTATTCGATGTATAATTTTTTTCGAGTGTTGACTATAAATTAAACGTGCTACATGTCGATATCGTGAATTATTTGACACTGTGATTTGTGTAATAAAGAGAAACTTGTCTGTAAGCCGCACTGATTTACACAAAAGTGCATAATATGCATGATGACTTTTGCACTTGTAAACCCCAGCGATTGAAGACAATAACAAGTTCTAATAAGACGGGTTTAATAGTTTACTATTTGATAACCATAACGATAGTTTTTAATGCTACGGCTACATTCGTTTGTAAGTATCGTATCGTAGTGTGGGTTAATAGTTCAAAGGTTTTTTACAAAACCCTTTAGACGTAAAAATTTCTTAGAAATATCTCACTTAGTTTCGGCACTACTTAACCTATTTTTTGCTGACGAAGCATACTTTACTCAAACTCTAGAATTAGACCTACCTACTTACATTTTTATCTGCGTGACTAAAAGCAATGATGGCTTATTTTTATAACGTGGATTCTTGGAAGGAAGAAAGGCCCAGCTAAATGGAAAAAGACATGAAAATAGATTTATCTTTTGTGTAGTATCCACCATTAAAATAAAACTGTTTTTACGTATTACAACGCTTCCGTTTTGTTTATTATCACTTTTATATAAATTTTTTACACTATTAGATTGTTTTTGTTACTCGGAACCTTTATAATTTTTTTCAACTTTACTAAGTATAACATTGTTTTACGGTTCGCAGTAAGGCCTCAGGAATTCAAGCCTTTACAATAAGTTTCAACAAAAACAACATTTAAGAAGATAAGTAATTCCCAATCAAAAACATAAATGTGAAGTGAGAGCCAACTTCAATATTAATAAATATGCCTTTGTTGTTGACTTCAACGATAAAAGAAGTAAGATTTAAATGGTGCCAAGTTCAATAGTCAGTCCTAAACTAATTTATAACAACATAAAATATCATTGCTTCCTATAACTTAGGATAAAATATTGAAGCCTCAGGTCTGACTTGGCTAGTTCTCATATACGAATCATTATTAAATATCAACTAAAACAGTCATGGAAGAGCCCTATTTTCGATGGCTAGTTTTTACCAGCAAGTCAAATTTTGGGAAGAATAAAATAAGAACTCACAGCTTTAGAACTTGCGAAGGCAATATAAATCGTATATGAAAACTGGCCAAGACAGATATTATACATGTAATATTACACACGGTGCTGCTCGCCAGTTCTGTTAGCTTGAACTTAGCTTGAACTTGGCTTGACACGTTACCGCATGTCTAGATAGTAAATTCAAACATTTTGTATATTCACATAGATAATCAGCAACTTTGGTTTTATTTGTAGACAAAAACAAAAGATATCAATGTCTTGGCTTAGTTTTTTATGTCTGTATCTAAACCAAAGCCTAAAATATATTTATCCTCTAAATATTTAACACGCTTACGTCCTCTTTTCGGTACTCAGTAATACACCTTCTGTCTAATATTCGCACCACGCAAGTAATATTGAGTTCAATTTGATTGACAGAAGGGTCCCCCCCTCTCTGACACCCCCTACCAAACGCCAGTGTCATCCGTAAGACCCAACTCAGGGACCTTTCCACATCGCTGAAGAAATGCAGAATTCGAAACGTTTCCGACATAGTTTCTCAAACTTTGTACGACTGTTACCAACTTTAAAGTTTAAAAATAGAGAAGCAATTTTATCTCTTAATAACTTTTTGCTTGAAGTCATCCTATAACCAAATAATTTTATTTATTTCACTGGTTTTGTAACGGATGAAAGCGCAATAATTATTTGTTTAGTAATAAGCAGGACTTTAATTATATAAGATGGTTTGAGACAAACTGCAAAACGAGCAGGGGGTGGTCAGGTTAAGGCGCTACTCGGAAAAATATGGACTTTTTCATTTAAAATTATAGGATGGTTACAGTTGTTACAAATCTGGTAATAAGATATATTTCTTCATACCTTTATCTAGAATCGTATAGTTTCAAAAACACGATTTTATGATTTTGCCTCGACACTTTTTCTTTTCGAAAAGACCTCTAAAAAATATGAAAAGTGAAGATTATTCTTAAATGGGGTTTCTTACACTATTGGAAATTTGTTTAATTAGTGGACACCAATAATATTGAGGATCGTATAGAAGCATTTTTTTTTAAATCGCTGTAGTTTTTTAATACGAAGTGATTTTGTGTTTTTTTTGCTTAATCTGCAAAATCAGTCTCGCTCCCGCGCGCGTCGTTTTCTCATTGCTATCTCGCTTTAGCACATTTTTTCCGAGTATCGCCTTAAGTGTGTAGAACGTAAATAAAATAGAAAAAAAATCCCTAAATATTTTTTTTTTTAATTTAACTTTACAAAAAAATCTAATATTATCTATGGATATCAATTCAATATTTAACGTAATACCAAACGTAAAAAAAAATACTTATTTAACCACGAGACAGGTAAACGATAATCCGGAAGCTATTGGGCGCATACAATAGCGCGGTAGGAGTATCGCTATAGCGGTTAGCCGATCAGCTGTTGGACCGCCGGGGTTGATGACCGCGGGCGCCCAGCCCGCGTGCGCTCTGAAATTACTTGTTTTCATCGTAAAATGAAATAATTTTATTGAAACGTTTGGTATTGTACATATTGAATTGATATCAAAAAATAATATTAGAATTTTTTGTAAAATTAAATAATATAAAAAAATGGGATATTTTTTTCTATTTTTTTATGTTCTATTCACTTGACCTGAACACCTACTGCTCTATTATTTGCAGTTTGTTTTACATCTTATATAATGCGTTTACACATTATGCTGTGTAAGCGTTTCAATTGCACACACTTAGAGAAGCGAGTGTAAGGCCTAGAATTCTGAGTATAATTATTATTATATCGTTTTAAAAGCGTCTCAAAATAGAGCACAGAACAAAAATAAAGCCGAAGATCAAAGATTCGCGCGTATAAAATCGCGGCCATCTATCAATAAGCTACAACAATTTTGAATTAAAAACATGTACCAAAGTTAAATAACACGATCAATTGTGTTTCGTTCCAAATAAATTAAGCAATTAATGACAAAAAATTGCTGAATAAAAACAAACTATACGACATGTGATATTTTAATGAGAAAACAAAACATTTCTAAATTTAATTTACTTTTAAATCTGACAGAATAAATTTTAAAATGGTATAAAGCAAATTTCCAAACAAGATTTCAGTTAAATGAAAGAAACGATCACCCTTTTCTCTTACGAACTCCTTAAAAATTTCGTAATCCATATATCGCTCTTCAACTTCCGATAGTAAATATCGAAAGTTTGAGAAGCTCTGACCCAGATCTTCAAACAGAACCTTTGAAAGGAATCCTTGAATATTCAGTGCAGGTTTTCAGCGTGTCTCGGATGAAAGATATTGTTTCACAGGGGTGTCACTGGATGTCACTTGGCAGTCTGATCACATAAAGAATACGCTTAAACGGTAACATATGGAATAAAAATGTTGTAACATTGTTTATTTTTAGATGTTTGAGGAGCTCTGAGGCAGTGGCGGGGTACGGATAACTTAAAGTTCGCTTACACGGGTAGCTCATCATCATAATATCCCCACTGCTGGGGCACAGGCCTTCCTTATGGATGGATAAGGAGAATGAGCCATGACATGACCCACGACTCGGGCCCAATGCGGATTGGTGAATATTAACGACTGCAAACGCAGCCGGGACTAACAGCTTAACGTGCCTTCCGAAGCACGGAGGAGCTCGAGATATAAAATTTTTGGTCACCCATCTCGTAACCGACCATTGCGAAACTTAACTTAAGGCGATACTCGGAAAAATTATGCTAAAGCGAGATAGCAATGAGAAAACGACGCGCGCGGGAGCGAGACCGATTTTGCCGATTACCTACGCAAAAAAACACAAAATCACTTCGTATTCAAAAACTATAATTAGCGATTTAAAAAAATGCTTCTATACGATCCTAAATATTATCGGTGTCCACTAATTAAACTAATTTTTTAATAGTATATGTATCCCCATTTAAGAATAATCTTGATATTTCTTATTTTTAGAGGTATTTTCGAAAATAAAAAGTGTCGAGCCAAAATCATAAAATCGTGTTTCTGAAACTATACGCTTCTAGATAAAGGTATGAAGAAATATATATCTTGTTACCAGATTTATAACAACACTAACCGTCCTATAGTTTTATATCAAAAGTCCATACTTTTTCCGAGTAGCGCCTTAACTTAACTTAACTTAACTTAACTTAACTTAACTTAACTTAACTTCAACGACCGGTCGTTGAAGTTGCGGTCGCGACCGCAGGGCGTATAAGCTAAACAATAAACTTCTTCTTATCGAGTCGATAGTGAAAAATATGTCTTTTTTTTGCTTAAAAAGGTTTTTTTTAAAGTAAATATGTTTATGTGTTATGAACAGGAGGAATCAAATTTAGAATACTACATTATTCCCTGTTGTTTTTATGTTCAATAGGAGCATCAGGACATGGGTGTCCCGGATGGCTCCTATCAGTAGGAGTATTAGTAGGAGCACCCGGAAGCACTGAACTAAAAACCTAAACAGTCTTTTTCAACGTGTCAATGACAAGTACCAAATTATATGTTATTGGCCCAAAACTGTGCCGCTCTCACGGCGCTATCTGTAGCCAACATGAGGTCCTCTCGCGTGCAGGTATCCGGGCATGCAGAGCAATCAGTGAGATGGACACCTAAACAGTGTAGGACCAAAATTCGGCTACGCGGATCGCAGCATTGGTAGCCTCCTTTAGGTCTTCCTGCTGGCAGCTGGTTTGACACGCAGGGCACGATGTCAGATGTTCCATCGTCTGAGGAACAGCACCACACCTTCACGCTAAGTCCGCGTCGACCAAGAATCCCCACCTATAGACAGGCAGCGCCCCGATCGCGGTAACCTTATGACGCATTAAGTCAGGTATACAGTGCCACGAGCTTTTCTGTTCCGGTAACAGCCGTGACAGAGGAGCCACTTGCAATACGAAATTAGCTGTCAAAATGGACTGTCGTATGAAAACTGTTTTAGTTCCAAAGATAATCACCGGAACAGAAAAGCTTGTCGCACTATACGTGCAGTTGACGTTTACGCGGAGTGCAATACCGTTTTTGATACGCGCGGCGTTAACAGTGCGACAACGTTTTCTGTTCCGATGATAATCTTTGGAACTAAAACAGTTTTCACACGACAGTCTTTTTTGACAGCTAATTTCGTATTGCAAGTGGCTCCTCTGTCACGGATGTCACCAGAACACACAGGAGTGTGTGACTATAGGCTATAGGTTTACGTGACGTGTGCGTCGTTATGTCATTACGGCAATACGAAGTCAAACGTCATGACGCAAACGTGGTCAAGACGCGCTGCATAGAATTACGGCGTTCGACCCGCTGGTTGTCCTTACTGCGGCCGACCATTGACCAGTCTATTTAGAGACTTTCAGACAGGCCATGATAACTCATGGTAAAGATTTTAAATTATTTTTATGCATTCACAATGCAATTTTTGTAAGTATAGGAAAAATGTGATAGTAAAAAACCACAAGCCCTATAAGTAGCTTCCAGGCGGGATTCGAACCCGCGCCTCCGGGAATCCGGCCCGATGCTCTGACCAACTAAGCTACCGAAAGGCTTACACGACTCGTCGAATTTTGCTATCACTTGTGACGCTGTAGGCCAGCGTTGTTTCATCAATGTGAGGAAACCCTCGCATCCTAAAGAAACAGAAAACAGGGTGCTTACCATCAACTCTTATTGCGGTTTTGTTTAGGACCTAAACTGATCTGCTTCGCTTATTCGTACCACGACAGCTTAATATCAATGACAGCGATTCAGTGATCGATCAATGACATTTCACAGCCGCTAAGCTGTCAGGAACTCTTATTTGACTTATAACCCGGTCGATTTAACATGTCACCTGCAGGTTATACCCGTCCCTCTCACTCTCCGGGCATGACAGAATCGAGTGAAAGAGACGGGTAGAAGAAAAAGGACACAAATCGTTCGGTTATTAACATTTAGCAATTCATTTGCGATCCAGTTTTTAGAAGGTCAGAGTACGAAAGAAAGCAATTCATTTTAGGAACCTATTCTGCATCGCGCTATTTTTGAATCGCTGTCTTAAAGTTGATGGTAGGCACCCAGAAATAATTTAAAATCTTATATAATGGCTGTTTCATCTTAATCGACTGTTAAACATTTGTAAAAATGTTTCTTTCGGATGCTAGAGTTTCCTCACATTGATGAAACAACGCTGGCCTACAGCGTAACAAGTGATAGCAAAATTCGACGAGTCGTGTAAGCCTTTCGGTAGCTTAGTTGGTCAGAGCATCGGGCCGGATTCCCGGAGGCACGGGTTCGAATCCCGCCTGAAAGCTACTAATAGGGCTCGTGGTTTTTTACTATAACATTTTTCCTATAACTCATGGTAAACCAAACACTAAACTAAACGAAAGTAAATCAGCCATTGGGCATTTGGGCACCGTTTGTAACCGCTGCATTCGTTGACCACTATATCACATTGGGGCCATTTGCAGTTCTGGACACACATCAATCTGTATTGTGCCCGCATACTGTTGTTGTTGGCTATATTTATGTGTCCCAGATCATAGTTTTATTCGCTTGCCTGGCCTGAGCAATGGTGCAGTGCAGCTTACTGCGCTAAGGTAGCACGATCACGACCTAGAACAAAATATTCATGTAGGTAATAAAAAAAAATCAAATATTTTCTACGTTTTTATCAACTTACGTTGCTTCTTAGCCCTTTTCCAGAAAGGGCAAATTTGCTGCGACTTCAACGTTTTTTTTTAGTTTAAAACCGGGCAAGCATTTTGATTGGCTAACAGGATGTAGTCTAAGATGTTACATGCCTGCCCAGGAGAAACTCTCCACTCTCCACTTAAGGCGGATCCCACACTGCCTCCGGTTTCCGCACTACCGGACGGAGATGCGGTGTGATTTGTCATACACTGCGGGTTTTGTATGCACATCAAGATTCTACAGCCATAGTTAAGAAGCGCACTACCAGAAACCGGAGCGGTGTGCGGTGCAGTGTGGGAACCGCCTAAGAGAGCTAGGTTGTAAGAGTCGGAGAAAACAGAAGCCGCCCATTCCACTATTTAGCGCTTCATAAGAGACATGAATTTGCGAATGTTGATTAGGTACAACACTGTCAATGTGGCAGTTAAGACGCGGACCGCCAATACCTAACGGGCAATCTATGCCAAAATAGAATCTAGGTATCTGTAGGTATGAAGGTATACCTTTCCGTAATAAAAGGGTATATTAAGCTCTATAACTCGGAAAAAATATCATATAATTATTTGATATTTTTGCTACAATACTTACTTATATTAATCAACACGGTGAAACCTTTTGTATTTACATAAAATAAAATAAAATAAGTTAAAGGTTTTTGCGTTGAGGGTCACAATTGTTAACGAGTTCCGTAACCGAATACTGAAGTCTGATAATGGGCAAGAGTTGTAATGAACTTTTTCTCGTCCGCTCACTGTAAATGGGCCCTTTTTGTTGGCGGACACAACAGGCTGAAATATTGGGAACAACCTACCTAGAAAAGTGGCTTTCTAGTATCGAATTCGGCAGTAGAATAGAAAGAAAATGTATGGGATTGACATTAGTGGTCACGTGACATATCGATCGCAAATGTCAATTCCATGGCCTGTAGCCAAAGTAACATCGTTATGTGGCGAAACGTCAAATATATTCGCTATCGTCTTTATGCTCCAATCAACTTGCGGCAAGACCACGTGATTTAGCGCAGCTTAACCAATCCGCCAATCCTATACCTTGAATTTCTTTCGAACTTCGTTATCGTTTTTGAATTGTTACTTTGGCTAAGGCCCCAGACATTTGTCTTTCTATTCTACTGGCGATATCGATAATAGAAAGCTACTTGTCTACAAGGGCAGAGCTATATTAGCTAGAGTTAAGTACTTGAATAGGAATGAAATATCACCTGATGCCAAGTGGTGATAAAACTGAAGGTGGAAGCGCACTACTCCCGGAATCCTCAATCACTGAGGAACTGGCTATCTTATCTCTAACTGCCGGAACACAATAATGGTGAAAACATCATTTTTATGGCGTCAGACTGAGATAAGATGGTGGTAGCTAGCCAGTCGGTACAAACCGAAAACAATATGTACCTCCACTGGGAATCGAACCTCCACTGGTCTGAAATCGGTGGTGTTAATCACTAGACCACAGAGGCGGTTAGAGATGTGTTCTAGATTAAACCCCTGTCGAGCAAGCTTCATACACGTTTCGTTGGATGCAAACCAAAAAAAAACCAAAAAAGTGGGGAAGCTTGGGCCCCCCATCATGTTGTCCATGGTTTGGATCGCTACACAAGCAAACTTAACAGTAGAGAATGCAATGGCCCATTCTTCGTATCCATCCATATGGAAAGCTTAGCAGGGGGGAACATTAAGATGACATGATGTCAATAAAATGTATGAAAATTTTACTGCACTTTCATCATGTCAGCCGAAAGACGCCCACTGCTGGGCATAGGCATCCCCCAAGGATTTCAACAACAACAACAACCTTAGATTGTATAAAATTTTAACTCCGATTAATAAGCAACCAAAAGCTAGCGGTTAAATTCGAAATCGAATTAAAATTATCCCGATACATATTGTAATTATGTATTTAAATCAATTATTACTTATCTATATTAATGTTATAAAGCTGAATAGGTTGTTTGTTTGTTAGTTTAGTTGAACGCGCTAACCTCAGAAACTACTGGACCGATTTAGAAAATTCTTTGACGTTAGAAAACTACATTCCTCCCGAGTGACATTTTGTTTTATTTTATCCCGATATTCCCACGGGACGCGGGTAAAACCGCAAGGATCCATTAGTAGGTAAGTCATAAGTTTATAACGTCTCGGCTATTGTTTGAAATGAAATGAAATAAAAATTATTTATTCGCAGAGAACATAGTATGATAAGCTCTTTACAATTTATAAAAGTACATTAGGTATGTCCCACTCTCAGAAGAGTATGCAAATTTTGTTACAAATAAAATTTTTTATTATTACATTTTCTATTTCATTATGTCAGTGGTAATATAGCACATTTTAATAAAAATAAAGAATCATACATTATTAGATTAAATTAGAAAATGTCAAAGTAAAATGTTAATAATTATAAAATGTCAAAGTAGAATAATATTGAAAAAAAATTGAAAAAGTATTTTTTCAGTAATAAAAATTGCATTGTGAATGCAAAAAACTAAAAATTAAAATGACTTAGAATAATATTTATAAAATGAAATCGATTAATACATTACATAAACAATGTCAAGACCAAAAACCACCTCATTGAGAGAGATTTCTCTCTCAATGAGGTGGTTCTCGTTCAACGTATAGAAAGGCTTGTCAAGGAGCCAGGTTTTTAAATTCTTCTTAAAATGTTGCATGGGCAGTTCCCGAATGGTCCCTGGAATATGGTTATAAATTCTTATCACATTAACGGAGCAGTTTTTTTGGTAAAGTGCGCTTTTACATGAGGGATATCTTATTTTTGTTACATCTCGGCGTTGAAATCTACTATTTTCAGAGACCTTTTCAAATAAATGAGGATGACTTCTCACGAAAACTCCAGCTTCTAAAATATATAAGCAAGTTAAGGTAAGGACTCCTAACTCTTTGAATAAAGGTCGACACGATGTCAGTGGTCCGACACCACAAATGGCTCGGATACACTTTTTTGAACAAGAAAAGCTTTTTGAATGTCTGTAGAGTTCCCCCACAGTAGGAGGCCATACCTGAGCACTGAAACGACATAGCCGTGATAGGCAGTAAGAGCTGCCTGAACATTGGTTGTTTTACGAGTTTATCTCAGAGCATGAACGAGCCTGTTTAGGCTACCACATACGTTGTTACATTAGTTAACATGACTTTTCCAATTGCAATTTCTATCTAACATTAAACCCAAGAACTTAATATCGTCAACTTCCGAAAGATAGTATCATTGTATTTAATGTCAAGTAACTTATTTGTGGACTTATAATTACAGAATTGAATATATTTTGTTTTCGAGATATTTATGTCAAGATCATTAGTATTAAGCCATGTTATCACTTTATCTAATGTGTCATTTACAATTGTTTCATAAGAAATGTCAGGAAATGTATCATTTTTAATGTCCGGTATAATAATTGAAATATCGTCAGCAAAAAGAACACACTTTTGGTTTATCACATTTGGCAAGTCATTTATATATAATAAAAGTAATAAAGCGCCCAGGATACTACCCTGTGGGATACCAGAGTCATTTGTTTTATAATCTGATTTATAGGCACGTAGAGTTATATCAGAGCTATTGTCAAAACGTGTTATTTCTACACATTGTACTCTATTGTGCAAATACGAATGAATCCAATCATAGGCTGGACCTCGAATGCCGTATTGATAACACTGCTAGAGTAATTTATCATGGTTTACCAAATCGAAAGCCTTCGACATATCCAGGAAGATTACGGCTACCCTATTCTTTTCATCGATATTTTTTGTAACTGCTTTAATTAATGAAAATGCTGCCAAGGTAGTTAATTTATTTTTCTGAAAACCATTCTGTTCTTCTGAATGATGCTAAATTTGTTAATAAATTCAATTAATCTTGCATACTTACATGGCTTTTTCGAAAAATTTTGCAAAAATAGAGATCAACGTAATTGGCCTATAGTTAGTCATATCATTTGTACTGCTATTTTTGTGCAGAGGCTTAACAACTGATTTCTTTAATTTTTGTTGTTTGTAATAACCCATTAAAAATATATTGAGTTTAATTTTATTTTTTACATTCAGTGTGCTTAGTATTTTAATAATATAAATCCAATATCGTTAAAAAAAACAAATACCTAAATACTAAATATTTAACTTTGTCTTCAGATTGATCATTACTTACCTATGTTAAGTTTTGCAAATAAAATTGAAAAAATCTAAAAAAAAAGCAATTACTTAATTTAGTTTACGCTAAATAAGGCATTATATTGAAAACAGACGTATAAAACCTAAAATACATTTCAACCAGTAAAAGGCTAAGAAAATTATGTGTTGCCATACATAATATTTTTATCTTTTCTACACGTACACCAAGAAAGTCCGGCCCAAAACGGCGCCATTATAATAAACCTGCACATTCACCAAAGGAACTGTACGTATAAAAAGCTGCGTGATAATCTTATCCCGTCTCTTTAGGGAGAGGTCACAGTGAAGACGGTTAAGCGTACCTAAGCTTCCGTACATAAGGAAGCTTACGCTTAATCGTCCTCAGCTTTTTATATAATAAATAATAATAATAATAAAATATGTATTTATTTTCTCTCACAATAATATGTTTTTAAAGACTATTACAATGCTTATACTATTTACGACATCATTGTGAGAGACTGGTGCCTGATAAAGATTTATTAAAAACCTGAAATTACAGGTCACCAGGTCCCCCCGCTGATAACACAAGTTGACACAGGTAAATATGATAGAATGAACCACAAGTAGGTAATAGTACATTACATCCGAGGACAGGTAAGTAAGAAATTACATTGTCGAGGATGGTTTGAAGCACGAGCCGCAGGCGAGGGCTTTAATCATTCGAGGCAAGGTAATTTGCTTACCGTACAAGGCTTGTATAGTGCTTTTCTCAAGAAATGCGAGGAAATAAAAAAAAAACTGTTTAACTAAATAATATTTATTAAAATTTATATCACACATGTTCGGGCAATTATTAAATGTAAATGTTATTGTTTTCCCGGGCACACTTATGTATAAATCGCCCATAATAATATTATTTTAATGATGTAGGTACTTATCATTAAAATACGCCAACAACACAGATTCCGAAAACGTATGCGCCTTTTTTCACTTTTCCAAATCAGATCGTAGGTTTTCATATATCTTTCTTTTGATTTTGCTGGCAGTAAGTTTTCTGTTATTCATTTTGCTTCTGCTCTCAAATTTGGTGGAGTAGGTACATACAATGTCTGTATATGTTTCATTGGCAGAACTCATTTTGATAATTTATTACACAATATAAATAAACTGTATTGATATCAAATCAACCGCTAAAAATCATTCCCGCCGTTTTTTTAATATTGGTTTGTGCGGCCAAGTGGAACGGTCATACAGCCTATTGATACTTAATACTTGCTACTAAAATGCGCAACTTTAATACCCGCTTCTGGGTGGTAGATGGCGCTGTACATATTTCCTATACAAAATTACTCGTAAAGTATATTTTGTCTATGATAAATCTCATTTTGTTTTTTCGATTGATGTTCGTGCTAAGGGTACATAGCGCTTGTGGTACAACAACAACAATATACTCTGTGCGCACCGTATTTAAAAAAAAGTTAACCTAATTATGATACTTATAATAATTACCTATATAATAATAATAATAATGTGGCTGTATGGTGCAAATGTTCCTTTGCTTTTTCTGTTTTTATACACAGGAATAACGAAAGAAAAAATAAAGAAAAAAATTTGGTAATAATATCTTTGGGTAGTACCTTTTCCGAGGTAAACATTCTAAATTTGAAAATCACTGCAGTAATGAATTTCAGTACTTACTTACTGCACTAAAATCAGTGCAAAGTGCCACGTACTGCATTCTTTTCTCAAATATAATATTAACATTTCAGAGCATAAGTGTGAAAACTAATTTTAAACGTCCTACATATTATCACTACATAGTAAGTATTTAAGTTTAGTATTTTAAGAACAATTCAATTCTTATTTTACATTAGATGCGATAAGAGCACAAATTATATAGACTGATAAGAGTGTTTGATCTGAGAGTAAATTGTATTTTGTGTTGTGTGTATAGGTATAGGTGTATGAAAGTGCAGACAATTTTTTATACATACAATACAGGGTTCAACGTGTAGCATTCAATTACATAAAACGACTACGCAACTTGTCACGTTTCGTTTTCACATTATCGTGGTCGCATTGTTTTGGATCTAATTATAAAATTCAAATTTTTTTAATAGGTATTTCTTTAATAAATAAAGGAAAAATGTGATAGTAAAAAACCACGAGCCCTATAAGTAGCTTTCAGGCGGGATTCGAACCCGCGCCTCCGGGAATCCGGCCCGACGCTCTAACCAACTAAGCTACCGAAAGGCTTACACGACTCGTGGAATTTTGCTATCACTTGTTACGCTGTAGGCCAGCGTGGCTATTTCATCTTAATCAATATGGCTGTTTCATCTTAATCTATTGTTAAACATTTGTAAAAATGTTTCTTTCGGATGCGAGGGTTTCCTCACATTGATAAAGCAACGCTGGCCTACAGCGTAACAAGTGATAGCAAAATTCGACGAGTCGTGTAAGCCTTTCGGTAGCTTAGTTGGTCAGAGCATCGGTCCGGATTTATCTATTTTATTAAATTTTGTACATGTTTTTTTTCTATTTTCCCATAACGGCAAGTCCAACAACAGAGTTTGTGTCCCCCGGACAAAGCAGGAGTTTTTAGATAGTTTAACATCAGTCCTGGGGTGAAGGAATAATAAGGTTTGGAATTACTGATAGAAAGAGTTGTTGGACGCCATCTTATTGTGGGAAGAAGGAAAAATAACATGACAAACTGACATAAGATCACGTGGTCTTGGCGAACGAAATGAAAATCGATTGATACACACGATCTTACCAATATTTTAAATGCGTAGATTTGTATGTTTGTTACTCAATCACGGCGCAACCGCTGAACGAATATGGATGAAATTTAGCACACAGATAGTCCAGAATAGAAGAAGCTTCCAGAAAAGAAGCCTCTATTTACCCCGGGAATAATCTCATTGCCACGGGGAAATATCATCGACCATCGGCTTCACTTGTATGGCATACTTAATTAAACGTAACAAAAAATTAGGTCGCTTTGAAAACGCTTGCCTCAAAGTCTATATTTTCAGTTGTTATATATTTGAAGATACTAAATAGGTTTTAATTAAAGAGATATACTACATAGTATTATCTTTCTGACAGATAAAACTCAAAATCTTAATGACTCTAGAGGGAGAAAACCTTCATAAAAGGGATGAAAATTAAATTCCATTTGGAACCTTGAAGCTACTGTATTAAATTTTCATTTAAATACCAAAATGTTTTTTACTTTAATTATTGTCCTATTCGTATAACAACTTTACCAACGTCAAAGTATCTTTAAGTTATAACTAACTTTATAATGGTATAGGTACGTTAATTTTAAAGAAATAAATACTTAGTCCAATATCTACATACTTTATTTAAATAACGCAAAGCTAACACATTAAAACTTTTGTCCACCGAAAAAACTGCATACATCCACACTTAAATATTATTCGAACAAGCTTATTTCGCCCGCTCCGCTTCTCACCAAACTCCCAACCGTAGCTCGTGAAGGACCTCTGAGAAACAAATTAAGATGAATGGATCCCGCCGCGGTCGGAATGACCATGGGAAGATTAACCGTAGGAATGTGTACCGAAATGGTCCCAGTACATTCGATGTTCATTTTTCAACTGTTAGAAAGAAACCATTGTATAACTTTAACGCCCGAATTCTCGTACGCTAATCATCTTTGGGAGCGTCTCAAACATCATGGCATCTCTTTCATACGTTTGACATTTAAAGTGACAGGGCGATGTGTGAGACGCTCCCAAAGATAAGTAGCGTACGAGTATTCGGGCATAAGTATTTTATTTTACTATGAACCTCAAATATCTTATTTTTACTATAAACCTCAAATCTGTTTCTTGAACTGATCATTATTATTTTATTTTATTAGGGGAGCTTACAGCATCATTTACAATGTATCTTATAAAGTAGATATACTTATAATATAACCTGATAATTACAAGCTACTGTTGTGATTTAGAATATAATTAATGAAAAACAGTACTGAAATTATTGTCAATTGTATTTTTCTTTGTAGTCTGCCGGAAATGCATTTTATTTGTAACCAAAAACCTTGCTCAAATCGGAAATTAATATAATTATGAATTTATGTTTGTTATTTTATTAGATTAAAAGTCTATTTAATTACACTATGTACAACAGTTCTCTTTGTTATTTCAAATTAATATTTTCGGAAACGGATGCGGTAGACTTAATATTTTCCGGAAACGGATATTTGGTACCAACTTTGTTAGAAGCCATAGGAATGGTTACAATAAGTTAGCTGTAAAGCAGTTTTAGATTGTAGAGGCATTCTTGATCGAGACGTGTAAGGACTTACTTATAAACTGTAAGGAACTGTGTAAGGAAAATAAAATAGTGATCAGAATACTGAAGTTTTTATTATACTACGGCATATAAAATATAATATAATGTTAGCAACAAATCAACTTGTAAAAAGACGCAAATCTATAGGGTCATTCTTGAAACTAATCCCAATTAATATTATTTTTTTGTGGATTTTGATTGAACTGAACAAACTACATAATTTTGCTCTAATGTCATGAAGTTTACTCAATATAACCCAACTACTCAGAGTGTATAGGAAAAATGTGATACTTAGTAAAAAACCACGAGTCCTATAAGTAGCTTTCAGGCGGAAAGCTACTTATAGGGCTCGTGGTTTTTTTCTATCACATTTTTCCTATACTTAAAAAATTGCATCGTGAATGCATAAAAGTAATTTAAAATCTCTACTTAAAGTGTATTACTGAGATCGGAAAAACCATCTGCTTTTCCATGCATTTTAGCAGAGTTCAAATAAAAATTTTGTTTATTTTTTATCGGTACGTTTAAACCGATAGGTGCCATGACCAGAATAATTATTGTTTTTGAAATTGCTTTTCAAGAGTGCGCAATTAAAACACTTAAGTACTTGTGTTTTTTTTTTAATTTGATGATGAAAACACGAATGAGAAACGGCCCTTGCCAGTTTCTTGTCAGTTCCTCTCGTTACAACAAGGTCTTAAATTAAATCTTCCTTTTGTATCGATTCACGAACACTGAGTACACAAGCGGAAGATCGTACAAAGTTTCTAATGAGGAAACTAAACGACTTTCAGGTAACTTCTGTTTGAGTTTTCAGTTCAAATAGCCACCGTTCCAGAACTTACAGGTCATTATTGACCTTTGTTTTAATTGGCCTGTTCCGAAACAAAAAGTTTCGCAGGAAACTTTCGTAAATAAAACGTAAACAGGGAACAACCCTAATTCTCATTAATGACTGTTCGAAAAGGGATTGTCATTATTTCCTGAAAACAAAGTAATTGACTATAATAAAGTTCGTTTATATATTTTTGTCTTTACTATTTACTGAACAATTATTTTCTGCAATTAATTAGGTTCCTTATATCTATGACAGATCATTCGTATCGGTTAGGCGAGTTCATTCAATATCATCGTTCGACGACCGATTTGGCGCAGGGGTGAACTACCTGCCTTCTGCACCAGAAATCTCGGGTTCGATTCCCGAACAAGACAAATATTTGTGTGCATGAACATGTCTATTTGTCTTGGTCTGGGTGTTTTCTATGTATATTAAGTATGTATTTACAAACAAAAAGTATTTAAGTATATATTTATCCGTTATCAAGTTCACGTAGACACAGTTTCTTAAGAAATAACTATACGGGCTTAGATTAGATAATTGGTGTGATTGTAATATCCGCTACACACGCTCCTATCCGACCGCGCCGGCGCCGATTTGGTGCGGGCGAACTTCACTGCAGATAAGCTATGGAATTGCTTATTAGTCAATCGTATTCATTTGACAGTTCATAATGTATCATAATAAATGTCATTCCATACAAATTGCAGCCGATTGAATACGATATGAACTGTCAAATTAATACGATTACCTTACGCAATTGCCCCCCTGATCTGCGCCTCTACACACGTTCAAACCAAATCTGCCGCACCAAATCGGTCGGCGCTACACACGCTCCGATTTGGTCTGGCCGCACCTAGCTGTTGTTGCAGTGTTGCCAGCCACTGCTAATCTCCCAATATTAATATTATTTATAAATACTGAAAACATTGATTTGCTTGCAATAGATAAGTAGTTAAAAAGAAAAATATATTCGGTTTTAATGTTTTATTATTTTAAAGAATTCAAATTCATTATTTTTTAATTTTCTGTTGTTTTCATTAACATTCTAGTATTTTAATGAGAACAACAGAAAATACTAAATATTTACTAAAAGCAGCACTTATTGATGAGGTGTTATGCCTATATTACAAATATTTAGTTTTACGACAAATTGCGAGTTTTTAAATAAAAGAAGCGAAAAAAAAAACTAATAGATAAAAGAATCATTGCACAAATTGCCATAATTAAACCTTTCGTTTGTTCAGTCCTACGTAAAACTCATGAACGAGCATCAAATTAAATAAAAAATCTGAAAAAAAAATCAGATCGGATCCCCCATATATATACGTAATTCTATTTACTTTAAATATTTCCGCTTTTACATATTTTCTCCCTAAATCTAGGGGAAAACCTCTAAAATTGTCAACACTGCCAAGTTGGTCCGGTCGGAAGCCTACACACGTTCCGATTTGGTAGGAAGTGAAGTTCGTGCGAACCAAATCCGGCCGACCGCGTCAAACACGAATAATAATAATTATGGTCGGACGACGACGCTACACACGTCCAGATTTGGTCTGGAGCAGACCAAATCGGCTGTCGGATCGGAACGTGTGTAGAGTCTATAAGAGAATATATCCTTTCTCATAACATCTATAGAACAAACCAAACGGATTCCTATCAACTTTTCTGTCACTGGTGCTCTTCTGTAGTTTTCACACATCCACCTTAGCTTTCTCATTTCCGCTACATGCAATTTTCTTTCATCCGTCTTTGTCAATACCCTATTTGCCGCACATATAAGATCAATTTTAAACAAAACACATACCTACCAATTTTAATTACAGGAGTTGCTATATAATCCTCTATTGAATTCATCAAAAATAAATAATATATTCTTATTAACTTTTCATACTGTCTGAAAAGTTTTAGTGTAGGTACTCAGTCGACCACAGTGACCGCTAATGGGTTAACAAAAATAATCTTTACCAAAAACTAAAGACAAGTTTCAACAAACTAGCATGAGTATTTTTACACTAGCAAAGTTTATTATATGCCAAACATGTTCTACGACTTTCTGAAAAAGACAAAAACGCGTCTTTTCATACAAAACTCTATCAGCTGTTGGGATATTATTATAAAAGCCATTTTTGGTCTTTATTCAGAAAAGTCGTGGAACGTTTTTTTTTTTTTAATAAATACATACATATTATACATACGTTGAATGTTGTTTATGATCTACTCCTGTGAGGTCGTTGTGTTGGTGTTTTAGAAATAATCCTGTATAAGGTGTCTTTAGGACACATTTTAAAATATGCACCTGACATTACTTACGTGTATCTAGACCATTTCCCGTCATGGAATACCTGAGATTCCCAGCTCCGATACTTCACTATAATGCATAAATTCCTCCGCGCTGCACTGAAACTGTTAAATTCCTCCAAGCTGCATAGTCTCTACGATAGAAAGTTACGAAGCTTTGAGGAATTTATGCTATAAAATACTTATTTTTATCGTACTCTTTTAATTCTTGTACGAAGTAAAGCTAAGGGCTTTATCTAGAAGTGATACGACAACTTAACCACTCACCTCCCTGTGCTTGTATTCAGCGCTCAATTTTTTTTTTCGAAAAACTAATTTCGAAAATTTTTTTTTATAAAGCTCTGATCCCTATGATTTTTTGTTTCTCAGTTAGAGAGTTTAGAACAACTTTGCATTATATTTGAAGTACAATGGCAAAAAGGGAATTATTATTTATTCGCTTGGTATTGGTATTTTTATAAATAAGTAGGTACATACTTTAGTTTTGAAGGCAACTTTTCAAGCATTTACCTGTCAGACTCAGACCATGAAATGACCCATTTCGAAAACTTTAACATGGTTGGCACTAAATCACTAAAGTTTATAGGTAGGTAAATTAATCTTTACAAATTTATATTTCTTACCTAGAAACAAATTTAAGTAACTTTTATAAAATAAAAGCTACCTTGAAATTACATTTATTATGAAGGCTTTCTTGTAAGGCAATTACTTCTTAAGTTCAGTGTTTACTTTGGAAAATTAGTTATTACAGCGTAATAGTACACATCTATACCTTTTCAAAGTAACCAATAAAAATCTACTTATTTTCTCAGTTTATCCTGCGAGTATGAATCCGTAATTTCGTTAGTAGGTGTTTGAGTTTTCTCCGCTATCAATAATTTTCCCAAGATGATAACTATAATCCTATATACATATAACACCCTAACAAATCACGAGGGAATGTGATATTTTTCCAGGATAAAAAGTAGCCTAAGTTACTCCTTATTACATTACCTGCCAGTGAAAGTCCCGTCAAAATCGGTCCAGCCGTTTCAGAGATTAGCCGGAACAAGCAGACAGACAGACAGACAGACAAAAATTGTAAAAAATGTCATTTTGGTATGTGTACCGTATATATAATCATATGCATGTAGTAAAAAGCGGTTATTTTAATGTTACAAACAGACACTCCAATTTTATTTATTTGTATAGAGATTGGCTGATAGGCAAGCGCTTGTCCGCTATCACGCCTGATGTTAAGCGTTGATGCGATCTACGATGAATCGCGCTTGCCTAAAAGGTGCCGGTTCACTCGCGACTTGAAGACCCCCAGATTGTACCTATCGGGAAATACAATTGAAATATAATAAAATATAATAGTAGATTGTACAACAAGTGCATAAAACATAGCATTTTACCCGAGACGTATATATCCATCCGAGCCGTAGGCGAGGGTGGATAGTCAATTCGAGGGTAAAATGGGTTTTATCTACGAGTTATACACTATGCTTTTCACTTCGAGTGTGAGGAAAATAAATAACAATATTGCAAAAAAGTACTATATCTATGCAAAAAAAGAAAAATAAAGACTTCGCCATATTGGCGGGAAAACTTTTTTTTATACGTGGCCGTGGCAGCACAATGACTTTAGCATAGATCGTAGTCCATAATCTTCGGTCCATAATGCTCTTGAAATACTTATTTCTTACAAAACTCATTAATTATGTAACATGGATTGTGTACAAAATTAAAGAAACAGAATGAAATAACAAGTTTATTTAACGAAGTTTAATTGCGTGTGTGACTGTTTACCTGACGACCTTTGTCTTAGAGTCTGAGACTTAGACGAAGATTTTACTTTATGCACTAGAGCATAAAAAGCGATTTTATGCAGCCTATACCCAACATAAACACGAACTTTACGAGCATGAGAAGTGAAAAATATATAATAATATAAAATACATAATAAATTGAAATAGAACAACTTTTTACATAAC